>CM067299.1:115904576-116359576 GCA_034231615.1 Meghimatium bilineatum | reverse complement strand
TAAGTAATCAATATGGACTGGATCTAAATATCCACAAAAAAAACAAACACACAAAAAACCACGATAATCAGCAAGGACACAGAAGAACAAGAGCTAAACATAAACATACATGGAGAGAAACTACAACAAGTAAAACATTATCAATATCTTGGACACATAGTCACAAATGATAGCAGATGAGAAATGGCCAAAAGTACGTTCAATGACATGAGGAAAATAGTAACATATAAACAAATTACAAACAAGTTAAAAATAGAATTATAAAATGCTACATCTATTCCATATTAATGTATGGCTCAGAAAAATGGACACTAAATAAACAATTAGAAGACAGAATTGATGCTTTTGAGATGTGGGTATATAGAAGAATAGGGAGAACATCATGGAAAGAGAAGAAAACAAATAAAGAGGTGCTAAAGACACTTAATATTAAGAAAGAACTACTAAGAGAAATAAAGATCAGGCAAATAAAATACTTTGGACACATTAAAAGACATGACACCCTATTGAAGACCTTACTTGAGGGTAAAGTCAAGGGGAAGCGTGCACGAGGTAGGCAGAGATACAAGTGGGAGAGTAACATCACAAGATGGACAGGGCACAGTCTAGTAGAGTGCACCACCAAGACAAGAGACAGGAGATGTCGGAGATACGTTGCAGCCAACCTTCGTTGCAGAGACGGCACTTGATGATGATGACCCATTTTAATACTCGCAGTTGTATCTATTAGGTATTAGGTATGTTGATTATCCTTTTTGTACACCGGACACGTCCATAGGTGCTAATATCCTCGCTTAAGTATATATCTCAGGTATAACGGCTGACGGTTCCGGTTCTATGTTGTTTCACTGTTCCTTTTGAAATCTTTCTTTTGTATCAAATAGGAAAATGGAATATTAGAGGCAAAAGAGATGTGGTTCTACAGAAGAATGATGAGAATACCATGGACTGCCAGAAAAAAACTAATGTGGATGTTTTGAAAAAGTGAAATTTGAAACGGATCTTAGACAGTTTGACAACCTGACACGGCAGGGAAACAACAACTATCTTGATACATAATGCTGGAGATAGAGAGCTGTGGAGAGCCATGATCACCTACGCCAGCCGGCATGGCACCTGATTGATGAAGAATGTTACTTGAGGAAAGACACACAAACATGTAGGGTTGCAGGGCTGAAGTAATCCCTTTAGCTGTGAGAATTTTTTAGCTCTTGACTGTCCATAGCGTTTGGCCGATTGCTATATGTGAGACATGTCAACTAAAACGTAAACATGAACTAGTCTCCGATTTGCGTGGTTTCTATTGGTTGACCGTGGCTATTTTTGGCATGCAATTCCAAGTATTTAAATATCGACCAATCAAAATCCCAACAATAATCAAAAACGTAATAAGGGTGGGGGTCAAAATTAATTAAACTGAAATGTCAGTAAGACGGTACGGTACATACCGCGACATGCCTGTCTGATGAAAGTACACGCCCTCTTTAACTAAGTAACGGATGTGACACCGGGAGTACTATCACGTTTGTTGTCTGAAGGGAATGATATTTCCACATGCATCATTGTTGTGTTTGCCAAGGGGGTGGGTCATTTTGGATATATATATTATTCTCCTTCAGTGTTCATTCTCAAACTCCCGCTGTATCTCTCTTGCAGCAGGACAACATTCTCAAACTCCCGCTGTATCTCTCTTGCAGCAGGACAACATTCTCAAACTCCCGCTGTATCTCTCTTGCAGCAGGACAACATTCTCAAACTCCCGCTGTATCTCTCTTGTAGCAGGACAACATTCTCAAACTCCCGCTGTATCTCTCTTGCAGCAGGACAACATTCTCAAACTCCCGCTGTATCTCTCTTGTAGCCGGACAACATTCTCAAACTCCCGCTGTATCTCTCTTGTAGCCGGACAACATTCTCAAACTCCCGCTGTATCTCTCTTGTAGCAGGACAACATTATCAAACTCCCGCTGTATCTCTCTTGTAGCCGGACAACATTCTCAAACTCCCGCTGTATCTCTAGTATACAGTAGCATGACAATTTATCCATGCATTGCTGACTAGGTCCCAACTCCGGTGGACTGGCCACATCGTCCATATGCCAGACAAGCGCCTTCCAAAGAGATTATTCTATGGGTAATTGTGCGAAGGTAAATGTTCAAGTGGAGGGCAGAAAAAGCGCTTCAAGGATCACATAAAAAGCTCTCTCAAGAACTGCAGCATCGATCTAGCTCCTGGGAGACTACAGCACTTGATCGCTCAGCCTGGCACACTCAGATCACTGTTGGCATTACGAAATTTGAAAAAGAAAGAACACTGCGGGCAATCCACAAGCTCAAGAAGCGGAAGGACAAATCCGTAAATTCTCCTACCCCGAACCTTCAGCACTCCTGCCTGCAGTGCAATAGAACTTTCCGTGCACGAATCGGACTCATCGGGCATCTACGAACTCACAAACTAAATTAGTTAATTATCAATTTTTAATTATTATTTATATATATATTTTTTTTCCATCGCATTTAATGTTTTTTTCATGCCAAGCTCATCTTCGCTTGCGAAGGAGGAACACCATCATCATCAATGATCCTACTAGATTTCTAGATTACTAGATAAATACAAATGCGTTGTGTCGTTGGTATATTAGCGACAATAGTCCAACACATCGTTCTTCGGTCATAGGATGTATGTTTAATCATGAGGGTTCATCTACCCCCCACCCCATTCGGAAAGAAATGAGAACATGGCTTTTAGTACTATTTACTTAGGCAACTGGTGGATAACTACCCCCACCCCCATTAATGTCTGGAAAAAAAAGGTCATCAAATATATAATGAATAGGAGGACAATTTCAATGAAACTTTGCGAATGACCTTTTTTTAGGTAACCTCCCACCCCCTTCCATTGAAGACGCATCTACGGTCCTGATTCCAATGAAATATTATTCTTAGATCATAGCGCTACAGGTATCACAAAATGACCAATTATCTTCCCTGATGTCAGTTTTGCTACGCTATTTAGATTACTTTAGCAGTACCTTATATATTTTTTCACCGCAATGTTCTCTCGGAAACATTCGATCGATTTTTCCCCTTGATAATTTTCAAGCACTAAAGTGTGAGCAGTTTATATACACAATCCGACCAGGAGAAAGTTTTGTGAAAAGTCGGTCAAGGATTATTCCATCTTAGGATCTTGACTATTTCATGAAAAATAAATCATTTCTGCAAGAGTGGTTAATGATCTTAATGTCTGCAGGATTGACTGTTGATCTTAATGTTTGAAAGATTGATTGTCTGCAAGATTGATTATTGATCGTAATGTTTGCAAGATTGACTGTCTGCATGATTTACTGTTGATCGTAATGTCTGCAGGATTGACTGTTGATCTTAATGTTTGAAAGATTGATTGTCTGCAAGATTGATTATTGATCGTAATGTTTGCAAGATTGATTGTCTGCATGATTGACTGTTGATCGTAATGTCTGCAAGATTGTTAATCTTGAATTACGTGACTGTCAAGTAATTGAAAAAAATGTCTTCATGAGCGCCTGCTAGATGGGGCCACCGACCGTGATTGATGAAAGGTCTAGGCTGAGATTTGAGAAATTAGGTTTGGTAGTAGTAGAACAGGAGGCCTACATAGATGAACGAGAATGTTTACCAGCGGGCCACAGAAACCATCAGTATGCATGTCTTTCGTCGTCTGCTATTGAAGACTGAGCACTATTGGGTTCGCCCGGAGTGCAATGATGTCGGTCCAAAACCAATAACAAATAATCTTTAAAATGCTTCCAAAAGTTACATAATATTTTCTTCTTAAGAGTTCATTCTCAAACTCCCACACGCAGTTCAGGGAACGGAATTCGTGACTTATAACATCAAGAATATTCATAAGTTTACATCAGCTGAGTTCTACCAATACATCAATACTATACCAATACATCAATACTATACCAATACATCAATATGATCAGTAGAACATGTCGAAAAATCGATCAACTTGACGAAATGTGGAGATAGACAAGACAGTATTTGCACAATTCCTCGGAGGTCATTGCAGGTCTTGGTGGCAGTAATACCTGAATCCTAATCTCAAATGTTGTTTGCAAGATTCTATCCATACATTACGTTAATATATTAACCATGCCTTTGAGATGATAATCATGATACTTGTCCGGGTATTAAACATGATACTTGTCCGGGTATTAAACAGGATACCTCTCCGGGTATTAAATATGATACTTGTCCGGGTATTAAACATGATACTTGTCTGGGTATTAAACATGATACTTGTCCGAGTATTAAACATGATACTTGTCCGAGTATTAAACATGATACTTGTCCGGGTATTAAACATGATACTTGTCCGAGTATTAAACATGATACTTGTCGGGGTATTAAACATGATACTTGTCCGTGGTTCGCTTTGTTTACTCAATTAATGAGTACTTGTGCACTTGTCCGAAAGACAATGTTTGTCAAGAGCTTAACATTCACACAGCTACAGATATCACTTAATAACTGCAACCTTAATTATTTGTGTTTCTATCTTCAATTGACGTATGTACCTGATATCAATCATTATATATCTTTAGGTAAAAAAAAATGTGGCTTTTGTTAAGAGCTTTCCTCTTCTTCTTTCCTTCCTTTTTTACCCTTTACGTGTGTCGAGGGAGATACAATGTTCTTGTTGTCGCTTTTCTAGCAGCTTCAGATAATGTTATTTGGTGTTCGTGTAATGTCTCTTTGATGTTGTCGATCCAGCGTACTCTAGGTCTACCCCTGGCTCTTGTTTCTGCTTCTCCTCTCTTCGTATATGCTTTATAAACTAATGAATCACACGACATTCTTTCCAGATGACCAAACAATTAAGAACTTTGCAAACACCATAAATTCAACCTCCCCCATATGTTTAGAACTTTGTGACCACCACACATTCAACCTTCCTGTCCCTTGAAAACCACACATTCAACATTCCTTCCCCTTTAAAAAAATGTGTGACCACCACACAAAGTGTCAACCTTCACCTACACATTATCAAGAACTTTGTGAACACAACACATCGTGACATCATCGTTAGTTCACAACTGTCAATCTCGTTTTAATTTTAATTTTTCATACCTCTCCCTTCCCCGTACCCCCCCCCCCTTTCAACACATACATGCGTACACCAGATAACTTGACTTCATTTATTAAATATATTTAGATACAGTTTTTCCGATATTGAACCGAAAACACTTCCATCTCAATAATTTCGGTTGAGCCCCAAACAACAAGGAGAGAATCCAAATGACTGAATAGTTCTCTGACACAGCTCGATTTACTAGCCAACCGTATAAATTGACAACAGAAGACACTGGACAATTGCCAATTGCTTACGACATGGAAATAACCAATCAATGGGCGAGTTTCCTTGTTGATCTATAAAAATGGCTGTTTAGGGTTCACAGCTGCCACTGTTTACAACAACAAAGGAACGGGAGTATGCACATTTATCAATTGTGAAGCCTTTGATCTTGCTCTAGTTTCGTTGTATAAAATGGCGGAGTTAGGATTGGTTGATGTAACCGGCAATCAGTGGTTGCATCATCAATCTGGATGTTGTCCAAGTATTAGGGTACGATGTCAACAAGGAATGCACCGGGACACTGTGCGGTCATAAAACAATGTCATGAACATTTTATAAACCAGAAATTATATCATATATATATGTGTGTGTGTCAGGGTCATAGATACATTCTCCTCAGGGTGGACAAGATTACATAAACAAGATCATGTGCTATACGTATTTACGTGTTAGACGTATTCACGTGCTAAACGTATTCACGTGTTAGACGTATTCACGTGTAGGACGTATACACGTGTTAGACGTATTCACGTGTTAGACTTATTCACGTGTTGGCCGTATTCACGTGTTAGACGTATTCACGTGTTAGACGTATTCACGTGTTAGCCGTATTCACGTGTTAGACGTATTCACGTGTTAGCCGTATTCACGTGTTAGACGTATTCACGTGTTAGACGCTCGTTTTAATGAAAAATGTTAAGATCTTGCTGTGAAAAATTGCTCTAAATTGGGAGGGGAGGTGTGTGTGTATAAGTTTCTAGTACTTGAATTTATTTTCCGATTTGACATAATTTATGTTCCAATTTGACATAATTTATGTTCCAATTTGACATAATTTATGTTCCAATTTGACATAATTTATGTTTCAATTTGACAAGTTTGTAGTAGTTAGTAATGTTCCGATTTGACATAATTTGTGTTCCGATTCAACATATTTCTAGTACTTAAATTGTGTTTCGATTCACTACGGACGAGGGTCTGGGAATTGGGGGGGGGGGGTAAACCTGGAGTCAACATATTAAAGAAACAAGTGATTAAGAACACCTTTATGTCAACACTATGCTACCAATATCATACTTTGCAACTGACATCTACACATAAGAGAAAGATCTAGATTTGCGAAATAAAATGTCTAAGGAAGGCTATTGGAGTCATCAGACTCCAGAAAATGCATTGAGAACATCAGAAAGATAATAGGTATGCTACCATGCATCGAATATATAAAGAAACAACAGAAAAAAATGGTTTGGACAGTTTATGAAGATGAAAGATCAACTTCCCATACGAGCTTATAACAAGATGGAATCAGGATACAGAGCTTAGGGCAGACCTAGAAAGAGATGGATAAACGACATCAAGACCATCCTGGATAAACATGACGACACCTCAAGTGTGAAAGATATGACAACACCACCTGTGGATAAGACAATAGACAAAAAGAGTCCTTCTTGGTTTAAAAAATAAGTCAGTAAGCATAGCCTTTCCAGAAGAAATTTATTTGCGCTCTATTATCTTTGGTGTTTTAGGATGTATCCATTGCATGCTATTTGGTTCAAAGTAGTGACACCAGAATTCGTCATTATTCATGTTAATTTTCTGTCCATCACTATATTGGAAGCAAGTCTGTATGCTCTGTCCATCGCTACATTGGAAGCAAGTCTGTATGCTCTGTCCATCGCTACATTGGAAGCAAGTCTGTATGCTCTGTCCATCGCTACATTGGAAGCAAGTATGTATGCTCTGTCCATCGCTACATTGGAAGCAAGTATGTATGCTCTGTCCATCGCTACATTGGAAGCAAGTCTGTATGCTCTGTCCATCGCTACATTGGAAGCAAGTCTGTATGCTCTGTCAATGTCTCGATTACTAAAATGTCTTGTGCTACATGTTATACACTGAAGCATA
This sequence comes from Meghimatium bilineatum, assembly GCA_034231615.1. NCBI lineage: Eukaryota > Metazoa > Mollusca > Gastropoda > Stylommatophora > Philomycidae > Meghimatium > Meghimatium bilineatum. Next base: position 116,352,328 of record CM067299.1, on the reverse strand, counting down.
GATTGTGGCTACAAGTTTCATCAACACAAATGAACACCATCTGCTTCTTCATCTTATGCGCTAGTTCTCAAACTCCTACAGACAATCAGGATGTACTCGAAGAATAAAATATGTTGTGTCATGTGGCATAGCTTGGTTGGAATATCTGCGCCTTTTGGGCTGACATTTCCGACTTCAGAATACCCTCTGGGTTACATTGTCCATCTAACTTCACCCCCACACCGCTGTAACACACACAAGTAACAGTTTTACTATACTTTGGGATCCCGTCAACACAGGAGCGATATTAACATCAATCAGGCACACATACAATAGCTAATATGTGTTAGCTATCAGTTACACGTGATCGAAAGAGAAGCACACGATAGTAACATTGACATCACCATACATGTCGTAAGAGTGGACACAGAAGGTTGACCATCCCATAGTATCTGTTGTGATGAAATCTACGAGTATTTAAGATCCTATACATGGACTCTTCTTATTATGCGTTCGTTCTCGTATTCCTGCAGAATAGCAGAATGTATTCCGGAGAGCGGAATGCGTTGTGTCGTGGTTTACAACTTAGCAGCTTATCTACGTTGTTCGTCATGACCCATCCTACTTCAGTGTGACTTTTTAATTACTTTGAACTTTATATAAGATGGAACACAGATCCACCCTAAAACCTCAGTAGTCGTCTCTTGCAGAAAGCATGGAATGCAACAGCATCTCCCTGGTTCATCAATACTCGGGCGCATGCATACCTGAATCGTTACGAGGGAACCATCTCTGTAATCTACAGCATATTAATCTCAAGAAATTCTTAATAAAGTCAAAATCGCAGGTGCAGCCAGGCAATTGCAATCTAAATCAAGAGTGAGTAAAGCCAGGATGAGTAAAGCTATAATGAGTAAAACCAGGATGAGTAAATCTAGGATGCATAAAGCTAGGATATGTAAAGCCGGGATAAGTAAAACTAGAATGAGTAAAGCCATAATGAGTGGAGCCAGGATGACAGAAGCCAGAATAAGTAAAACTAGGATGAGTAAAACTAGGATGAGTAATACTAGGATGAGCAAAGCCAGGATGAGGAAAGCCATAATACGTGGAGCAAAGGTGAATAAAGCCATCATGATTAACGATAGGATGAGTAAAATCACGGTGAGTAAAGTCAAGATGGGTAAAGCTAGGATGAGTAAAGCTAAAATAAGTAAAGCTGCGATGAGTTTAGTAATGATAAGTAAATCAAGGATGAGTAAAGCTGGGATGATAAAAGTCGGAATGAGTAAATCGAGGATGAGTGAAATCAGGATGAGTAAAGTCATGATAAGTAAAGTCATGATGAGTAAAATCATGATGAGTAAAATCAGGATGAGTAAAATCAGGATGAGTAAAATCATGAGTAAAATCAGGATGAGTAAACTCAGAATGAGTAAAATCATGATGAGTAAAATCAGGATGAGTAAAGTCATGATGAGTAAAATCATGATGAGTAAAATCATGATGAGTAAAATCATGATGAGTAAAATCAGGATGAGTAAACTCAGAATGAGTAAAATCATGATGAGTAAAATCAGGATGAGTAAAGTCATGATGAGTAAATCATGATGAGTAAAATCAGGATGAGTAAAGTCATGATGAGTAAAGTCATGATGAGTAAAGTCATGATGAGTAAAATCATGATGAGTAAAATCAGGATGAGTAAAGTCAGGATGAACAAAGCCAGAATGGATACAACTAGGATGATTACAGCTAGGATGAGTATAGCCTGTTTTAGTAACGGCAAAATAAGTGAAGCCAGAATGAGTGAAGCAAGGATAACAAAGCCAGGGTGAGTAAAAACAGGATGAGTATAATAATAATATTAATGATAATAATAATAATCATAATAATAATAGTAGTAATAATAATAAAATTTACAATCAGGGAACAATTCAAATGAGCAAGGGTTACACTTGTGTTTTAGCGGCAATAAAGAAAACTTCCTTAAAGAAACCAACATACAACCACGACATTTGAAAATATACAAGGAGACACTGCAGACATGTTAGAAGCCAAGGAAATCACTGAAGCGTGTAACTTTGAATAATTGGGAAAGTAATCGATTGAAGTATCATGGAACAGTAAGTTAATGACCCAATCAATCAACAGTCTACTAGACATAGGAGAAATCTACCGCTGTGCAACCAGACACCGAAGCAATGAAATCAGACAACTTGATACCAGACAGTTCATTAACCTCACAATGAGATATTAGACTTCACGTCCGGGTAATCTGACAACTGATGTAGTCAGCCATTTGCTAAGAAAATCTACTTTGGAAGTCTGAAATTTGTTGATTTTTTAACTTAATTAAAGTAAATATTTATTTGTATTTTAGATCTGGAGTAATATATTTCCTTGCTTTTAGACATTACAAATTTTGTGTGTACATTTCTGTGTTTGATGAGAAGTTTGTTAGGATAGTTGATAGTGAGTGTGTTTACTGTCATAGCGTAGACAGCGGACAAATCTGAGTTTACGTACTGTCATAGGGGTGACAGCGGACAAATCTGAGTTTACTTACTGTCATAGGGTTGACAGCGGACAAATCTGAGTTTACTTACTGTCATAGGGTTGACAGCAGACAAATCTGAGTTTACTTACTGTCATAGGGTTGACAGCGGACAAATCTGAGTTTACTTACTGTCACAGGAATGACAGCGGACAAATCTGAGTTTACTTACTGTCACAGGAATGACAGCGGACAAATCTGAGTTTACTTACTATCACAGGAATGACAGCGGACAAATCTGAGTTTACTTACTATCACAGGAATGACAGCGGACAAATCTGAGTTTACTTACTATCACAGGAATGACAGCGGACAAATCTGAGTTTACTTACTATCACAGGAATGACAGCGGACAAATCTGAGTTTACTTACTATCACAGGAATGACAGCGGACAAATCTGAGTTTACTTACTATCACAGGAATGACAGCGGACAAATCTGAGTTTACTTACTATCACAGGAATGACAGCGGAGAACAAATCTGAGTTTACTTACTATCACAGGAATGACAGCGGACAAATCTGAGTTTACTTACTATCACAGGAATGACAGCGGACAAATCTGAGTTTACTTACTATCACAGGAATGACAGCGGACAAATCTGAGTTTACTTACTATCACAGGAATGACAGCGGACAAATCATGATAATATCGATGTTGGTGGTGAGGATGGAGATGATGGAGGTTGTATGATGATGATGGAGGTTGTGTTGTGATGATGGAGTTTTTGGTGATGATAGTGGTTGTGTGGTGATGATGGAGGTTGTGTGGTGATGATGGAGGTTGTGTGGTGATAATGATGATGATAGAGGTTGTGTGGTGATGATGGAGGTTGTGTGGTGCTGATGGTGGTTTTTGTTGATGATGGTGGTTTTTGTTGATGATGGAGGTTTTTGTTGATGATGGAGGTTTTTGGTGATGATGGAGGTTTTTGGTGATGATGAAGGTTTTTGTTGATGATGGAGGTTGTGTTGTGATGATGGAGGTTGTGTTGTGATGATGGAGGTTGTGTTGTGATGATGGACGTAGTGGTGATGGTTATGAAGTTTATGGTGATGATGGAGGTTTTGTGGTGTTGATCAAGGTTGTGGTGATGGTTATGATGGAGTTTGCGTGGTGATGATGGAGGTTGTATGGTGATAGTGGCGGTTGCTGTGATAATGGATGTTGTGATGATGGTGCTGATGGAGTTTGCGTGGTGATGATGGAGTTTGCGTGGTGATGATGGAGTTTGCGTGGTGATGATGGAGTTTGCGTGGTGATGATGGAGGTTGTGTGGTGATGATGGAGGTTGTGTGGTGATGATGAAGGTTGTGTGGTGATGATGGATGTTGTGTGGTGATGATGGAGGTTGCGTGGTGATGATGGATGTTGTGTGGTGATGATGGATGTTGTGTGGTAATGATGGAGGTTGTGTGGTGATGATGGAGGTTGTGTGGTGATGATGGAGGTTGTGTGGTGATGATGGAGCTTGTGTTGTGATGATGGAGCTTGTGTTGTGATGATGGAGCTTGTGTTGTGATGATGGAGGTTGTGTGGTGGTGATGGAGGTACGGAAGTTGAATGTTAATTATTTTTTAAATTATTAAAAAATTATATTATTAATTTATTCTATAAGCAACGAGCGACTCATTGACCTCCTAAACGCCCCCACCCACTCCAAGAATGGTTACTACCCACTGTGTAGAGGGAAATAGCGCTAATTTAGGGAACATATGGTTTAAATGTGTTGCATGGTCTGTTTCATTACATTGTGCCACTCCCACATTGTGCCACTCCCACATGCTGTGTCAGATGATATATTTCATTACATTGTGCCACTCCTACATGCTGTGATGTATAATCTGTTTAAGTACATTGTGCCACTCCTACATGATGTTGTTGTTATTCATAACTACATCGTTTTATTAAAAATGTTTTAGTTTGCCAAGTCAAATTGCGTTTCTACTTTTTTTATGTGTTGATTTCTTGTCTTCTGTTATTATCATTATGTTTACTTTCTCTAGGCAATCCTACAACAAACTGCTTTCTCTACTGCTACTCCTTTCTGTAAAATCGAATAATTTCTGCCAATAATCTTTCATATTTATTTTTTGTTTCCACGAGGGATTTCTGTTTTGCATTTACCGGTCAAAGCTCTGACATTATTTGTTTTTGTGCCCCAAAGAAAACAATTCTTGTTATTGAGTTTTTAATGCATATTCTGATTGTATTATCAGTTAGAGATGGTTTTACGTTAATTTCTGTTTCTCCTTCTAACTTTTATGTATTTTTAAGGAAATATATTCGTTCAGCTTTTAATCACAATATAATTTTTCTCTATATTTATGTAATATTCTTGCATTCAGCAGGACCATACGTTTGACCGAATCCCGTGTAAATTATTCAACCATGTGGACTTGTTGAAACTAAACTGGATGGTAGATGGTATAGATGGTTGGAGATCGTTCTTCATGAAATGTCACAATGTGACACCCCCACGACACTGATAGGTTATGGGATTCATTATTATTTTTATTATTTTATTGTTATTATTACTACTATTATCATTATTAACATACTGCGGCGAGACTAGGACTTTGAACAAGACGATATTTAGAAAGAATAAATTTATGCGAAATAAAGTGCTACACAAAGATCATACGAATATTATGGACAGAGAGAAAGAAGAACGTGAAAGATTTTATATTACTGAAACTAAATGAAGAGTCACAGAGGAAGACGTAAAGAGTTACCGATATTCTGACGCGGCACAGTATTACTGCATAGAAGAGATCAAAGGTGCCAAATCTCGAAAACCGAACGTCATTGAATCATGCAAACCTCACAGTAAAATCAGAGAAAAATGACAGTAAATATAGATAGAAATGAAGAATGGCTTCTAAATACAATAATATATAGATATATAGAAATGAAGGGTGGCTTCTAAATACAATCATACGATATAGATATATAGAAATGAAGGGTGGCTTCTAAATACAATCATACGATATAGATATATAGAAATGAAGGGGGACATTTGAATACAATCATAAGAAGGTATCACATTATCCCTTGTAGCAGGACAATGTTTATATTAGGATTTCCTTGTGTCAGGACATTTGAGGTTTTAGGTTTCGCATGTGGCAGGACAATGACTTAGATTTCGCTTGTGGGAGGACAATGGATGTTTTAGATTTCGCATGTGGCAGGACAATGACTTAGATTTCGCTTGTGGGAGGACATTGGATGTTTTAGATTTCGCTTCTAGCAGGACAAAGACTTAAATTTCGCTTGTAGCAGGATAATGGATGTAACAGATTTTCCTCCGGATATCCATGCTATAGTGGCTACGCCATTTGCTTTTGCTCAAGAGATTTCAATTCGACTCACTGCCAATGAGCCTTCACTAGTTTTCCATACATGTGTTGTTATTGTCAGAAAGGGGAGCAGATAATAGCAACACTATTACCTTCCATGCATGTCGTAGAAGGTACCTAAGAAGGTTCTGGGATGGAGTTGGATATTCCATGCCATACATGGTTAAAGTGACCACAAAGCCACGCTGAAATTGGACGTGTCAGGGTCGAGGAAGTAGGTGTCGCAGCAACGTTGTAAACCACATCACAATACATTCCCTCTTCCGGGCTACATCCTTTCTAATCTACAGGAGTTTGATAACGACTTCATAAGAAAAATAGCACTAGTATGTGTATTGTAATACATTCGCAGATATTCAAATTAAAATGTTTATTTTCCTTAAGGTGAATCAATCGTTCTATATGACTTTCCAAGTGTTCTATATATATATATATATATATATATATATATATATTATATTTTCTGTTGTATGCACATGATGGTAGTTAATAAGAACTCCCTATCATTATATGCACAAAGCCGTTTTATTTCGAGTTAATTTTTTAAACTAATGTTTATACGTTTATAGCTTTTAAATTGTTTCGTTTCTATTCACGGTCCCAGCTTCCCCTTCATCCTTGTTCTCACGTGACTTGTGATCAATCGTTCTTAAATTGATATTAACTTCCTTGATACACGCCTCGTAAATGTTCCTTCACACATTTCTTTTCAAACCAACTCATAGAACTATTGATTTATGTCAATTATTCCGCTTCATATACTGTTCCAGCAAGCTTAGCGCACTCAGCGTTATGATTATTCACCCAGCCGTTACAGCGGTCATGGCAACCGCTTTACAGACCCGTATCCATGCAGTCCTGCCTGTAATGAGACGGAACCTAAATCCAATAAAAAAATACCCATTCTCAGAGTACGATCGCCAATTTATATATGTGCCTTTCCATTCGACAAGTCTTAAACACAGTATCACTCAATCACAGTATCACTCAAACACAGTATCAATCACACACAGTATCACTTAAACACAGTATCAATCACACACAGTATCACTTAAACACAGTATCACTTAAACACAGTATCACTTAAACACAGTATCACTTAAACACAGTATCAATCACACACAGTATCACTCAAACACAGTATCAATCACACACAGTATCACTTAAACACAGTATCACTTAAACACAGTATCACTTAAACACAGTATCTATCACACACAGTATCACTTAAACACAGTATCACTTAAACACAGTATCACTTAAACACAGTATCAATCAAACACAGTATCAAACACAGTATCACTCAAACACAGTATCACTCAAACACAGTATCAAACACAGTATCACTCAAACACAGTATCACTCAAACACAGTATCACTTAAACACAGTATCAATTACACACAGTATCATTTAAACACAGTATCACTTAAACACAGTATCACTTAAACACAGTATCACTTAAACACAGTATCACTTAAACACAGTATCAAACACAGTATCAAACACAGTATCACTTAAACACAGTATCACTTAAACACAGTATCACTTAAACACAGTATCAATCACACACAGTATCACTCAAACACAGTATCACTCAAACACAGTATCAAACACAGTATCACTCAAACACAGTATCAAACACAGTATCACTCAAACACAGTATCAAACACAGTATCACTCAAACACAGTATCACTCAAACACAGTATCATTCAATCATAGCACCAGTCAAATACAGTATCACTCAAACAAAGTATCACTCAAACAAAGTATCACTCAAACATAGTATCACTCAAACAAAGTATCACTCAAACACAGTATCACTCAAACACAGTATCACTCAAACAGAGTATCACTTAAACACCAGTATCACTCAAACACAGTATCACTCAAACACAGTATCACTCAATCATAGCACCAGTCAAATACAGTATCACTCAAACAAAGTATCACTCAAACATAGTATCACTAAAACATAATATCACTCAAACACAGTATCACTCAAACACAGTATCATTCAAACACAGTATCACTCAATCATAGCACCAGTCAAATACAGTATCACTCAAACAAAGTATCACTCAAACAAAGTATCACTCAAACAAAGTATCACTCCAACAAAGTATCACTAAAACATAATATCACTCAAACACAGTATCACTTAAATATATTATCACTCAAACACAGTATCACTCAAACACAGTATCACTCAAATATAGTATCACTCAAACACAGTATCACTCAAACAGAGTATCACTCAAACATAGTATCACTTAAATATATTATCACTCAAACACAGTATCACTCAAACACAGTATCACTCAAACACAGTATCACTCAAACAGGGTATCACTCAAACACAGTATCACTCAATCATAACACCAGTCAAACACAGTATCATGCATACACAGTATCTCTCAAATACATTTAATATTTTATGTCTTTTTTTGTCAATATACAGCTTAAAATTCAGTATCAAGTAAACATAAAAAAGTAAAGTAACCCATATCATTTATTAATGCCGTAGGGGTGTAAGATGTTAGTGATCTCACATTTCACCGGCTCTGCAAATGAGGGCGTTAGTCATCTCCTCTCCCTCGCAGTACTTACTTCCCGGATTAATCCGGTACCCATTTAAGGCTGGGTCGATCTGGGAGCCGTTGGGATATGAAAAAAATTTCCGTCTCAACTGGGGAATGAACTCAGGACCACTCATATGCGAAGCCAGTGCTCTAACTACTGTGCTACGCGGCTCCCTAGTAAACATATATTACACTCAAACACAGTATCACTCAAGCACTGTATGACTCAAACACAGTATCACTCTAATATCACACAGCCATAAGCCCACTTCCTTGTAGCTCTAATACCACACAGCCACAAACCCACTTCCCTGTAGCTCTAACACCACACAGCCACAACCCCACTTCCCTGTAACACTTTAATATCACGCAGTCACAAGCATCACTTCCCTGTAACACTCTAATATCACACATCCATAAGCCCACTCCCCTGTAGCTCTAATACCACACAACAACAAACCCCTTCCCTGTAACACTCTAATATCACAAAGCCACAAACCCACTTCTCTGTAACACTCTAATACCACACAGCAACAAACCCACTTCCCTGTAACACTCTAATATCACAAAGCCACAAACCCACTTCTCTGTAACACTCTAATACCACACAGCAACAAACCCACTTCCCTGTAACACTCTAATATCACACAGTCACCTGCATCACTTCCCTGTAACACTCTAATATCACACAGTCACCTGCATCACTTCCCTGTAACACTCTAATATCACACAGTCACCTGCATCACTTCCCTGTACCACTATAATAGCACACAGTCACCTGCATCACTTTCCTGTAACACTCTAATATCACAGTCACCTGCATCACTTCCCTGTACCACTCTAATATCACACAGCCACAAGCATCACTTCCCTGTAACACTCTAATAGCACACAGTCACCTGCATCACTTTCCTGTAACACTCTAATAGCACACAGTCACCTGCATCACTTCCCTGTAACACTCTAATATCACACAGCCACAAGCATCACTTCCCTGTAACACTCTAACTGGAAACATGCAGTATTGACACACATTTTACACAAATGATTGTATTCAATCCAATTTTCTGAACAATAAACAAACATCTGTAGGTATTTTAACCCTTCCAGCACTATAACGGCATGTATATCGAGCTATACTGATAGACTGTGGCTTAATTCCTCGATGGAACAATGTAATACATCATTGGGTTATTGTGTTGAACCTGAGGACAAAAAAGCAAACATGCTGTGTTAAACAATGAGTCTCTTTATCGTTAGCCAGATATCATTAATGGATGTGTTGTGATTAATGGTCTGTGACAGGAGCAATAGCAATCGATTTTAGATTGAACCGACTTAACGAGGATGCCATATTGGACATTTCGTGGCCAAATTTCACAAATGTTTGAAATTTTTTTAATCTATCTGGCCCCAAAATTTATGATGTGGTCAATGGTGTATTAGGAAACACGGACAACTTATCACGATTTACGAGTACTATTGTTTTGTTTAGATTCATTAGAGTATGAAGTCTGACCACAGGTGTCAAAGTAATGGTGTTACCGAAAGAATAGTGTCCCTCGAAATGTATACCAAAATATATCATCATCATGATTACGTGCTGACACAATGTCATCTTATGAATATCGCAAGCGATCATGCACCTGCAGAACTGTATATATCTATGAAAAAAATTTTCGGGATCATTGTCGACTCATTTTTGTGACAGGATGTTCAAATATCTCATATTTTCCCAAGAGTTGAAATACAATTGACTAGAGGAAACCAGATACTCGAAACGTGAGGGCCTTGGCCCCGTAAGACAAATGTCAACATAAACGTAAATATGTATAATTGTTATAAATAATTGTAAACAACAACATACTAACAATGAAACATAGAGACAGACGACGTTTCGACCAAAACCTTCATCAGGGTGAAATACAACACACACAAAATATACTTAACACAAGAATGCATATTTGCTATGACGATGAAAGGAAGAGATACTAATGTGATGTAGGAAACGTATGGGAAAGAATCAAAACAAACTAACTAACTAAATACAATCCAAACTAATTAACTAAATAGCTATTAACTAACTAACTAAGAAAGGTGATGTTTGCTGACACGTGCACCAATGACACGTTGATATAATTCTGTAGTTATACATTTTAAGTTTACTCAATAATTCGTGAATGATTCTCAAATCGCATAAATGCGACATGGCTTCCTCGACATCTTTTGTGATCTTTGAAGATTGAGTAGAGAAAGTCTATCTTGTAATTAAGAATTGAACATGTTTTTAGAATCGCTGCAGCCAGGGGGGTCATTCAGTGATCGTGTACTCTGCACTGTTTTTTTAATTAAATAAATGATAGTTAAGCTTACAGATTTAAGTGCAGTAGTAGTGACATGCATGACTGATTTCTTGCCACACCCCTCCCCCCACACTTCCCACACCCCTCCCTCCCACACACAAATGTATTTCCAATACAACATTCAATAATAAACTTACAGTTCACCATACTTAGTAATTCAAGCGGGGAAAAAAGATTGCAAGCCGTATACGAAATAGACTACTTCGACGTTTCCACAATAGGCATTTATAAAGAAACAAAATCCATATCACTTCATATTGAATATATTCTAACTTTAAAAAATACTGTAAAAACTGTATTTTATCGAGTTTATGGAGTTTGAGATAGGCTTGTGTGATAAATATCGCATGGCCACGCAGTTGTTACGTCATTTACAGGAAGAAGTTTTTTAAAAAATTACCCTCCCACAGAAAGAAACCAGTCCCTACCGGGATGGACCCCCGTACCTCACATGTGTGAGACCAACGCTCTAGCATCTCTGCCATGCGCCACACAATATCCACAATCTTTTAAATTTGGAATCGTATTTGAATAACCGCATCTCCTGGAAGATGCAGATATTAGTTTAGGAAGTAGATGCGGTTATTCAAGTACGGAAAACGCATTTACTCGAGCTGCAAGACGATTCGGTGCCTTCAGAACGGACCTGGTTTAATTCCCGTTAGTCTCAAGAATATTTCGAATTAATTCGTTATTCGTCAAATAACCATCATGATACTCTATAAACCTACATAAGTGTTCCGATATAAATAACCAAATGGTCAGAGGGTGTCCGACAAAGTGGATGGTGCCGCAGTAACCTAATGAACAAATAGTAATGCAAAATGAGTTAAACAGGTTACTAAAACACTTACCTTGCCTATTAATAAAAATATATTTAAAAAAAAAATATATATATATAAAAACATACAATAAAACTAAACAGGACAATTCTCCACGTATCGGCTCAAATTGAACCTTTTTCAAGAGACAAACAACAGAACACGACAAAATAAAAAACAATATCATTTATTTTCATCAGTAACCTGTTTAACTCATTTTGCTTTACTATATGTGTTCCGACCTCATAGTCAATACGCCATTCATAAATATGAACAATGACATACACCCCACGTTTTCCAAGTGATCTAACTCTATGATTGCATTCATAATATTAGCACAGTGATCTATTGAACTGCCAACACACGTTATTTTTTTTAAATCGGGGTGGGGGGGGGGGGTGGGAGGGCCAACATTTGTGCCAAAGGGAAGGGGCACGGGCCGAAAAAGTTTGAGAAACACTGGCTTATAACAAATTATCTTCTAGATCAGAACAAAATAAAAAATTGAAAACAAAATCTAGAAAATCAAAGTCCGGAGGTCCTGCTGGACGGATATAAATTAATGATCTTAATGTCAATAGCAAAATGGACATATTACGGAACAGTGAAATACAAGCAAAGGCAACGTTTCAACATAAAAAGCCTTCATAAATAAGAAAAACGCGAGAGAAGAGATCAATCTTCTACTTGGGATAAAACTTTGTGATCACTATCTAGCAGCCTCAAGTGACGTATTATCAACAAAACTTTATCTTCCCAATGAACCCCCTGAACCCTTCTCTGTCTTGGACCATGCGGCTTGTATATTCCAACCACGTATTTATGTTATCTTTAATGTCGTCAGTCCATCGGCTTCTTGGTCTTCATTTTTTCCTCTTCCCAGGTACTCTGTCCTCCATTATTTGTCTTTCAAAACAGTTGCGACTCTGTATATGACCAAACAGTTGCGTCTTTTTATATGACCAAACAGTTGCGTCTTTTTATATGACCAAACAGTTGCGTCTTTTTATATGACCAAACAGTTGCGTCTTTTTATATGACCAAACAGTTGCGTCTTTCAATATGACCAAACAGTTGTAATTTTCTGTTACTCTCGAGGCATGCTTTAAATAAAATGATCGCTTCCACACCCACAATATTACCTAAATGTGTCCTTATCAGACTTCATGACAGCAGAAGCAATGGGCAGAAGCTGTCAAAGACAGACTTTATGGCAGCAGATATCATGTGCAGACGCTGTCAAAGACAGACTTCATGACAGCAGAAATCATAGACCATTGCTATTCAAATGGTGGCTCGCGGGCCAAATTCGGCCCGTGGAGGCCTAGTAATTGGTCCGAGGATCATTGCTAAAACAATGAAATCAAGTTATAAAAAAACGAACCCCTGGCCCGTGATGATCCCCATTTTCTACATTTTGGCCCCGAGTAAATATAGTTGAAGAGCCCTGTCATAGACAGACACTATCAAAGACAGACTTCCTGATAACGACATCAGTGAATGAAACAATAAACTTCACTCTCAGCGACTTATTAGTGACATACATGACAGAAAAAGTGGTGCTATTCTTTGATTCTATTTCACCCCTGGTAAGAAACAGGCAAAGGGTCTATGATAAAAGTAGAGATAAGAGAAACACCTGACGCCTAATGAAGCCTTTTCTCATTAATCCGGTTTGATAACTGTCAAATAATCCAGCGGAGTCATAAGTACGACCACAATTGGTCTTACGATGGAGATAAGGGCTTTGATGCAAACATTTGTTCAAGTACTGATATTATTATTTGTTTTCTCCATTGCTATTATAAATATTAGTATTATTTACTACTAGATTCGTTCGGATCTCGTCTTGATGAAATTTATTGGGTTGCTTAACCTGATATGCCTCACATTGCCAATATGCTTGCCAACTCGGCTACCCTTTGGGAACAAAATGATGACCATCGCCGTTGAAGTGAGTGGACACATGAGTGTATTCTGTGCTTGATGGCATGAAAATGGTTACAAAAGCGATCGCTCAATCTTAAGCCGATTTCCCCGATATACTGTTTGCCACAGATTTAAAACCGATCATAATCGTAAATAACATTACGGGATTCACATGTAAATGCCTCATTCATGGAGAAATTGGCCTTGGTAAAATGAAATGGAGCGCATCTGAACCAAATAAGGACATGTATAGCAACGACCACGTGAGCAACGAACCGTACCAAAATGGTCGGGAACAGAAGGCTTAAGGTGGCTATGAACCAAGTTGTCCTTCAGATTTTTGTTGCGCTCTTATACGCCACCAGAGGTATATCGTGGAGAAGCGGCACGAGTGTCAGGATCAGACTGGAGAAAGGAATACCGATGATAGATCTAGGTACGCTCTGGAAAATCCTCTTATTTTTGAATTGGGTACCTTCAAGCCTTTTGGACTCAATTCCGACCACCCTTTTGTCTAGTACTGGATTGGTGTGGTCTTGGTCTTTATTCATTTTGTTCCATCATTTACGTCATCTTTTTGTTCCTTTCGTTTCCACATAAATTTACAATTTTCCTGTCCTTCCGGCATCTCATTTCCATATTTCCGTTGGATACTTTTGGGTGTTGTGATAATTTCCATTTCTTGTCTTTTGATATTTTGTCTTGGTAAAGACCTTTTGGTGGAAACGTTGAATATGTTTTGTGTATTGTAATTTGTATGCTGTCTTGTGTGCACATCATTACCCACTAGTTTTAGTATAGTTCGTCTTGTATGAGTGAAACTATTATAAAAACCTGTGTTTTACGTTAAGTACAATTGTTGTTACGTTTCACATAGTTTCCTTATATTACTTCGCTAATAGCTTTCTGTTGCGCTGATGTTCACATACAGGAAAGAAATACTAGTACAAGTACGTATGGGTCGATATCGAAATGATACAAACACTAACAATATAATCCATAATTTCTTGACAATAATGTCACAGACTCCATGAAGAAATAATTAGTAACTAGGCACTTCAAATATTTGTAGTTTCAACGGTAAACGTCAATCGATATTCTGTTCAGTGCTTTCTAAGTAGACTTGATCATTGACACAAGCAAGCATTGACTGATGTCATCGGCGCGTGAAGGCTTATGAGCATCTTAGAACTTGCCAATGTTGAGTGATCGAGGAATTGAATCAGTCCTGGTTGGATTTAGAATTTCATTCTGAACATCAGTATCGACTTGAATGTTTGATCAGATAGAGTAAATGCAGCCTCCGGTTGAAAACTAACAGACACTAAATAAATAAAACAGACAAGAGTGAAAAAGTAGAAAAATGCAGTACCACGTGATGTATACATCAAAAAGTAATCGATATCAGAATAAAGATGAAAATGTAATCGATGTAAGTCAAATTACTATGAATATACATGGGTAGCAACATCATACACAATTTTCAGCAATGTTAATACTCCGAGAGTCATAAACATTAAACAATAGTACGTCTTTAGGTACCTTTACTACAAGGAATAGTATGCCTATTTATAAATATAAACATCACAAACAGAAACAGGTTGTTTCGGTGTATTAATTCTTTCAAATTATATTATTTATAGACCAATATTAAATCAAAAGAAATCTTGTTTGCGTCTATGTGTTATTTATGGTTACAAGTTCAGTAGGCATATAGTTCCTTGTAGTAATGATGCCTTGTAATATGCGTTCGTGTTAAATGTGTATGTTATGTTACATACTTTTATTATGTGTATGATGTTATGTCTGTGTCGATTGCCAACCATATTCTAAATAACTTAAGAATATAACGATTAAAGGCTTGAAATTTCTTTTTCTAAGCGATATGGATTAACCTATTTTTTATTAGAAAATATGTTGACTCGTTACGAGGCGAACATGTGCCAGATGAATGACTGATCCCCGATCTTCTCAAGCTTTCTAATAAATTGAAATCTACTAGTTGTCTTATCTTTTAACTTTCTTAACATTTCACTTTCCTATTTGTATCACATCATTTGTATGTTCTATCACAGTAAGAGACACGACGGTATGGAGAGAGTGTTACTGGAGGGGGTGATAGAAGGCAACAGGGGCAAAGGCCGCCCAAGACGCCGTTGTACAAAAGACGTTCATAAATGACGAAACATGTCACTAAAAGAGGCAGGACAAATCGCTGAAGACCGTGGCGAATTCAAGAGATCCATAGGGAAGACTACGTTCTGGAAAGAATATGTCACCTGATGATGATGATTTGCATCAAATTTTCACTTACATTATTTTATTCGAATATCAATCAATCAATCAATAAAACCCATAACCCTTCAGGGTAGTAGGGGTACCACATTGGAAGCTTCAGCACACAGAGTCCTCCGGCGAATTCTATCCTCAGCGATGCGGATGAGTGTGGAAATATCTAGCCCTGTCCATTTCTTGATGTTGTCTGTCCATGTCTTTATTTGTCCTCCTCTGCTTCTTCCACCCTCGACAGTTCCCTGCAGTATTGTTTTTGACAAGGAATCGTGCCTGCATACATGTCGAACCATGCTAGTTTTCGTCGTTTCACTGTTGAAAGCAATGGCTCCTGAACACCTGCACACATCTCTACTTTATTTCTTACGTACACATTGGTCTTATGTTCCCTATAGGAAATTCGTAGAATTCTTCTGTAGCATTTATACTCGAAAGCCTGTAATCTTCTCTCCATGTCCGCAGTGCGTGTCCAACTCTCACAACCATACAACACAACGGAAAGCACCAGCGACCTATACAGTTTATTCCAATATATATATTTCAGAATATTTTCATCGGTTCCATATAGAAAAATGTGTACATGACAAGGGGGCAGACAACAAGTTAATTCTGTCTCATGATATTCATATTGATTGTCATTTAGCCATCGAATAAATCCAGTTTGCCAGAAATAATCTCCCCTGAACATGATTAGTTTAGCAAGGAAGTGAATATTTATCACTGATTGTTCGATAAGATAAGATGGAGAGATAACAATTCAAAACTATTAAAGACAGCATCATCATTTTCTAATTACTTGTGTGGATGACTGGTGTCCGGTCAGAAACCTGCTCTAATAATCATCATCATTAAGTGCCGGCTCCGCAGCGGAGGTTGGCTGCAACGTATCTACATCTCCTGTCTCTTGTCTTGGTGGTACACTCTGCTAGACTGTAACCTGTCCATCGTGTAATGTTACTCTCCCACTTGTATCTCTGCCTACCTCTTGCTCGCTTCCCTTTGACTTTACCCTCAAGTAAGGTCTTCAATAGGGTGTCATGTCTTTTAATGTGTCCAAAGTATTTTATTTGCCTGATCTTTATTTCTCTTAGTAGTTCTTTCTTCATATTAAGTGTCTTTAGCACCTCTTTATTTGTTTTCTTCTCTTTCCATGATGTTCTCCCTATTCATCTATATACCCACATCTCAAAGGCATCAGTTTTGTCTTCTAATTGTTTATTTAGTGTCCATGTTTCTGAGCCATACATTAATATGGAATAGATGTAGCATTTTATCATTCTCATTTTTAACTTGTTTGTAATTTGTTTAGATATTAATAATTTCCTCATGTCATTGAAGGTACTTTTAGCCATTCCTATTCTCCTTTTAACTTCTGTTTCACATCTGCCATCATTTGTGACTATGTGTCCAAGATATTGATATTGTTTAACTTGTAGTAGTTTAAACGTTTCTATAATGTGTACTCACTGCGGCAAAACTTAAATCCAATAGGTGAAGCTTGAAACAGTGAAACTGTGAAACAGTGAAACAGTGAAATGAAGATTTGTTAATCACTGGAAACACGTATAATAAATAACACACACATCGTTGTGTGTTGTGAATATGTACTTGATAAAGAACTTGCGGTCGAAAAGTCGATTTGTGTGTGTTATTATGTGTGTTTGCAGTTATTAGCACATCATTACTCTGATCCATGCTTCCTCTAACAATTTCTGTGCTTAGATATTTATTGTGATTCTATCCGTGTCCTACATATTCTGTCATTGAGAATTTAATCGCTGACGTCATGTCTAAATTTATATATGGTGTTTATAAATTGGTGTTTATTTTTGGTGTCTAATTACTAAGACTCAGTCTATTAAAGTGGTATTTCGTTTCTACTTTCTAATTACCGAGAACCTATTATGGTGTTTGATATTTTAACATAATATTCTAATTACATCTCTTCTGAGTACTGGTGATACACACAGATCAGAAAGTGTTCTGATGTATCCGTAAAAATGTCATTGATAGGGCTTTAGTATTATTTATTTTTGTATTAACAGGTAGAAGGCAATTATAGAAGACTGGCTGCCCGAAGTTAAGCAGGGCATATTTTAATAAAAGATGTTAAATCATGCACAGGTGAAAAGCATACATTAATGTACTTTACAAAGATAGCATAAATGAAACAGAGATACATTACATCAACGAAGCCCGCTCTGCCTTGCCCACCTCCCTCTTCCGTCGTATATGAACTAAAACAAGCTATACAACACATGAAATACAATAAATTTCCTAGACCAGAAAATGTTACAAAAGAAGAATTAGATGTGCTGCGGCGGTGTGGCATAGAAATAATAAAACGCTAAATAAGATGTATAACAGTGGCGATATTCCATCTGATTTTTTGCAATTAATATTCATATCCATAGCGAAGAGACCTGGTGCAGTAGAATGTGAGGACCACCGAACAATCAGCATCATGAGCCAGATGACCAAGATTCTACTTCGTATAGTCATGAGACGAATTTGACTTTGTATGTGTTGGCACAGAGTTATCTGGGATATTGCTTGTCTCTTGCAGTCAATTTCAACACTTTGCCGCCGGACGGATGTGTCGTGTCATTGGCGCAAATAAAACGGAGACACAACGCATTTCCATTATCTGGACTACATCCTGCTGGAAATCTAGTAGGACAATGGTCCTGCTACAAGGGAGATACAGCGGGAGTTTGGGAATGAACGCTGAAGAAGAATAAGACGAATAAGAGGAAACATAAAACCAGAAATTGGAGAAGAACAATGTGGATTTGTGGAAGGAAAGGACACAAGATATACGAACATTGATGGAGAGGGCAATCTGGCTATCTAATCTATTAGCTAAACCGTCTGTTGCCTTTTAGCGTCAGGGGTAGAAGAATTTTCTGGAGATGGTCCTCTTGTGTGTTGAGTATATTGTGGAGTTTGTCGCCTCTTATTTCGCTGGACCATCGATTACATCGTCGGCCTCTGTGTTTGCCTTCATTGCATCTGTGTTGTATAGCATAACTTGCTGTAGTATGTTGTCTGATGGTAGTCTGCTGATGTGTGCAAACCATTTGATTTGTTGTCTATATATTTCAAGATTTGTTGGTGCCTGTTTTTTGTCTAATGCCCTCATTCCTCACTCATAGCGATGTTCCTATGATTCTGCGTAAGAATGCCATTTCAGCTGTCACGAGTTTACGTTTGTCTCGTGCCGTCGTTGTCGATGTTTGGCTTTGGTAGAATAACATTGGCATAATAATAGCCTTGAATAGTGTTATTTGAGTGTTTAAATGTACATTTTTGTTTCTGAAGATTGTTGGAAAGGGCACTAGGAGTACAAAAAGGCATGCATAAATCTGTGCTTCCTACATTACGAGTATATAGTAAAGCAATTGACAAGGTGTAACATTCAGAAATGATAAAAATGTTAGATAAACTCAATGTTGATGGGAAAGATCTACAGATTGTAATAAATATTTAGTGGAAACAAACAGCTGCGATGAGCGTTGACAGCAATGTAGGAGAATTCCAACAGATATAAATGGACGTCAGACAAGGATGTTTAATGCCACCAGATCTTTCCCCCATGTATACAGAGGATATTATGTAAATCATAGAACGCATGGATGGAATAATATTTGCACATTACAGTCTGAATAATCTAAGATATGCTGACGATACAGTTCTGATTACAAGGAGCGAACAAGAACTTCAAGCCATGTTAGATATAGCACAAGAAAGTCACAATAAATGGCTCGGTCTAAATAAGAAACATCGTAAATAATGTTTTTTTCACAGAAATAATACCGCTGAGATCAATATCAATCATGCAAAATTAAAACAAGTGGATATAGTCAAGTATTTTGCAATATCAATCATGCACAATTAAAACAAGTGGATAAAGTCAAGTATTTTGCAATATCAATCATGCACAATTAAAACAAGTGGATTAAGGCAAGTATTTTGACACCACAATAACATGAGATGAGTGGTCCAGTGAGATCAAGGTCAGGATAGCGGAGGCTAAATCAGCATTTGTAAGAAATGATAAACATTTGGGAGTAGTATCAATGCATACTTGTGTTAGAGTGCTACCTTGTTACATTCAGCTATTCTGTCTTTGTGAACGCACAGCATGGAGGGTAAACAAAAGAGATTAAGATAGGCTCAAGGCAACTGAGATGTGGTTGTTTTAGAAGTATGATGACATGTCTAAGGGTAGCCAAGAAAACTAATGTAGACTTTATCAGAGACGCTGGAGCAAAACGACAAATTACAGCAAATATTAGAAGCAAACATGCACGATTTTTAGGCCATCTGTTGAGATAAGAAAATGAATATTTGGTAACTATCAGAAAGATAAAGGGGAAACGAAACATAGGAAGACACAGAAAGAAATATCTGGATGGGATGTTACTGTAGCACACACAAAAATATCAGCAACTGTACGTTGTAGTGTCGATAGAAGTCAAATAGTTAGTCACAAGGCACAGAGTTGTGGAGAAGCCTGATCGCCTACGGAACTCGACATGGAACTTGATTGGATTGATTGAAACGTTTATTTCGTGACTTTAAGTATCAATTACACATACCCATGCGTGACAATGTTAATCAGACACGACCATCTTGACATACTTACCAATGATGACACTGTTGTCTAGATTTGTATAATGACATTTTCATGATGAAGTACCGTCTTCGCAACAAACGTTGAATGTAATACAAATCCAACACCTTATGGCTCGTGCTTGTCGACTTTGTACCCTGTCCTTCACGTGATGTTTCCTTTCCACTTGTATCTCTTCCCCCATTTCACAGACCTCTCCTCAACTTTACCCTCAAGTAAGGTCTTCAAAAAGGTATAATGTCTTTTAATATAAGTAAAATACATTATTTGCTTGATATTTCTTTTCTTGCAAAATTAATTTTCATACCAAGTGTTGTCAGAACCTCTTTGTTATTTGTATTATCTTCAAATACAGTTCTCCCGATTCTACTTTATTTCCACATCAGAAATGCATCAATTATGTCTTCTAGTTGTTTGTTCATTATGCATGTTTGTGAGGCATACATTAATGTAGAATATATGTAGCATTTTCAAATTTAAATTATCATATTTTTTGTTTAGACGTTAGCTTTTTCTTCAATCATTGAAAGTACTTATTGCCAACTCAGATGAAAATAGTTAGACAACAGATCCAATAATGGAAGATTACACAGATTCTTCCTCATTTTATGGTCCATGTCGTGTGGCGTTGGTTATCATGTTTTTTTTCACAGCCTTCTATTTCGTGTGCTGTCAATCATTTCCATTACCGATATTCTCCCATGCCACAATTCTAGGTTGTCAAGCATCTTCTCTCTTACTCTTAACAACCCTAAACAACAGATCACGTAAATGTAAAACACAGTAACCAATTCCCCACTTAAACGCAGTAAACGACTGTTTCCCATTGTTTCACTACACATTCATAGACTGTTTCCCATTGTTTCACCACACATTCATAGACTGTTTCCCATTGTTTCACTACACATTCATAGACTGTTTCCCATTGTTTCACCACACATTCATAGACTGTTTCCCATTGTTTCACCACACATTCATAGACTGTTTCCCATTGTTTCACTACACATTCATAGACTGTTTCCCATTGTTTCACCACACATTCATAGACTGTTTCCCATTGTTTCACCACACATTCATAGACTGTTTCCCATTGTTTCACGGCCCATTCATTGACTGCTTGCTATTGATAAACGATGATTGTTTTGTGATGAAGAAATTGTATTTACTTATTAATATATTTTTCGAAAAGAGCAGCGGGTACAGTCCTCATCTGTCATGTCTGCGTCAAGACCAGCTTTCATCGCTGATGACTGAAGAGCTGAATGCGATCAATACGCCCATGGATGGATACAACTGATTGATAGATACATCAGCTTATAGCGAGGAAATTGGAGATTCACAAAGAAAATAGGTTTGGATTTTCTGACAACCTTGGAACAGACGCCTACAATTCCATTAAGAAAGTTTGGATGGTTCGTCTAGAGCAGTGATTCTCAACCTGGGACATCTATCAGTGATTATCAACGTGGCACAGCTACCAGGTCTTGGAGCAAAGGAGCCGTGAAAAGGGACCGTGGAGAAGGTTGAAATTGGTGTGGGGGGGTGAAGTCTATGACAGGGCTCCAGTATAGACCCGTGTACAGAAAGTAAGCATGACTTGAAAGGCTGATTTGCGATTATTTCCGTAAATTTCATTGTTTGACCTGTACTTTTATTTCGGCATGCGACTTAAAGTATATAAATAGTGACCAACCGAAAAAAACATCACGACAATAATGAAACACGTAACGAATGACGGCTTGTTTACTTTCTGTACACGAGGTCTTTACTGTTGGCAGTTTTGTAGGAGGCATACCATTTAGGGGAGGAGTGTAGGGAAACAGAAAGCTAACAATTTGAATTATAAACAGCGAAATAAACAGCCAGATAAACAAAAGTAAACAACGAGATAGATAAACAACCAGAGAGGCAAAAGCGAGGTAAAAAAACGAGATAAACAACAACGAGATAAACAACGAAATATACAACAGCAAGGTAAACAACAGCGAGGTAAACAGCTAGATAAACAACAGCGAGATTTAAAATACGAGAAAGACTACAGTGAGATACACTACAGCAAAATAAACAGCAGCAAGATTTAAAAATACCAGAAACACTACAGTGATATACACTACAGCAAAATAAACAGCAAGATAAACAACAGCTAGGTAGACAGTCAGATAAACAACAGCGAGATAAATAAGGAATTAACAAGTTCGAGATAAACAGCGATATAAAGAACAGCGAGATAAACAACAGCGCGATAAACAGCGATATAAACAAGAGCGATATAAACATCTGCGAGATAAAAAACGAGATAAACAGCCAGATAAGCAACAGCGAGATAAGCAACAGCTAGATAAACCGCGAGACAAAAACGGTATAAACAACAAGATAAATAATGAGGTAAACAGCAAGATAAACAACTAGATAACCAGTAAAATAAAACGAATGAGCTAACAGAAAAAGCCGTGGGGACGTGCACGTAAAGTCACTGATTTTTTTCTGATGCAAACTTTTTAGGCATGATTTTTGTCTCTCCTATATATATATATATATATATATACCCTATGTATGATGTCTATAAAGTCTCTGTGCACTGCAGTCACACAGATCCGTACTCAATACAATGCATATGACTTAGTGTCAGCACCAATATAATTTATTGCACAGTGACTTTGTAGACACCATGTAATACAATGTAGCATGACATTATTACTTTTTATTGCATTGCAACATTTCATTGGTTGACACAAATCTGAAAATGCCTATAAATTTTGTTCTTGATTTTCTGTGTTGCTTCTCAAACTCCAGCAAATAGCAGGAAGTAGCCGGGGGACCGAAATACGATGTGCTATTATTTACATATTTGCAGCGATATATGCGCCTATATGGCACATCCAACTTTAACCCGACATCCGTGTAACTTTGACCCTGTATGTCATTGGACAGTAAATACTTGGGTTTATAGTATTCACCGTATATCATTCTTTGTTGCCTCTTATGACTAGCGTGGAATGTATACTGTATTAATATTCTTTGCTCCCCTTTCTGACATCGGCAATCCACCGAGGCATCAAATTCATTTTACGATTCCACCCAAACTTGTTCTGACTTCTTAACGCTTCCTCCCTAAGACTTGGCTACAACTGAATCGAGATAGTCTTGACATGCTAATCCAATCAGAAAGTATCACGTTTCTCACAAGATCAAAGGTTAATGCTCTTGCCATGATATCCGAGATGGAACTACTGAGACAGAAGAAGATTTTTGGATGTATTCAGAGATACTTCCTTGACCTCATCTGATCGATATCACCTCCCCCACAAAAAAAACAACACACTTTAGAAAATTATATTACAGTTTGTCAATGTCTCCACTCCGGTACTTTTTCTAGTTCTTTTCGTGTTATGTATGTCACTTTGGCTTTATGTAATGTCTCGGGCACATCTATTACTTCAGTCGACATTCTACACTAACAAACAAACCCGTATTTCATCACTGCTGCTACTTTATAAGTTTACCCATCATCCACCACCAATACTCAAAATGATTTTGTTATATTCTGAATCATTCTGTCTTTCTCTACAACTTCTATCTCCCCACAGAGCATAAGTCCTGAACAAACCTGCCTCATTTTGTCTTCAGACTTTGCTTCCAGCTCTTTCTATGTTCTGCAAAGTCTTTGTCTCTGTATCTACTACTTTCCTCCAAGTCTTTGTCTCTGTATTTACTACTTTCCTCCAAGTCTTTGTCTCTGTATCTACTACTTTCCTCAAAGTCTTTGTCTCTGTATCTACTACTTTCCTCCAAGTCTTTGTCTGTGTATCTACTACTTTCCTCCAAGTCTTTGTCTCTGTATCTACTACTTTCCTCCAAGTCTTTGTCTCTGTATCTACTACTTTCCTCCAAGTCTTTGTCTCTGTATCTACTACTTTCCTCCAAGTCTTTGTCTCTGTATCTACTACTTTCCTCCAAGTCTTTGTCTCTGTATCTACTACTTTCCTCCAAGTCTTTGTCTCTGTATCTACTACTTTCATCCAAGTCTTTCTTATTCTTCCTCTTTTACTCTTTTTTCTATTGATTCCAGAGCATTTCCTGTCTTACAATAATTTCTGTTATTTTATTACTGTGTGCGTGTCCTATCCATAAAACTGATGAATACTCTACTACCATTTGTTCAAAGTAACTCATCAATGTTCTACAACTACTCCTCAATAGATTTCCTATAGTCTGTAACCGATTTTAATCATATATTTTCCATATTCCATAATAATTATTCAATAATATATTTCACATTCTACAATTACACCGAAATATTGACTAATATAGAAAACAGTTTTCTGTAGGAACTGACCTACAACTGTTTCTTGGTTAGAAATAACCCAACCTTCCATCTCCAGTTTTTGTAACAACTGACCTACAACTGTTTCTTGGTTAGAAATAACCCAACTTTCCATCTCCAGTTTTCAATTCACAACTGTCAAATATTTACTCCTCAACTAAATATAGTATTCACTTTCCATATTCAGCCACCTCTCTTCAATCATAATCCACTACTTGTCGTCTCATTTATAATTGATGAATATTCTACAATTCCTTAGAAATAAACAATATTCCTCCCAGACATATATTATTAATAAAAAATACAGCTCAGTCATAAATGAATCAAAAATCCATCGCAGCTTTGAAGCTACGAAGTCATCCACAATCCATCATTGCTCCAGAGTCATAAAGTAATCAATAATCCATCACGACTCCTGAGTTATAAATGTATTACTAATAAATTACAGCTGCCGAGCCATAAATTGATCCAAAGATCAATGTTCGGCCGCTGAGCCGTAAATTAATAATCTATAGAGCTAGTGAATTGTAAAGTAATTACTGATCAATCAGTGGTGGAGTCTTCATTATTTATAATCGATGAGTTGTGGAGTCTTCATTACTTATAACTGACAAATGCTGGTGGATCACTGAATAATGTAGGAGCTGTGTCATAAATAATGACGACTCCACAACTTATCAGTTATAAATGAACTATTACTACACCAACGGCTACTCAGTTAAACACCGATTAATAATTCAAAATATTCATCGTATGAAGCTACGGAGTTACGTGCAGCAGGCGTGCCGCTTCGTTAAAAATGACGGAGTATATATGGGAAACAGAGTTCAGTGAAGTTAAGATAGTCAAGATTTTTCGGACATGAGCGGAGAAGAAAAAAACTTGAACATTTAGTAACCTCCGGACAGATAATTGGGAGAAGAGAGGAAATTGGAACATTTAGTAAGCTCCGGACAGATCATGGAGAGAAGAGACAGAAGAAAACATAGAGAACTGTTTCTGAATGGGCATTCACGGTGGTATAAGAGAATGGGTATTCACGGTGGTATAAGAGAATGGGTATTCACGGTGGTATAAGAGAATGGGTATTCACGGTGGTATAAGAGAATGGGTATTCACGGTGGTATAAGAGAATGGGTATTCACGGTGGTATAAGAGAATGGGTATTCACGGTGGTATAAGAGAATGGGTATTCACGGTGGTATAAGAGAATGGGTATTCACGGTGGTATAAGAGAATGGGTATTCACGGTGGTATAAGAGAATGGGTATTCACGGTGGTATAAGAGAATGGGTATTCACGGTGGTATAAGAGAATGGGTATTCACGGTGGTATAAGAGAATGGATATTCACGGTGGTATAAGAGAATGGGTATTCACGGTGGTATAAGAGAATGGGTATTAACGGTGGTATAAGAGAATGGGTATTCACGGTGGTATAAGAGAATGGGTATTCACGGTGGTATAAGAGAATGGGTATTCACTGTGGTACAAGATAATGGGCATTCACGGTGGTATAAGAGAATGGGTATTCACTGTGGTACAAGATAATGGGCATTCACGGTGGTATAAGAGAATGGGTATTCACTGTGGTACAAGATAATGGGCATTCACGGTGGTATAAGAGAATGGGTATTCACTGTGGTACAAGATAATGGGCATTCACGGTGGTATAAGAGAATGGGTATTCACTGTGGTATAAGAGAATGGGTATTCACGGTGGTATAAGAGAATGGGTATTCACTGTGGTATAAGAGAATGGGTATTCACGGTGGTATAAGATAATGGGTATTCGCGGTGGTACAAGATAATGGGTATTCACTGTGGTATAAGAGAATGGGTGTTCACTGTGGTACAAGAGAATGTCACCAACTTATCTTATTAACACAAGCGACGTTGTTGTGGAGAAGACGCATGCGTCACTCGACAAGGCACTTGATTGTTTTGTTTGTTTTTCGTTCGCTCCATTGTAACCATCACGGATATCCGTGCGATTTCCGCCGGGAGCGTGATTACGTTGTGCCACCGTTATGCGCCTTGTAGGCCTAGCACATACGATTTCGACCTGCCTTGACAATTTGGGTTGGCTACCCTTAGCCTGTGACAGCCTCTATATCTGTCACCAGGCAGGCGTAGTGGAGACTCTTCGCCCAGACGATTTTTTGCTCTCGTCTGACTTGAACGAGGTGTTCCACTGTCTATGAACTTGCCTCGTGTAATTGGACGTGCTGTGCCTGTGCCCATTGGGTACTGAACCGTTTCTCATCCGTGATCCTGGTTCCTTAAGGGGAAGAACTCAACAGAGGAGTTGGACCCTGGCTCTTTCACCCTCTTAGCCTAGGTGTCATTCACCGACATCGTGTACCCCCTGTCCAAGTTCGAGTCTCACACCACGCGTTTGAGAGCAAGGCGTTCTCGAGCTGAGCGTCCTTGTCCCAATAGCGCCTGAGCCCATCAGGTACTGAACCCTTTCTCTCTTCAAGTGTATTTCCGGTGTAGGAAAACCTGACAGTAGAGTTGGGCCAGGGCTAAATCGTTGTCCCTTTTGTGCCTGAGCGTATAGAGTACGGAACCCTTTCTCTTCGCGAGCATATTTCCGGTTTAGGAAGGCTCGATATTAGAGTTGGATTAGGTCTTCTTGCTTTACCAAACGCCAATGAATGGGTCTGGGTCTCTGCCTGTAAGGAACACAGATAACTAGAAGCTCGTCTCGAGCTGACGGAGCTTGTAGTTCCCCTTTCCTAGGAACTTTTCATTTTCTATTTGCAGTTCGCGCTGCCCTCTAGCGCTGTTCTGCCTTTTCATTGTTTCATTGTACTCGGTATGAAATCTATTTGTCTCTCGCCATGCATCTACTTTTACGTGCATTTTACATTGGCCACCCCTCCAATGTTCGGACTGGACTGACTAGCTTCACTGTATGTCGACAGTGTCGCTATATGTGGTGCTGCTGGTGGTGTCGGAGATATTGTCTGTCTCTTGTGCAGTCAAATCTCTTTCCATCTGCTACCTCCACATTCTCGGACACGATCCCCAAATGATTTGGCCAGAATCAGCACGAGCTGCTGTATTTCTGTTTCCAGAGTGCACTGCGTGGAGGTACATTTGGGATCTTGGTTATCTGCTAACCCTGGGTCCGCCTAGAGAAATGCGTTCCCTTTGCACCCCGGCACTTGATTGATTGTTTGATTGATTTATTCTCAATCTCTTAGGTACTCCTCACAGAAAGATTGTTGATTTCTCAAACCTAACTCTGTAGTCATCTTCCTGCAGCTTCCTAGTCAGATATACATTCTTATTGAAAGCCTCTGTTACATCATGTGAAGTATTTCATAATAGAAATATCACTGCTGAATATTTCATAATAGAAATATCACTGCTGAATATTTCATAATAGAAATATCTTTACTGAAAATTTCAAGTATATTACGTTCAAGTATACAGATTATGTAAAAAAAATTTGATTAGTTGTACATTAATGTGTCTATGGACTTGGTACTTTTCTCTATAATGTGATTGTTGGTAGGTAGGTAGTTAGAGGTTTTTCTCTCCAAAAGGGAGGTAAACTAAGCACCTGTCAACGAGCGAATATTGTCCAGGTAAGCTCTGTACGCACAACCAAAAAGAAACATAGGTAACAAAGATCGCTAAATATTGTAATTTGTTGATAGAAGGAGTAGATTTTTACAAAAAATGGAATAAATTGCAGTGGCGTAGCGAGAGTGTGGGAGGGGGAGGGGGGACGAAGGTGTGGACTTACCCGGGCGGCATCATCGTGAGGGCAGCAAATTTATTTTGTCCAGTCTTTCACAATCATTGACATATTTTTTTAATGTCACAAGGGCGGAAAATTATGATTCCATTGACCCACGCTGCGCCACTGTGAAACTGGAAGTAATAAACTAAATTGGTATCAATACGGTATCAATAATGTAAAGTAACATTAAATAAGGAAAATATAACGCGTACATATGGTAACAAAAATATTTATTTACACAATTTCTTGGAAATAATTGTAGATAAAAATTTTAATGCATGCAAATTTTACAGATCATGCATCGATTTGAAAATTTCAGATATTTTTTTAGTCAATCTGGTCCTAAAGGGGAAACCACCGTTAAAATTGTGAACAAAAAGTGACGAAGATATTTGAGTCGAAATTATGTTCTTTTAAAAAAAAAGAATTTTAATCTAAAAACACAAAAACGTCGCGTAATATAGGGTTAATTATTTTATGAAGCGGACAAGCAATGTGTTGTTTATGTGCTGACGTAATACTCAGAATATGCAAATACATTTATTTGAAAATAACTTACCGGAAAATAATCTTTGTGATGAATTCTCATAGAAAATTACATAAATGCTGGAAGTAGTTCGTGAACACAGAATCAAAGAACTTCACTGATGTCGTTGAAAAATGTAAAGATGATTTAAATTCATGCAGAAAAAAATATTTTTTAAAATAAATTGTACATATAATGATAATGTTGCAAATAAAACGTTGCATTGTCTATTACAAGGCACTTTCCCCATATAAACCGCCCGGGGGTAGGCAACACGGAGAGAGAGAAGCAGAAACAAACAACAGCAGCTCAGATGTGAGAAAATGTTCAATAGGTTCTTCTTATATTTGTTGCTTAAGGTCCTACATACATACACACACACACACACACACACACACACACAAGCACGCACGCGCACACGCGCACGCGCACACACCCACATGCACATCCACACATGTATGCATACATACACACACACACATACATACACACACACACAACCACACACACACACACACACACAAACACACACATACACACACACACATACATACATACATACATACATACATACATACATACATACATACATACATACATACATACATACATACATACATACATACATACATACATACATACATACATACATACATACATACATACATACATACATACATACATACATACATACAAACATACATACACATAAACTTAATGCAAACAATCCACCATATTGGACGAAACATCCCGCGCTCCACAGACGACAGAAACACCAATATTTGGGGAGCAAAGTGTACCGCTTTGCTCTCAGTGGACCAGGGGTTAGCAGGTGACCACAATACCAAAACGTACCTGCTCGTGGTGCTTCCTGGAAACAGAGTACAGCAGTTCGTACTGCTTCTGGTAAACATTGTTGGGATCGTGTCCGTTAATGGGATGGCTGCAGATGGAGTGAGAATTGACCACAGAAAGTAAAGCAATATCTCCGATACCTCTGTATCAACGCATACAGCGCCACTGTCGACACACAGTGACATATGACAGTCCGCATCGAGCATTGGATGTGCAGCCAATGCATGTGTCATGAAATGGGCAGATGTCTAAACGAATAGTGAGAGTCAAAGAAATAAAATGTTTAGTACAATGAGAGGGTAACACAGCGACAGAGTACAGCGCTACTTGCACACGGAACGAGAAAACGTTAAATAGAAATCGGAGCTAACGTTTCGTTCAGCTCGAGAACAAGCTTCTAGTCCCGGAACTAACATTTCGTTCAGCTCGAGAACAAGCTTCTAGTCCCGGAACTAACATTTCGTTCAGCTCGAGAACAAGCTTCTAGTCCCGGAACTAACATTTCGTTCAGCTCGAGAACAAGCTTCTAGTCCCGGAACTAACGTTTCGTTCAGCTCGAGAACAAGCTTCTAGTCCAGGAACTAACGTTTAGTTCAGCTCGAGAACAAGCTTCTAGTCCCCGATGTTTCTAATAAATGTGCAGAAACTCAGACTTTGACGAGGGGTTCACGATGTCGGTAATCGAACCAGGGGCAAATATTTTGTCGATGCATTCCTATACCGGAATCATGCTTGCGGAGAGAAAAGGATCAGTATCCGACGGGCATATACACAAAATGTCTACTTACGCAAGACGAGTTGACTGGCAGCGGAACACCTCGTGCGATATTAGTGTAGTCAATCCAAGCCTAAATCTCCAATGCGACCCAAGGACATGTTTCGGTCTGAAAAGTCCACGGACTCTGTGAGTGGAATACCGTCGCGGCGTAGAGAGGATCACCTGACGACAGAAAGGAAAGCTGTCACAGACTAAGGAAGTATACTACACAAACTAATGGCATAATGAAATCGGATGCACTGGGTCTTTCGAGGTACAAATAACGCGTATATGCTGTAAACCATCATCTTAATGTAATTCACGTTCCACGGCGGAAATCAGACGAACGTTCGTGCTGGTTATCTGACAGAAAACGCAGAAGAAGAAAATAACCCTAGATTTTTTAAACAATGTGTGGCAGCAGTGATTCTTATATTTTAAAACATTTTTAAAATCTTGTATGTACATTTTCTGACGTTAAAATTTACATATTTTGAAGGACAGAAAAATGTGATTCGTATAGCTTTGAAAAAAATGTATACAACTGGAAATTGATGACCTTCTGACACTTGTCTACCTGGAAACAGATCCTAACACAGGTAAGACCCGGCGTGACAGTAATAAAACTTGTATCCCTCAGTAACCAACCTTAAATTAGGTAGCAATTAGCGGGGAGTGTGTCTGAAAAGTTAGTGAAAAGTGAAAGGCAGGGGGATGGTGAACAAAATGAATATCAACAATACAGTTTATTATACAAGAATGAAATTAACTGAATACGAAACAAATTTTGAAAACCTGAGAAAAAAATATCTTTACTTGTTCTACTAACAAAATGTGGGCTGAGATGAGGTGATGGGGTAGGGTAATATATTTCTGACATAATTAGGCGTGGAAAGTCTCTGCATTCTTGACAAATTGTTGACAGATGGTACAAAATTGAGAATGTTTGACGTTATTTATTAATAGCGCACATTAGTAGGACAGCCTGTAAGGTAAAACCATATTTCCACGTCACACAGAGGATAAGTACCTTATTGTGACAGCCTGTAAGGTAAAACCATATTTCCACGTCACACAGAGGATAAGTACCTTATTGTGACAGCCTGTAAGGTAAAACCATATTTCCACGTCACACAGAGGATGAGTACCTTATTGTGACAGCCTGTAGAGTAAAACCATATTTCCACGTCACACAGAGGATAAGTACCTTATTGTGACAGCCTGTAAGGTAAAACCATATTTCCACGTCACACAGAGGATGAGTACACGTCACTATCCCACATGATTGTCGTAATATTCAAGTCTGCATCTGGAGACATCGATCAAACGTTGATTTTAATCTCCAAATATGAGAATTAAACTTGGTATACACACAATTGTCATCAATGATGCTCGTGTAGCAAGCTGAATAATGCCAGTGTAGCAAGCGGAATGACGCCCGTGTGGCAAGCGGAATGATGCTCGTGCGGCAAGCGGAATGACGCCCGTGTGGCAAATGAGTCATGGTGCAAAGTCACTGTATTCTTTCAGTCATGACGTAAATTCACCAGGAAATATTGAAGGATAGGGCCATGCTCGTTTGCGATATAGAGGACCTATGCACATAATTAGGCCTTTATTCGTTACTTTTTGTTGACTATTGTCGTGTTTTCCGTTGGTCACTATTTAAATGTTTGAAGTGTATGCCAAAAAATAGCCAATGCGACTCCAAGTATATAAATAGTGACCAACGGAACGACAGACAATAATTAAAAACGTAACGAATGAATTCCTTATTAACTCTATACAGAGGTCTTCTATACCGCAGAAGATCGTGGATAAGCTGACGACCAGTAACATCTTAAAAAATTATCATTGTCACATGTCTCAATTATTACTTGTGTTTTCCATCAAATAATCCACATGTTGTCTCAATTATTACTTGTGTTTTCCATTAAATAATCCACATGTTGTCTCAATTATTACTTGTGTTTTCCATCAAATAATCCACATGTTGTCTCAATTATTACTTGTGTTTTCCATCAAATAATCCACATGTTGTCTTAATTATTACTTGTGTTTTCCATCAAATAATCCACAAGTTGTCTCAATTATTACTTGTGTTTTCCATCAAATAATCCACATTTTGTCTCAATTATTACTTGTGTTTTCCATCAAATAATCCACAAGTTGTCTCAATTATTACTTGTGTTTTCCATCAAATAATCCACATGTTGTCTTAATTATTACTTGTGTTTTCCATCAAATAATCCACAAGTTGTCTCAATTATTACTTGTGTTTTCCATCAAATAATCCACATGTTGTCTTAATTATTACTTGTGTTTTCCATCAAATAATCCACATGTTGTCTTAATTATTACTTGTGTTTTCCATCAAATAATCCACATGTTGTCTTAATTATTACTTGTGTTTTCCATCAAATAATCCACATGTCTCAATTATTACTTGTGTTTTCCATCAAATAATCCACAAGTTGTCTCAATTATTACTTGTGTTTTCCATCAAATAATCCACATGTTGTCTTAATTATTACTTGTGTTTTCCATCAAATAATCAACATGTTGTCTTAATTATTACTTGTGTTTTCCATCAAATAATCCACATGTCTCAATTATTACTTGTGTTTTCCATCAAATAATCCACATGTCTCAATTATTACTTGTGTTTTCCATCAAATAATCCACATGTCTCAATTATTACTTGTGTTTTCCATCAAATAATCCACAAGTTGTCTCAATTATTATTTTTCTCTTCTATCAAATAATTCCCATGTTTTTCCTGCGCAATGTTAATCTGCATAACTAAATTGTTAAGTAGATTATATGCGTTATTAACTGTGATTGGAAGTTTTGGAGTGATACATTTGCTAGTCACGTTCTGTGCACGATTAATCCGCCAGATTGCCCTATTTTCATTGTCATCTGAAGCCTTATTAGCTCGACTGTACCCAATGTCACTTAAGACAAGATGTCAGATACAAGTGTTCTTCGCGTTCTCCCAGGACCTCTTCTCAGACACATCGCAGATTCACCGTCTCCCGTTCACTTGACGCATGATCTACATGTAGAATTGTCACGTTCTAGTATCTCCTTGAGATTTGAACCCATTACAAATATAGGGCGTGGTTTCATGTCACATTTGTCTAGTAATTTATCTGCATTAACTCTCGCGAGAAAAAGGTGCCAGAAGACCGTTATTACATTAGCAGCTTGGTGTCAGGATCATGTCATTGCTGAGAGTGCAGTTTATAACCCTGGTATATGTAGCTATTCACACTGTATTAGATAACACTATATAGATATACAATATGTACTCGGTAACAAACATTATTTATATAAAATATACTCGATAACAAATCTCTAGATATTTTTTGCATTCTGTTTTTTTACTAATGTCCATTCTCTGATAGATTTAATTACATTTTTGTGTATTTTTCATTCTGTGTAATAATTTCTAAGAATGTGATTGTTCCATTCCGTGTAGTAATTTCGATAATTTATTTATTTTATTATATTTAGTAATTTCATTAACATGTTTGTTTTATTCTGTGTAATAATTTATGGAATTGTGATTCTTCCAGTCTTTGTAGTAATCTCTATAATTAGTTACATTATGTGTAGTAATTGTTCTATTCTGTGTTATAATTTCTATAATTTGTTCTGTTCTATTTTACGTTCCCTTTTGTTTAGTAATTTTAAGAATTAGATTTTATACATTCTAGTTTTTTTCACGTCTTAATATGAATTTCTCTAATGAAATGTATAGTCGTGACCTGTCCCTAAGCACCAACGAAATTCGGTTTGAGTTTGTCATAGCTTTATCTTGTAACTCGTTACATCGAGAAAATATGTAGAATATGTTCTGTGCTTTCTGCAGATTGTCTACAATGGAACATTTACTCTGGCCAGCTCTTAATTGAAAATGAATTGTTTGTTCATTTCTTGAAAGTGTGTGTATAGCATTGTCTTTGTGGCTACAAGGATGAGTTGAGTTCTATGTCATTGGTTGAAAAGGCATAGAGAATTAACTTTATTGTAATTGAATTATCCCATATGTACTTCGTCGCTATCAGCGATGTGGCACTCACCTACCAAGCATACCACTCAACGATGTAGAGCACCACCTACCCAAGAGTATCACTTATAGCAAGTAACGTCTTACATTCAGGTGGTAAACCACAGGGATTTTAAAAACATTCACTTTGCAAACACAACGTTGCAAGCAGGATTCAAACTCACGGCAAATCAAGTTCATAGCGAGCAGTTTACCTCAATACCAGGTAGAAGAGGGAGATAGAGTGGTCGCAATTACGTGATAGATAGTTGCTAAACCGTGAAACAGATGGGTACACGATGAACTAGGCAAATAGAGAGAGAAAACGTGAGATATATCCTGATTGAAAGATAGGTCAAAGGAGTGAGAGGTATCTTGGTAAATAGTGATCAAGGCTATAGTACATAATAATAATAATAATAATAATAATAATAATAACAATAATAATAATAATAATAATAATAATAATAATAATTGTAATAATAATAATAATAATAATAATAATAATAATAATAATAATAATAATAATAATAATAATAATAATAATAATAATAATAATTGTAATAATAATAATAATAATAACAATAATAATAATAATAATAATATGATTATACCCAGAACTCGTCTGTGTCGTAAGGATGTCACACTGAAGAAACCTGCAGCAAAACATCTCCATCTTCAGTCATCCACAGGAGTGTAGAAGATCATGCCCAGACCAATAATTGTTTCTGGGCTCCTCTTCTCCTTCCACCATCAACTGTTCATAGTAAAATAATTTTAGAAAGTGAGTAGTGTCTCTTTACACGTCCAAACCAAACAAGTTTATCTCATTTCACCACTGCCAGAACTGGTTCTTGATAACCAGCCAGTTCGTTTATTTGCTAACGGATAAATATATTTGTCTTGTGTTATATATAACTAATTCTTTACACGCGACTGTAGTACTTGTTTTGAAAAGCCTGTCCTTCGTTCTGAATCCTTCTTTCTGTGTCTACATTGAATGTCCACATTTTATTTTGTATGTATAATGACTAACTATAGACACACTAGTCAAGTGTCTGAAATTCAGAGTCTTTCTTCAGAATGAAATCTGTCTAGATCTAATCATATACTTTCTTCAGAATGAAATCTGTCTTGATCTAATCTTCTTCTTCTTCAGCGTTCATTCTCAAACTCCCACTGGATTTCTCTTGTAACAGGACAATGGTCCTACAAGATTTCCAGTTGAATGTAGTCCAGAGAATAGAAATGCGTTGTGTTGCGGTTTTATTTGCGCCAGTGGCCCAACACATACGTCTTCGGCAGTTGATCTAATGAAGTGTTAATACTGCTGGATATTTCTGACGTCTCCACAAAATTATCCTCTTCATTATTTCTCCTGAAACAGGTTTTATTTTCAGTGTGCTAAATCCAGACCAAGTTCGCTAACTTTCCAATCTTATCACAGACTTTCATTCTCAAACTTGCACCGTTTCTCTAAGTTGGTATTAAGATAATAAATCAGACTCATCACTCCGTGGAGTAAGGCAGGTAGTTTAGAATCTAGTGACATGCAAATGGAAACGGACGTTTATCGTTTTGACCTCGCTTAGACGGATTTGGTGATAACGCCCTTGAGCTTAGATACAAATAAGCACCATTACTGCATTATTCTGGTAAACTTCGGTAATAAATCAAGATACAAGCAACGTCTAATGTTCAACGACAAAGTTCATTCCTTGACTTCGTTCACGTGCCCTTTGTATGCGGTATAAATCTGTATCCAACTTGTAGTAAGAAAACTATTGACACTATATCTTACTGGTTGCACTTGAGTTTAGACCAAAAGCACTCTTGTATTGTCAAGGCCCAAAATAGTGGGGGTGGGGGGGGCGCAGAAAAGTCATACTGTTGCTTGCAAGGTATGTCGTAGGAGACAATTAAGGAGGTATTGGGGCGTGAAGTTGGCGGTCTAACTTGTTAGAAATACAAAGTGTGGTATAGTCTATGCTGAATCGGATTTCAGACCGCAACTCGCAGATATTCCAAGTAAACTGTAAACCATAGCATAGCGCAATATGTTCTTCAGCAAGGAGTCAGGTTTTTCAAAACAAATGCTACAGTCGCGTGTAAAAAATTGGTTATATAGAACCCAAGAGAAATATATTTATCCGTCAGGAAGTAAAAATAGTTTTCTAGACTACATTTTGTTAATCTGCAGGAGTTTGAGACACACAACGCAATACGTTCTCTAGACTACATTCTGCATTGTGTTCAAGATGTCATGGTCTAGTGTAGTTTTGTGTACAAGATGTCATGGTCTATTGTAGTTTTGTGTACACGATCTCATGATCTAATGTAGTCTTGTGTACAAGATGTCATGGTCTAATGTAGTTTTGTGTACAAGATGTCATGATCTAGTGTAGTTTTGTGTACAAAATGTCATGGTCTAATGTAGTTTTGTGTACAAGATGTCATGGTCTATTGTAGTTTTGTGTACACGATGTCATGGTCTAATGTAGTTTTGTGTACAAGATGTCATGATCTAATGTAGGTTTGTGTAAGATGTCATGATCTAATGTAGTTTTGTGTACAAGATGTCATGGTCTAATTTAGTTTTGCGTAGAAGATGTCATGATCAAATGTAGTTTTGTGTACAAGATGTCATGATCTAGTGTAGTTTTGTGTACAAAATGTCATGGTCTAATGTAGTTTTGTGTACAAGATGTCATGATCTAATGTAGTTTTGTGTACAAGATGTCATGGTCTAGTGTAGTTTTGTGTACAAGATATCATGATCTAGAGTAGTTTTGTGTACATGATGTCATGGTCTAATGTAGTTTTGTGTACAAGATGTCATGGTCTAATGTAGTTTTGTGTACAAGATGTCATGGTCTAATGTAGTTTTGTGTACAAGATGTCATGATCTAATATAGTTTTGTGTACAAGATGTCATGATCTGATGTAGTTTTGTGTACAAGATGTCATAGTCTAGTGTAGTTTTGTGTACAAGATATCATGATCTAGTGTAGTTTTGTGTACATGATGTCATGGTCTAATGTAGTTTTGTGTACAAGATGTCATGGTCTAATGTAGTTTTGTGTACAAGATGTCATGGTCAAATGTAGTTTTGTGTACAAGATGTCATGATCTAATGTAGTCTTGTGTACAAGATGTCATGGTCTAATGTAGTTTTGTATACAAGATGTCATGATCTAGTGTAGGTTTGTGTACACGATGTCATGGTCTAATGTAGTTTTGTGTACAAGATGTCATGATCTAATGTAGGTTTGTGTAAGATGTCCTGATCTAATGTAGTTTTGTGTACAAGATGTCATGGTCTAATGTAGTTTTGCGTAGAAGATGTCATGATATAATGTAGTTTTGTGTACAAGATGTCATGATCTAGTGTAGTTTTGTGTATAAAATGTCATGGTCTAATGTAGTTTTGTGTACAAGATGTCATGATCTAATGTAGTTTTGTGTACAAGATGTCATGGTCTAGTGTAGTTTTGTGTACAAGATATCATGATCTAGTGTAGTTTTGTGTACAAGATGTCATGGTCTAATGTAGTTTTGTGTACAAGATGTCTTGGTCTAATGTAGTTTTGTGTACAAGATGTCATGATCTAATGTAGATTTGTGTACAAGATGTCATGATCTAATGTAGTTTTGTGTACAAGATGTCATGATCTGATGTAGTTTGTGTACAAGATGTCATAGTCTAGTGTAGTTTTGTGTACAAGATATCATGATCTAGTGTAGTTTTGTGTACATGATGTCATGGTCTAATGTAGTTTTTTGTACAAGATGTCATGGTCTAATGTAGTTTTGTGTACAAGATGTCATGGTCTAATGTAGTTTTGTGTACAAGATGTCATGATCTAATGTAGTCTTGTGTACAAGATGTCATGGTCTAATGTAGTTTTGTGTACAAGATATCATGATCTAGTGTAGTTTTGTGTACAAAATGTCATGATCTAATGTAGTTTAGTGTACAAGATGTCATGGTCTAATGTAGTTTTGTGTACACGATGTCATGGTCTAATGTAGTTTTGTGTACAAGATGTCATGATCTAATGTAGGTTTGTGTAAGATGTCATGATCTAATCTAGTTTTGTGTACAAGATGTCATGGTCTAATGTATTTTTGCGTAGAAGATGTCATGATATAATGTAGTTTTGTGTACAAGATGTCATGGTCTAGTGTAGCTTTGTGTAAAAGATATCATGATCTAGTGTAGTTTTGTGTACACGATGTCATGGTCTAATGTAGTTTTGTGTACAAGATGTCATGGACTAATGTAGTTTTGTGTACAAGATGTCATGATCTAATGTAGTTTTGTGTACAAGATGTCATGATCTAATGTAGTTTTGTGTACAAGATGTCATGATCTGATGTAGTTTTGTGTACAAGATGTCATAGTCTAGTGTAGTTCTGTGTACAAGATGTCATGGTCTAGTGTAGTTTTGTGTACATTATGTCATGGTCTAGTGTAGTATTGTGTACAAGATGTCGTGGTCTAGTGTAGTTTTGTGTACAAGATGTAATGATCTAATGTAGTTTTGTGTACAAGATGTCATGATCTAATGTAGCTTTGTGTACAAGATGTCATGGTCTAGTGTAGTTTTGTGTACACCATGTCATGGTCTAGTGTAGTTTTGTGTACAAGATGTCATGGTCTAGTGTAGTTTTGTGTACAAGATGTCATGGTCTAGTGTAGTATTGTGTACAAGATGTCGTGGTCTAGTGTAGTTTTGTGTACAAGATGTCATGATCTAATGCAGTTTTGTGTACATAATGTCAAGATCTATTGTAGTTTTGTGTACAAGATGTCATGGTCTAGTGTAGTTTTGTGTACAAGATGTCATGGTTTAGTGTAGTTTTGTGTACAAGATGTCATGGTCTAATGTAGTTTTGTGTACAAAATGTCATGATCTAATGTAGTTTTGTGTACAAGATGTCATGATATGATGTAGTTTTGTGTACAAGATGTCATGGTCTAGTGTAGTTTTGTGTACAAGATGTCATAGTCTAGTGTAGTTTTGTGTACACGATGTCATGGTCTAGTGTAGTATTGTGTACAAGATGTCGTGGTCTAGTGTAGTTTTGTGTACAAGATGTTATGATCTAATGTATTTTTGTGTACAAGATCTCATGATCTAATGTAGTTTTGTGTACAAAATGTCATGGTCTAGTGTAGTTTTGTGTTCAAGATGGCATGGTCTAGTGTAGTTTTGTGTACAAGATGTCATGGTCTAGTGTAGTTTTGTGTACAAGATGTCATGGTCTAGTGTAGTATTGTGTACAAGATGTCGTGGTCTAGTGTAGTTTTGTGTACAAGATGTCATGATCTGATGTAGTTTTGTGTACAAGATGTCATGATCTAGTGTAGTTTTGTGTACAAGATGTCATGGTCTAGTGTAGTTTTGTGTACAAGATGTCATGGTCTAGTGTACTTTTGTGTACAAGATGTCATGGTCTAATGTAGTTTTGTGTATAAAATGTCATGGTCTAATGTAGTTTTGTGTACAAGATGTCATGATCTAATGTAGTTTTGTGTACAAGATGTCATGGTCTAGTGTAGTTTTGTGTACAAGATATCATGATCTAGTGTAGTTTTGTGTACAAGATGTCATGGTCTGATGTAGTTTTGTGTACAAGATGTCTTGGTCTAATGTAGTTTTGTGTACAAGATGTCATTATCTAATGTAGATTTGTGTACAAGATGTCATGATCTAATGTAGTTTTGTGTACAAGATGTCATGATCTGATGTAGTTTGTGTACAAGATGTCATAGTCTAGTGTAGTTTTGTGTACAAGATATCATGATCTAGTGTAGTTTTGTGTACATGATGTCATGGTCTAATGTAGTTTTTTGTACAAGATGTCATGGTCTAATGTAGTTTTGTGTACAAGATGTCATGGTCTAATGTAGTTTTGTGTACAAGATGTCATGATCTAATGTAGTCTTGTGTACAAGATGTCATGGTCTAATGTAGTTTTGTGTACAAGATATCATGATCTAGTGTAGTTTTGTGTACAAAATGTCATGATCTAATGTAGTTTAGTGTACAAGATGTCATGGTCTAATGTAGTTTTGTGTACACGATGTCATGGTCTAATGTAGTTCTGTGTACAAGATGTCATGATCTAATGTAGGTTTGTGTAAGATGTCATGATCTAATCTAGTTTTGTGTACAAGATGTCATGGTCTAATGTATTTTTGCGTAGAAGATGTCATGATATAATGTAGTTTTGTGTACAAGATGTCATGGTCTAGTGTAGCTTTGTGTAAAAGATATCATGATCTAGTGTAGTTTTGTGTACACGATGTCATGGTCTAATGTAGTTTTGTGTACAAGATGTCATGGTCTAATGTAGTTTTGTGTACAAGATGTCATGATCTAATGTAGTTTTGTGTACAAGATGTCATGATCTAATGTAGTTTTGTGTACAAGATGTCATGATCTGATGTAGTTTTGTGTACAAGATGTCATAGTCTAGTGTAGTTCTGTGTACAAGATGTCATGGTCTAGTGTAGTTTTGTGTACATGATGTCATGGTCTAGTGTAGTATTGTGTACAAGATGTCGTGGTCTAGTGTAGTTTTGTGTACAAGATGTCATGATCTAATGTAGTTTTGTGTACAAGATGTCATGATCTAATGTAGCTTTGTGTACAAGATGTCATGGTCTAGTGTAGTTTTGTGTACACCATGTCATGGTCTAGTGTAGTTTTGTGTACAAGATGTCATGGTCTAGTGTAGTTTTGTGTACAAGATGTCATGGTCTAGTGTAGTATTGTGTACAAGATGTCGTGGTCTAGTGTAGTTTTGTGTACAAGATGTCATGATCTAATGCAGTTTTGTGTACATAATGTCAAGATCTATTGTAGTTTTGTGTACAAGATGTCATGGTCTAGTGTAGTTTTGTGTACAAGATGTCATGGTTTAGTGTAGTTTTGTGTACAAGATGTCATGGTCTAATGTAGTTTTGTGTACAAAATGTCATGATCTAATGTAGTTTTGTGTACAAGATGTCATGATATGATGTAGTTTTGTGTACAAGATGTCATGGTCTAGTGTAGTTTTGTGTACAAGATGTCATAGTCTAGTGTAGTTTTGTGTACACGATGTCATGGTCTAGTGTAGTATTGTGTACAAGATGTCGTGGTCTAGTGTAGTTTTGTGTACAAGATGTTATGATCTAATGTATTTTTGTGTACAAGATCTCATGATCTAATGTAGTTTTGTGTACAAAATGTCATGGTCTAGTGTAGTTTTGTGTTCAAGATGGCATGGTCTAGTGTAGTTTTGTGTACAAGATGTCATGGTCTAGTGTAGTTTTGTGTACAAGATGTCATGGTCTAGTGTAGTATTGTGTACAAGATGTCGTGGTCTAGTGTAGTTTTGTGTACAAGATGTCATGATCTGATGTAGTTTTGTGTACAAGATGTCATGATCTAGTGTAGTTTTGTGTACAAGATGTCATGGTCTAGTGTAGTTTTGTGTACAAGATGTCATGGTCTAGTGTACTTTTGTGTACAAGATGTCATGGTCTAATGTAGTTTTGTGTACAAAATGTCATGATCTAATGTAGTTTTGTGTACAAGATGTCATGATCTGATGTAGTTTTGTGTACAAGATGTTATGGTCTAGTGTAGTTTTGTGTACAAGATGTCATGGTCTAGTGTAGTTTTGTGTACAAGATGTCATGGTCTAGTGTAGTTTTGTGTACAAGATGTCATGGTCTAATGTAGTTTTGTGTACAAGATGTTATGGTCTAGTGTAGTTTTGTGTACAAGATGTCATGGTCTAGTGTAGTTTTGTGTACAAGATGTCATGGTCTAATGTAGTTTTATGTACAAGATGTCATGGTCTAACGTAGTTTTGTGTACAAGATGTCATGGTCTAATGTAGTTTTGTGTACAAGATGTCATGATCTAGTGTAGTTTTGTGTACAAGATGTCATGGTCTAATGTAGTTTTGTGTACAAGATGTCATGGTCTAATGTAGTTTTGTGTACAAGATTTCATGGTCTAATGTAGTTTTGTGTACAAGATGTCATGGTCTAATGTAGTTTTGTGTACAAGATGTCATAGTCTAGTGTAGTTTTGTGTACAAGATGTCATGGTCTAGTGTAGTTTTGTGTACAAGATGTCATGGTCTAATGTAGTTTTGTGTACAAGATGTCATGGTCTAATGTAGTTTTGTGTACAAGATGTCATGGTCTAGTGTAGTTTTTTTGTACAAGATGTCATGGTCTAGTGTAGTTTTGTGTACAAGATGTCATGGTCTAATGTAGTTTTGTGTACAAGATGTCATCGTCTAGTGTAGTTTTGTGTACAAGATGTCATGGTCTAGTGTAGTTTTGTGTACAAGATGTCATGGTCTAGTGTAGTTTTGTGTACAAGATGTCATGGTCTTTTGTAGTTTTGTGTACAAGATGTCATGGTCTAGTGTAGTTGTGTGTACAAGATGTCATGGTCTAGTGTAGTTTTGTGTACAAGATGTCATGGTCTAGTGTAGTTTTGTGTACAAGATGTCATGGTCTAGTGTAGTTTGTGTACAAGATGTCATGGTCTAGTGTTGTTTTGTGTACACGATGTCATAGTCTAGTGTAGTTTTGTGTACAAGATGTCATGGTCTAGTGTAGTTTTGTGTACAAGATGTCATGGTCTAGTGTAGTTTTGTGTACAAGATGTCATGGTCTAGTGTAGTTTTGTGTACAAGGTGAATTTTTTGTTCGGTCCATGTGAATTATCTCTTGAGTCATGCCGCTTCGTTGAGAGTGACGGAATACATACGAAAAACCGAGCACAGTATAGTCAATTCTCTACGTCTTTTGAACCCCTATTTCGAATCCAGTCTTACGCTCTGTGATAGATATTCTGCGAGACTCTCTCTTTGTCTTCCTCTTTTTCGTTTGCCATCTGGTATCCATTTTAATGTTTGTAGTGGCAGTCCGTTTTTATTAACTGGTATATGCCCATTAAAAAAAAAGAATTATTGATTTGAAAGAATTCAAGTCAAACAAGCGAGTAAGAGAAAACAGGGAACAGCAATATGCTTCTACAACAAAAGAAAGATAATAAGAGTTTTCTAAGACAAGTATTTTCACGTCAATTTAATTTCTTGCCTAGTGATTTAACTATTTTCCAACTTTCACAAATATATGTTCATAATAATAGTTCATTACATCACATAATGAAAACAAGATAGTTACAAATCATGACATAACACAAAATTCTTATGTGAAACATGACACGAAATGTAGCATTTCATTTAGGAGTTGAAATCCTATAGAGGAATGTTGAGATCCTATAGAGGGATGTTGAGATTCTATAGAGGGATGTTGAGATTCTATAGAGGGATGTTGAGATCCTATAGAGGAATGTTGAGATTCTATAGAGGGATGTTGAAATTCTATAGAGGGATGTTGAGATTCTATAGAGGGATGTTGAGATTCTATAGAGGGATGTTGAGATTCTATAGAAGGATGAGATTCTATAGAAGGATTATTCTATATAGAAGGATGTTGAGATTCTATAGAAGGATGATTCTATATAGACGGATATTGAGATTCTATAGAGATGTTGAGATTCTATCGAGGGATGTTGAGATTCTATAGAAGGATGTTGAGATTCTATAGAGGGTTGTTGAGATTCTATAGAGGGATGTTGAGATTCTATAGAGGGATGTTGAGATTCTATAGAGGGATGTTGAGATTCTATAGAGGGATGTTGAGATTCTATAGAGGGATGTT
Organism: Meghimatium bilineatum; assembly: GCA_034231615.1. Classification (NCBI taxonomy): domain Eukaryota; kingdom Metazoa; phylum Mollusca; class Gastropoda; order Stylommatophora; family Philomycidae; genus Meghimatium; species Meghimatium bilineatum. The sequence goes on along the minus strand of CM067299.1, from coordinate 116,307,794 downwards.
GAGATTCTATAGAGAGATGAGATTCTATAGAGAGATGAGATTCTATAGAGGGATGTTGAGATTCTATAGAGAGATGAGATTCTAGAGAGATGTTGAGATTCTATAGAGGGATGTTGAGATTCTATAGAGGGATGTTGAGATTCTATAGAGGGATATTGAGATTCTATAGAGGGATGTTGAGATTCTATGGAGGGATGAGATTCTATAGAAAGGTTGAGATTCTATATAGAAGGATGTTGAGATTCTATAGAGGGATGTTGAGATTCTATAGAAGGATGTTGAGATTCTATAGAGAGATGAGATTCTATAGAGGGATGATGAGATTCTATAGAGGGATGTTGAGATTCTATAGAAGGATGTTGAGATTCTATAGAAGGATGTTACGATTCTATAGACAGGTTGAGATTCTATAGAGGGATGTTGAGATTCTATAGAGAGATGAGATTCTATAGAGGGATGATGAGATTCTATAGAGGGAAGTTGAGATTCTATAGAGGGATGTTGAGATTCTATAGAGGGATGTTGAGAATGCTACAAACAGCGAAAAAGGACAAATACTACTTGTTAAAATCATGAAATGTGGATAAACGATGCATGTTAAAAACTAAATTAAACCACTAATAAAACGAATATTTGTTTAACTATATAAAGTGACACAATTGCATAGAAATACAAGTAAAAGAATACATAGTTGTTGGAGAAAGGGAGAAAGATGATAATAAGGAGATCGTGGGTAATATGGAGAAAGTGGGTAATAGTGTGAAAGTAGGCAATAGGGTGAAAGTGGGTAATAGTGTGAAAGTAGGCAATAGGGTGAAAGTGGGTAATAGTGTGAAAGTAGGCAATAGGGTGAAAGTGGGTAATAGTGTGAAAGTAGGCAATAGGGTGAAAGTGGGTAATAGGGTGAAAGTGAGTATTATGGAGAAAGTGGGTAATAGTGTGAAAGTAGGCAATAGGGTGAAAGTGGGTAATAGTGTGAAAGTAGGCAATATGGTGAAAGTGGGTAATACTGTGAAAGTAGGCAATAGGGTGAAAGTGGGTAATAGTGTGAAAGTAGGCAATAGGGTGAAAGTGGGTAATAGTGTGAAAGTAGGCAATAGGGTAAAAGTGGGTAATAGTGTGAAAGTTGGCAATAGGGTGATAGTCGATAATAGTGTAAAAGTAGGCAATAGGGTGAAAGTTGGTAATAGTGTGAAAGTAGGCAATAGGGTGAAAGTGGGTAATAGTGTGAAAGTAGCCAATAGGGTGAAAGTGGGTAATAGTGTGAAAGTAGGCAATAGGGTGAAAGTGGCTAATAGGGTGAAAGTGATTAATATGGTGAAAGTGGGTAATAGTGTGAAAGTAGGCAATAGGGTGAAAGTGGGTAATAGGTTGAAAGTGGGTAATAGGGTGAAATGCCGAACATGGACCACAGACATATCATATTGTTTAAACATGTTTTTGATGTTTTTGACAACAGCAGGTCAACTCACACAGAAGCGTTATTGATAGAGGTCATGAAAAAAAAGGCTACGCCCAGGAGAGAATATTTTACAAAATAAAAGCAAATATATCACAAATATGTCCTCAATCAGGTGCACATTTCTAGTGTTTGGGAACAACGATGAGATCAGATGGAAGAAATTCAATAGAGATAAGAAAAAGGAAGAGATCAGTGAAAGACGGTGTTCCTAAGAATGAAGAATATACTGTATAATATGTCCATGTCAATAGACGAGAGGAAGAGAGTTCTTTACAGCTACATAACATGGATTCTAACATATGGATGTGAGTCTTGGATAAACAGGATAATGGAACATTAGAGGCAACTGAGATGTGGTTCTATAGAAAAATGCTGATAGTATCATGGACAACTGAGATGTGGTTCTATAGAAGCTTGCTGAGAGTATCATGGACAACTGAGAACTGGTTCTATAGAAGATTGCTGAGAGTATCCTGTACAATTGATATGTGGTTCTATAGAAAAATGCTGATAGTATCATGGACAACTGAGATGATGTTTTTGTAAAAGAACGATGAGAGTATCACGGGCAGCTTGAAAACTAACGAGGTTGTGCTGAAGTGTTAAAATTACGAGTTGGGGGATTACTTAATACTATCAGAAAAAGACGATATGTTTTGGTCACTTTATGGAACAAGAAAGTCTGGAGCATATAAGAAAGTCTGGGGCATATAAGAAAGTCTGGAGCATATAAGAAAGTCTGGAGCATATAAGAAAGTCTGGGGCATATAAGAAAGTCTGGGGCATATAAGAAAGTCTAGGGCATATAAGAAAGTCTGGGGCATATAAGAAAGTCTGGAGCATATAAGAAAGTCTGGGGCATATAAGAAAGTCTGGGGCATATAAGAAAGTCTAGGGCATATAAGAAAGTCTGGGGCATATAAGAAAGTCTAGGGCATATAAGAAAGTCTGGGGCATATAAGAAAGTCTGGGGCATATAAGAAAGTCTAGGGCATATAAGAAAGTCTGGGGCATATAAGAAAGTCTGGGGCATATAAGAAAGTCTGGGGCATATAAGAAAGTCTGGAGCATATAAGAAAGTCTGGGGCATATAAGAAAGTCTAGGGCATATAGTTACAACAGGAAATATAAGATTACAGAGAGATCGTAGATGACAGAGAGAGACATAATATTTGATAGTATTTTATTTTGGCACAGCAATGAAGCAACATTTCTGACACAGCAATGAATCGATATTTTGGCACAGCAATGAATCGATATTTTGGCACAGCAATGAATCGATATTTTGGCACAGCAATGAATCGATATTTTGGCACAGCAATGGATCAACATTTTGGCACAGCAATGAATCAACATTTTAGCACAGCAATGAATCCACATTTTGGCATAGTAGTAAATCAATATTTTGGTAAGGCAATGATTCAAGATTATGGCACATCAATGAATCCATATTTTGACGCAGCAATGAATCCTCAGTTTGGCACAGCAATTAATCAATATTTTGGTACGGCAATGAATCAATATTTTGGCACAGCAATGAATCAACATTTTGGTACGATAATGAATCATATTTGGCACATAAATGAAAAATTTTGGCACAGCAATGAATCAAAAATTTGGCACAGAAATGAATCAATAAAAAAAATGTCCAATAAATGTCCAATAACAGAATATGAAATAACAGAAATGAATCAATATTTAGGCACAGCAATGTATCAACATTTTGGTACGGCAATGTATCAACATTTAGCACAGCAATGAATCAACATTTAGCACAGCAATTAATCAACTTTTTGGTACGGCAATAAATTAACATAGATCCTGATAAAAATGGAAATAATTAGCTGAAGAGATCCATGATCGCACAAGTCAGTCGACACGGCACCTCAAGATGATGACAGCAAAAATGCTTATAGCATGCTTAACCATCAATACAAGAGAATAAATATTCATGAATAGAAATGACCAGTCATGAATAACAAAAGATCGAACAATCATGGTGGAACTAGTAGACAATAAATAATCCTGAAAGCTATACCCTGTTCACTCTAACAATGAAGTGGGTCAGTGCTTCTGATTGGTTGTTGGACGCATAAAGCATTATAATCGATTGTAATGTGCCAATTAATATTGTTTTTAAATTTCATTTTGAAATGTTTTTAAAATGTTGTTATTAATTGTTTTAAAATGTTTTAAAGAATATGGGGGTGTGTTGTGACCCACTTCATTCTTAAAGTGAACAGAGTTTAGCACTAGCATTGATGTGATATGAACTATATTGTGTGGGTTCAAACCGGCTTGTGTCGTCTTGTTTATAAAGTGCATTTCTTCTAAGATCCCTGGGGAATATCGCTTAAAGCTACGGAGTTACGTGCGATCAGTGGTACTCTGGGCAAACTGTGCTGCTTCGTTGAAAAAGAAGAGACAGATGTAGAAACCAAATACACTAAAGTCAATGCTCTATTCCTATTAAGCCTTTAAAAAATGTGTTAGTCTTTCTTTCCTTCAGATTACTTTTTTTCTGGACTTTTCTATATTGGGAATGGTATGAATGACCAAAGTAGTGAATTATATAGGACAGCCTATGACTGATGTGTCGGGCCATTGGATCAAATAAAAGGGCGACACAATGCATTTCCATTCTTTGGACTATATCCTGCTGGAAATCTAGTAGGGCCATTGTCCTGCTGCAAGAGAGATCCAATGGGAGTTTGAGAATGTTTGCTGAAGAAGAAGAAGAAAAAGAATTATAGAAGACACACACAAACAAATAAGAACACACATAATAATGACAAGATGCATGCTTTAATATGCGTATCTTAATAAACCATTCAGGTTAAGCTGATCTGTGGAATCCCAGGTCACGAACGTCAGGTGTTGCCCTAGAAACTAACCAATCATCGTAGTGTAGGATTAGAAGTTAGCAATAAAAAGTTGCATAATTTGCGATACACCACTGGCGGCGTGACTATAGAGTGACAGGAGGGATAATGGCGAGGGTGAGAATGGTCATGAGAGCACAGCTGAAGTTGGAAATAATGGAGTTGCATTACTGAAGGAAATTATAGTTTTTTTGTAAAAGAGAGATTGTCTTTTAAACCTGTTGGATCGTGAAATGTGCGAGAAAAGAAAACAGCAGAAAATGACTTGTAATGCAACCAATCGGGTTAGGATATATCAAAGAAACAACCGGAAGAAACATTTTTAAGAGAAAATAATGCAGAGAAATATCCAAGAGAATTCACATTTGATAAATAGAAATCAAATATTCTGTTATTGGACATTTTTTTTTAAAAAGGGACAAGAGAGATATATATGAGATAAAATGTATAGAGAAAGAAATATGGGACACAATTATTGAGCGAAGTTTAGGTAAGAATGACTGTGGAATCCCAGGAAATTATGAAAAAGCAGACCAACTGGCTAAGGAAGGTGTTGCCGAAGAAGGTAAGACTGACTAATGAAAAAAAAAATAACTTGAAACAGTACATCCTGAAATGTTACATAATATTCGGGCCAAGGGTAAAGACCAATTTTGTAGACGTATCTGCCAAAGTTCAATCTGACAGTGTAATTGTATTTTGTGTCCGTATGTGGTTAGCCTAGATGGGTCCAATCAAGTGATGAATTGTCCAGTCTGGTGATATACACGGATGATAGTGTGTTCTAAGGAATCAGCAATTAGTGCCCGGGAATCATCACTCCAGGAGGCGATGCGGTATAAATCATTCTGCAGTATTCCAATAGTTTATGTTCTGACCATTCCCTGTCTATAGATCAGTATATCGTCCACAAAGGGCATTATCCTTCATGCCTCTGCCGTCAAGCTGATGTTGAATTTTAATGGATATATGGTTTATTTCACTAGTCAGTGGAAACTTCTAGTCTCAATTTAGCTCAAACGTTCTGAGTTCTAACATCTAAATGATAAGAGCTGAATAATGAGTTCTTACCCTAGACATTTGAATGTGTGCTGCGGAAATATAGACTCCTGGAAAGCTGCAGAGCAGAGATGTGATCCTTCCTGAACCCGTAATGTTTTGATTATTTCCGGCGGCGCCCTTAATATGAAGCTAAACTTATATTTTTCAATTTCTTTTTTCGTTTTGGCGAGGCTGCCGCGGCGCCCTTGGAGACTCTTCGCGGAGCCCCCTGGCGTCGCGGCGCACACTAGGGAACCGCTGGTTTAATATAGGCTCCTTGAAAGCTGCAGAGCAGATATGTGATCCTTCCTGAACTACCAGAAGAAGAAACTGCATGAATAGAGATGTGCGATGAGTGGAAAAAATCTCCACATTTATAATAAAGATCAATGTTCGTATACCAGCGAACTAACAACAACAAAAAACAGATGAAATATGATTGGAAACATGTAATGTTTCAATAGCTAAATCAACTAAACAATAAGCACAAATAACGTTTCTACTAAAAAAGCCTTCATCATGAAGAAGAAGGCTGAAGACACTTTCAAATACTGAGTTGCAGTAGAGAACATATCAAGGTCTAATCGGAGATAGATCGAAAGTGGGAAGCGGAACCGCAAAGGACACAACGTCAGAAAGAGAAAGAGACTTGTCAATATATCTAAGCATGAACATTTACTTGAGAACATATGAGAATAAGGAACCTCAAAGGCCTAAGAAAACATTAGAGGAGTAAATCAATCACCATAACCTTATTGTATAACTAAAATCAATATAACAATTGATGAATGCTGTATGATTTATATGAAGTTGCGGACATTCACTGTTACATGATCAACGAAAAACTATGAAGATTCACTGTTACATATGACTCCCGCTTCCACATTGTGGAGTATATTCATTGAGTCACTATAGATCAAATAAAATGTGCGAAGATTCACCATTACGTGATCCAAATAAAAAGTTGCGGAGATTCACTATTATTCGATCACAGAAATGTTGCGGGGATTGACTTACACAGATTAGAAGAAAATTGCACAGATTTATCATTGCAAGGATAAGATGTCTGCGGCATGATAAAGATTAACAGGGGTGGGGAGAAAGAAATTGAGTTTTTCCCACAACTCACTCTCTTATCTCCTAACTCGCTTATCTCCTCACTCTCTTATTTCCTCCTCTCTTATCTCCTCACTCTCTTATCTCCGCACTCTCTTATCTCCGCATTCTGTTATCTCCGCACTCTCTTATCTCCTAACTCTCTTATCTCCGCACTCTCTTATTTCCGCACTCTCTTATCTCCGCACTCTCTTATCTCCTAACTCTCTTATCTCCTAACTATCTTATCTCCTCACTCTCTTATCTCCTAACTCTTTTATCTCCTCACTCTCTTATCTCCCAACTCTCTTATCTCCTCACTCTCATATCTCCTAACTCTATTATCTCTAACTCTCTTATCTCCTCACTCTCTTATCTCCTCACTCTCGTATCTCCCAACTCTGGTACTTCACTGATTTCTTTGGCCATATTTCGTGATCATCAATACGAGATGAGAGAAATACAGAGAAATATTATCCACATCTAAGTGTCATAACCAAATTAATTATTAATCTTCATTAATTTGAAATTTCCCATTCACCAAATCATGAAATTTTCAAGCTACCAGACGCAATTCAATGAATTCGAAAACAGGGAATTCAATAACTTTATGGTAGAAACAAACAAATGAAGATATTATTTATGGACTGTGACCAGGAAAAGGAGAATAGTAAAACGGCAGACACATCTGAGAACAAGTCAGCAATATTATTATCTATTCGGCCCATCGAGGCCAACTTCTTGATGTGGAGGAGGTTTAGTCCAACTAGCAAAGGTTGGAAACTAAGATTGGTCAGGTCATCCCTGACATCAAGCAGAACCACATTCTTGCTCAAGCAAGCACTGGTGCTGAAGTCGGAGATACGAGGTCGACAGGACCACAGTATTTCTCACGCAAGCACTGGTGCTGGCGGAGTAGATACGAGGCCGACAGGTGCACAGTCTTGCTTAAGCAAGCACTGGTGCTGGCGGAGGATCGAGGCCAGCAGGTGCACAAGCAACCATGGTATAATGTAACACGACCAGATAACATGTCTTCAAAACAAAATAATACATCATTCAATATGGAAGACCCCACATATATGTGTTATAGCAACTGAATGTATTTCTATACGGAAGACCCCACATATATGTGTTCTAGCAACTGAATGTATTTCTATACAGAAGACCCACATATCGAGAGTCCCTGTCCAGATACACAAACATTGTCCATAACATGGGTCAGAAATGCACAGCATTTGTTTCCCATCTGACCCCAATCTATGCCCACGAGTCTTAAAAATAAACCTCCCTGTTCCCTAGACCGTGGTTCTGACTATAAAGTGTTGAAAGGATATCGCCTCTAATCACCAACTCTGAGCTTGCATCAAATCATTCGCGTTCGCCAGGCGCCAACAACAACAAATTAGCGACCAGACTTTCCTCTATTGCTAAAATTGAGTAGGTCTACTCTCCGCATTTACCCACTCACTCTTCATACTACGTTTGGCCACAACTTGTTATTGCGAGAAGACACCAAGCCTCAGATTTTATTGTACAGATGTACCAAGATAAACCTCAGTAATTGCTGAGTCGTTGTAGAATACAGTTTTCTGGCTGAAAGCATTTTGATGTTCACGAAAAATATGTAGTTAGTAACTGAAATAAAAATATATTGTTAATATTGACTAAATAACTTTATTTCTTCGTTTACGAGTATTTCAGAATACTGCGAAAGATTTAGACCGTGTCGGGTTTTTAACAGGTCGGTTAGATAAGGTCATGATACAACGAGATCGTAGGCGGTAAAATTCTCTGTACAGAAAGAAAACAAGCATTCATTCGTTACGTATTTCATTATTGTCTTGTTTTTCATTGGTCATTATTTCTATAACGTTCTTGGAATCGTATGCCCAAAAAAAAAAGCCAAGGCCGACATCGAAGTGCAACGACAGAATAAAACATCAGCCTTTCAGGTCATGTTTACAGGTCTGTGTACATGTATTTCTTTACTGAATACCAGTCATTGCTACAGCTATAATAATAATGGGCGGTTATTACTAAATATACACAGGTTTGGTTTAGAGTGTACAATAAAACGTTATTCAGAATTGTCTTTTGTGCTCATGTCACGTAGTGTCACTGATCTCCGCTGATGTCACGTAGTGTCACTGATCTCAGCTGATGTCACGTAGTGTCACTGGTCTCATCTGATGTCACGTAGTGTCACTGGTCTCATCTGATGTCACGTAGTGTCACTGGTCTCAGCTGATGTCACGTAGTGTCACTGATCTCAGCTGATGTCACGTAGGGTCTCATCTGATGTCACGTAGTGTCACTGGTCTCAGCTGATGTCACGTAGTGTCACTGGTCTCATCTGATGTCACGCAGTGCCACTGATCTCAGCTGATGTCATGTAGTGCCACTGATCTCAGCTGATGTCATGTAGTGCCACTGATCTCATCTGATGTCACGTAGTGCCACTGATCTAAGATGATGTCACGTAGTGTCACTGTCACGCAGTGTCACTGATCTCAGATGATGTCACGTAGTGTCACTGTCACGTAGTGTCACTGATCTCAGATGATGTCACGTAGTGCCACTGATCTCAGCTGATGTCACGTAGTGCCACTGATCTCAGCTGATGTCACGCAGTGCCACTGATCTCATCTGATGTCACGTAGTGCCACTGATCTCAGATGATGTCACGTAGTGTCACTGTCACGTAGTGCCACTGATCTCAGCTGATGTCACGCAGTGTCACTGATCTCAGCTGATGTCACGTAGTGCCACTGTCACGCAGTGTCACTGATCTCAGCTGATGTCACGCAGTGCTACTGATCTCAGCTGATGTCACGTAGTGTCACTGATCTCAGCTGATGTCACGTAGTGCCACTGTCACGCAGTGCTACTGATCTCAGCTGATGTCACGCAGTGCTACTGATCTCAGCTGATGTCACGTAGTGTCACTGATCTCAGCTGATGTCACGTAGTGTCACTGATCTCAGCTGATGTCACGTAGTGTCACTGGTCTCAGCTGATGTCACGTAGTGTCACTGATCTCAGCTGATGTCACGCAGTGCTACTGATCTCAGCTGATGTCACGCAGTGCTACTGATCTCAGCTGATGTCACGTAGTGTCACTGATCTCAGCTGATGTCACGTAGTGCCACTGTCACGCAGTGCTACTGATCTCAGCTGATGTCACGCAGTGCTACTGATCTCAGCTGATGTCACGCAGTGCTACTGATCTCAGCTGATGTCACGCAGTGCCACTGATCTCAGCTGATGTCACGTAGTGTCACTGATCTCAGCTGATGTCACGTAGTGTCACTGATCTCAGCTGATGTCACGTAGTGTCACTGATCTCAGCTGATGTCACGTAGTGCCACTGTCACGCAGTGCTACTGATCTCAACTGATGTCACGCAGTGCTACTGATCTCAGCTGATGTCACGCAGTGCTACTGATCTCAGCTGATGTCACGTAGTGTCACTGATCTCAGCTGATGTCACGTAGTGCCACTGTCACGCAGTGTCACTGATCTCAGCTGATGTCACGCAGTGCTACTGATCTCAGCTGATGTCACGTAGTGTCACTGATCTCAGCTGATGTCACGTAGTGCCACTGTCACGCAGTGCTACTGATCTCAGCTGATGTCACGCAGTGCTACTGATCTCAGCTGATGTCACGCAGTGCTACTGATCTCAGCTGATGTCACGCAGTGCTACTGATCTCAGCTGATGTTACGTAGTGTCACTGATCTCAGCTGATGTCACGTAGTGCCACTGTCACGCAGTGCTACTGATCTCAGCTGATGTCACGCAGTGCTACTGATCTCAGCTGATGTCACGCAGTGCTACTGATCTCAGCTGATGTCACGTAGTGTCACTGATCTCAGCTGATGTCACGTAGTGTCACTGATCTCAGCTGATGTCACGTAGTGCCACTGTCACGCAGTGCTACTGATCTCAGCTGATGTCACGCAGTGCTACTGATCTCAGCTGATGTCACGTAGTGTCACTGATCTCAGCTGATGTCACGTAGTGTCACTGATCTCAGCTGATGTCACGTAGTGTCACTGATCTCATCTGATGTCACGTAGTGTCACTGATCTCAGCTGATGTCACGTAGTGCCACTGATCTCATCTGATGTAACTAACTAGGGTCTACTATTGGCTTTGTGTACATTTGGTCTCACTAGCAAATAAAAGCATGAAAAATGTCGGAGCAGCACATATACGTGTTTGTGTATGAGACCAGAACATTATCCATCTGAATTTTCTGCTTTTTTGCTCTAACCTGATGGCTCATTGATGTGTCTTTCAATTGTTTCTGTCACATCGTGTATCCCCCCCCCCTTTTCCACAAGTGACAGGTAATTTAAACTGGGTTGATCGTCACGTTCTGATTATATTAATATCATCATGAGACATAATGATAAAAAAGTTTATTCAAAAAGATCTTGTCTTTGTAGTTGACATCGCAATCTTGATCTCTATTCATCAGCAGACACAATATATAACTGATAAACTATACAGACCAGATAGGCCTCCATATTAATACATCCAAATAAAAATGATGCAACTTACCAGTTCAACAAACACCATCTTAGTAATCAACCAAATATTAGAAAAAGTCTCCACTTTCACTTATCAAGGCAGCGGAATGCCCGCTGAAGGAGACTCAACTAAAGAAATAAAAACAGGCGTAGCAGTGGCAGCGTGTTAATACCTTGAACTTCGTATTGTTTACATGTCAATAATGTATCTAGTGCCTCTGTTGTGTTAACATTGTTTTTACTGTTTTCATTGTTTTCCACTAATTGTTTTATATATTCTTGAGAAAGACCTGACGGTTCGAAAAGTTGAAAATGTCTTGTGTATTGTAATTTGTATGTTATAGTGTTTCCACATCATAACTCTTTAGTTTTAGTAACATTTCCTTCGTGTTCAAGTGAAACTTTGAAAAACCTATGTTCTACGTAAGTAATATTGTTGTTATGTTTCATGCAGTATAACCTTATATTGACAGCAGTAGCAGCGAGCATTTTCACTAAAGGAACAAACATCTGCACATCCAAAGATCTTCTTCTTCAGCTTTCATTCTCAAACTCCCGCTGGATCTCTCATGAAAGTGGTGGAGATTATGGAGGAGAAAGTGCAATTCCCACTTTCGTCTGAGCACTTTTTCCTCCTTAATCACCACTTTCTCCTCCCTATACCCTTTTCTTCCCTGTCATGCTTCTCCATCTATACTTCCTCTATTATCTATTCTCTATTGTCCTTTTCTCTTCCCTACCATAAGCATGCTTGTTTCCATGTAAGATTCGTTTTTGTGTGTTCTTGTGTTTGTCCTGATGAAAGCTTTTTAGTCGAACTTCGTCTGTCTCTGTATCTCGTTGTTAGGTCGTTTTATGTTTTATATTGGTAACACATCTACCTATTTTTGTTTAACTTGATATTTGCCCTGTGTTACTCCAGCCACATACTTCCTGTTTAGGGCTGTTTCCCTACACTGGAACATTTATCTCATGATGGTATTGATATATCCAGTTTAGCATCAGCTCGAACATTCTCTGTGTATATCCAGTTTAGCATCAGCTCGAACATTCTCTGTGTATATCCAGTTTAGCATCAGCTCGAACATTCTCTGTGTAGTGTTATTTTATTATTAACAATTTATTATTACAGCAGAAATCCAAATATCCGAATTAATTGAGATCGGCCGGTAAGGATAATAGAAAATTCGGATAATTGGATATATCCCAGGAATGAAGCAAAACAGTGTACGTACACACAATCATACACTGAAATTAACTGAATTTATTAATGAAAGTACAGTAATATGTAAGCAACTTAACTACATTTGCAAATAAACTACATAGTAACATCACGCGCGCACTGCCCCTGGACCTCTTTCCCACGCCACGCTCTCGATCTACAATTATTTCAATCAAATTCGATTCGGATAATTAGGTATTCGTTTAACTTGGATTCGGATAATCGGATTTCCACTGTATTATCAATATGATTGCATGTCTTCAATACAACGAGAGGCATTTCATAAAGTAAAATAGGATGACATTTGAACTTCGCAAAAGTTGCCTAGAACAACCTGGTTGACACAGTCACGCAAGAAACCTACACTTGATCACATGTGACTTCCAGTATATGACTGCATTCAGCCCTGTAGTAAGGTTACAGTCATGAAATAAACGGTAAATGTATTCGGATAACTCTCTGACCCTGAACTTAATCTTTGACTAGCTTATCATGCAAGTTGAAGGTCGTGCATGAAACAGAAACTCATGTTTGTAACACTTATATGGGAGGTTACTACGACATTTGAAACGGTATACAATACCACCTGTCTTAAGCGAAAACCAGGGCTATGACATTTGTTTGTTTAAGTCTGGTTTCCGTTTAATCAAATATAGCTAAGCAAGTTTAACTATCGTCCGTTTATAAATTCGCAATCACACATTCAATCGAATATCTCAGAAACTGTCTGTTAGTCGCAGAGATCTTTGGCAAGCGTTATTATATTTATAATATAAGATAATATAAGACAGTAATGTAAGACGCAAAAATACTTTTATCATTTAAACCATAACCTTCTCTGAAATGCGCATGACGATAAAAATTCTTTGACGTTGTTGGTAAATTACAAATAAGTGGGGTTAAATTTGAGATATTATAGTAAACATGTTACTATCAAATAAGTGGGGTTAAATTTGAGATATTACAGTAAACATGTTACTATCAAATAAGTGGGGTTAAATTTGAGATATTACAGTAAACATGTTACTATCAAATAAGTGGGGTTAAATTTGAGATATTACAGTAAACATGTTACTATCAAATAAGTGGGGTTAAATTTGAGATATTACAGTAAACATGTTACTATCAAATAACATTGCATTCAAAGGCATATCGTATAAAAATACTTGATAGATCAAATTGCTTTTATGTGTTGTTAATTTTATGTGTTGTTAATTTTATGTGTTGTTAATTTTATGTGTTGTTAATTTTATGTGTTGTTAATTTTATGTGTTGTCACTCGTATGTGCGGTAGTAAATGTTACTGCAATGTGCAGCAGTTAGTCTGCCCATCGGTCACCATTAGACCCCAGGGTTTCTTAAATGTGCTTAAATACTGTATGATTTTAACCGATATTGGATGAGATGTACTTTCTTGTCAATGTGTATGTACCCAATGGTGTGTTCAACATACACATATTTATGTACGGCCATCATGTGTTCTGTCCACGAAATAATTTCTTCAAAATTCCGAATCTGATGATTCCAAGAGGTTGATTATTGATAATGATTGCAGACATGGTAATCCATCTCAGCGCTAGTAATCATCTTCCTCTCGGATTACATGATCCAAACATTTTTTCCAAAACTCAACGCCGATTTTGAAGAGGTACTCTGGTGTCAGAACTTCAATATCACATATAGTAAACGTTGTAGTCTATTCGGCAACTTGCCCTTTGACCACAGACCAAACTAACTATATCCTGTGTTAGCATGATATTCCGGTAGTCGCAGAGAAGTGTAGACATATTGTTGAATGAATTTTATCAATATAATACAACTTTGTCTTATTTGTCTACTTCACAAGCTGTAGCATTTCGCGCTTCAAAACAGTATCATCGAAGTAAATAATTTTCTCATCAAGTCATGTCTTATTTGATGCATTTAGTATTTTTGTCTTCCAGTGATACTGCATTGTGACATGAGGCATTGTGCATTATGAATCCTGCTTCATCTAACGTGAAAAATATTATCTATTTAGACCAAGAGCCAATTGAGTTCGCTGTTTAGTGCCGTTAATATCACAATATAAATAATCCATCTTAGATTCATTGCAAAATTGCTTGTAGAGTAAAACGGTAACTTCTGCATTAGAATAAATTTACACTTCACACTCAATTTCAATTATATATAAAAGTAAATTGCAAGATTCAAATGGCCGTCAGAATAAAATGTTTACTCTCAGGAAATCGTATTCAAATTCTGAAACAAGCACTATATTCACGTGCAAAACACGACATGAGGGTACCTAGATTTTTTCTTAAAACACAAACGAAAATCCAGATTTTTCGATCACATTACAAGATAGCGCTCTGGATAAAGGAAAAGTCGAGATTGTTGACATTCTTAATTTGTTAATAATTTGTAAATCTTGAACAATGAGTGTGTGATACGTCTCTCGGGTGTGAGTGAACTAAATACATCTCGAGCAATGAGTGTGGGGTACATCTCTCGAGTGTGAATGAACTAAATTCTTCTTCTTCTTTCGTTCACTTGAAACATTTCTATATCTGTAATTCTGTCTCCTTAATAAAACTCACTGTCTTTTGTAGTTCATACAGTGTCCCATAGAGCTTTGATTCCAGTGTTGTTTCCTCTGGCCAATATGTCTGCCTCAGCGTTTCATGCTCAGAACACTCTTGAAGTATATGTTTGGCACTCTGTGCTGCCTGTCCACATGTACACATGGCTGTGTTGCCAATCTTGAACTTTGTATACATGTGACTGCGGAGTCGGTTGTGTCCTGTTCTGAGACGTAGAATTATAACTTGTTCTGATCTGTTCATATTGTGATAGTCATCTTGTGTTGGTGTTTGTGGCTTTCTTATTGACTTTATCATCTGTTTTTTCTGATGGTAGGTGATTGGTATATCTGGTTGGTCTTCGGCAGCACCTTCCTTAGCCAGTTGGTCTGCTTTTTCATTTCCTGGTATTCCACAGTGAGAGGGTATCCACTGCATGGTTACCCTATACTGGTAAGACAATTCGCTAAGTAGTTTTTTTAAGTCTGTTAGTTTTCCAGACTGGAGAGCTTGAAGCACTGACCTTGCATCTGTCAGGAATACCACAGGCTGTAGGTCAGAGTTGGAGTTCAGCAGTGTTTTAGCTGCCACACTAATTGCCTGGATTTCTGCATCATAATTATTGCAGAATTTTCCTGTCGGTGTTCTGATTGTATCTCTAGGCTTGTGTGGATATTCTATATATACACCTGCACCTCCATTCCTCACAGCATTCTGTGCTGACCCATCTGTGTACACTCTGACCCATATATCTTGTGGATATTCCTCATCCAGGAAACTGAGGGTGATTGTCATTCGCTGCACACTGTTCTGTTCGTCCTCGCTTAGTATTCCTTTCACATGGGTCTGAATGTATATTGGCATTCCATGGCTTTCACTCCACGGGGTTTGCTCTGGTACAGACCTTAAGGGGCTGCCAACTTCAGGTAGGTCTGTAAGTTGTCTACGGAGTCGTTTAGCTTGATGGATAAAGCTGCTTCTTTTCAGTCGTCCCATTGCTAGATTTTGGAATCTTTCCTTCATTGGATGACTTGGCATACACAGAAACTTTTCTGCTTGAATTAGTACTTTTGTGTCTCTGCGTTCGCCAAGTGTTTGCATTCTTCCCATTTTCTGCATCTCTGCTATGGGTGTTGATTTCATTGCTCCCAACATTATTCTAAGTGCCTGGTTTTGCACTTTATCTAGATCTTGTAATGTGGTGTTTGATGCAGGACACCACGCAGCTGAACCGTATTCCAGGTGTGGTCTTATGCCTTGCTGGTAAACTTTACTGAGTATATTTCCACTGGCTCCCCATGTGGTTCCACTTAGTTTTCTCAGGATAGCTAGCTTCCTCCTGGCTTTTGTTGTTGCTTTGTTTATGTGCTGCTTCCATGTCAGCTTATCATCAAAAGTAACTCCGAGGTATGTGGGTTGTTTGTCTTCTTTCAAGAGCTCTCCATCTATCTTGATATGACCAGCTTTTTGTTTTGGTGAGAGGGTAAAGAGTGTAGTGCTGCACTTATCTGTGTTAATGCTGACGCACCATCTATTAGCCCATAAGGTTAGGGCATCGATAGCTCTTTGTATTTGTTTAGTGGCCACTGTTGCATGTTCTTCCGTGCACCAGATCACCAGGTCGTCAGCATACATTGCCACTTTGATCCCATGTGGTAGTTCAGCAACTAGGTCATTGATGTAAACCAAGAAAAGTGTGGGTGACAGGACTCCTCCCTGGGGGACTCCATGACGCAGTAGAACTTTCTTGCTCTTGCGACCATCTAATTGTACCCTGGCTCTTCTATTATGCAGGTATGCTTTTACCCATTTGTACATTCTTGAGCTAACCCTGCAATTTCGCAATTTCTTTAGGAGCCCTTCTTTCCAGACCTTATCAAATGCTTTCCTGAGGTCTATCCATGCTGCTAGTACCAGTTTCTTTTCTTGGAAGGCATCCTCAATCTCTTGGGAGAGGTAGGTTGCCTGATCTTCAGTAGAGTAGCACTGTCTGAAACCTGCTTGCTGTGATACCAGAAGGTTTTCACTTTCAAGGTACCACTGCATCCTAAGATTGATAATGCGTTCCATTGTTTTACATAGACAGCTTGTGAGGCTGATGGGCCTGTAGTTGGAGACTGTGTTGCCATCTTTTCCTGATTTGAGGAGTGGTATCATTATTGCTTCTCTCCACGCCTGTGGTACATTACCTGTGGACCAGCTTGTGTTAAAGATCTGCAGTAGCTTTGCTCTTGCTGCACTTCCCAGGTTTCTAATCATTTCATTGGACACTCCATCAGCTCCAGGGGACTTTTTCATTTTCAATTTGGATATTGCATGCTCCAGTTCTCTCATTGTGATTGGTGCCTCCATGACTTCAGGTATAGGTTCACCTTGTCCAATGTTTTGCTGGTTCTCTCGAACCTCCTGTTGTTTGTCTGGGCTGACTTTGACGTTATTGTCTTCTGCAAAGGAATCTGCAAAGTAATCAGCTGCATGTTTACCTGTTAAAATGTTTCTATCTTTATAAAGTGTGATCCTGGTATTTCTCCCTGTACCTTCATCATTTAGTTGTTTTACAAGTTTCCATAATTTCCTAGTATCTCTTTCTAGGTTCAGCGACTCTGTTTTTTCTTTCCAGCTGCTCCGTCTGGCTTGTAACTTGGCTCTTTGAAATTTAGCCTTTGTTTGCTGATATTTGTTGTGATGTTCTTGGCTAGGTCTGTTCTCAGCCTGCTTTCTAGATGTTTCCATCTCATTTTGCAGCTTTTCCAGTTCATCATTCCAGTAGGGTTTGTAGTTTTTGCGTGCCCCCCTGGGTATGGTTTTACTAGCAGCATGTAGTATACATCTATTAAATTCACTCACTGCTCTATTGATGTCTTTGTCCAAGTTCATGTCCTTAGCTAGAACACTGGTTAAATGCTGGTACATTTTCCAGTCTGCCCTCTTATAGTTCCACCTAGTGAGCGTGCTGCTGTCCTTGGTAAATTCATTGTGATATTCAATGAACTAAATAAATCTCGAGCAATGAGTGTGGGGTACATCTCTTGAGAGTGAGTGAACTTAGGCCTATATGCTGATGCAACACATGAATACGAAACGTGAGAGAATGTAAAATGAGAGAATTTAAAGTTAGAGAATGTAAAACGAGAGAGTGGAAAAGTGAGAGAATGGTAAAATGAGAGAGTGGAAAAGTGAAAGAGTGAAAAAGTGAGATGATTTATGGATGAAGGTAATCTGATATAATGAGTGTAGGTAATGTGATAGTATGCACTAAGGTAATGTCATATTATGTTCGAAGGTAATGTACTATTATGGGTAAACGTAATGTACTATTATGAGTGTAGGTATTGGGCTATTGTGGATGAAGATATTGTGCTAATATGATGAAGATAACATTCTTTAATTGGTGAAAAAGTTTGCTACAACTGGAAACATGATGTGTTATTATGAGGAAATATAGTGTGATATTTTTAGGAGAGATAGTGTGATATTATGAGGAAAGATAATGTGATATTTTTAGGAGAGATAGTGTGATATTATGAGGAAAGATAGTGTGATATTATGAGGAGAGATAGTGTGATATTATGAGGAAAGATAGTGTGATATTATGAAAAAGAACATTATTGATCAAATCTAAAAGACCAGTC
The DNA here is from genome assembly GCA_034231615.1 of Meghimatium bilineatum. Taxonomy (NCBI): domain Eukaryota; kingdom Metazoa; phylum Mollusca; class Gastropoda; order Stylommatophora; family Philomycidae; genus Meghimatium; species Meghimatium bilineatum. The sequence goes on along the minus strand of CM067299.1, from coordinate 116,289,360 downwards.
AGGACAGCGACTGGACTCTCTCAGCCTGACAGGCTACATGTGCTCTACCAAACACGAGAAATCCATCCAATAACTAATGCGATTTTAATGTTGCTAAAACATGACTATACAGGGTATGTGCCCAGGACCCAGAACTGAGCAATGTGAGTCCTTTGTCAAGTATACATTCATGGGGACTCTTCAGCGCCTGCTGTCTTTTCGAAATTATCGTTATTTGACTTTATTAGATGTTTTCATTGCCTGCTCAAACAATGTCTGCACATGGTGGCCCAATGAAAATCACGGGAAAATGTCTCATAGCATCACTATTACACGATGATCGACGATAGCTTCCACAGTACTGTATACTTGATGTGGGACTCCTCAACATATCCACGGAAATGCTGCTTAGGACCTCTTGGAGCAAACCAACGAATCCCACAATGGAAGCTATTAGACATTGTATATCATTGGAAATTTGAACAAACACAACAGAACACAATCATCGATAAGAAACACGGCGAAGGTCTGGCAGATAATTTCATAGATTGGTATTCTCCCCCCCCCCAGTCCCTCCCCGTGTATTTGTTTGTGATTATCAGAAAAGGAATACTTTATATGTAAATAATAAATCTTACAGAACTATTTATATTGTTCTATCACTTAACTCTTACAGAACTATTTACATTGTTCTATCACTTAAATCTTACAGAACTATTTGCATTGTTCTATCAAACACATCCTAAATTGTTGTCATCACATTACTTCTTTTATACCTACAATTCGCCTGTGTGTTGCCGGGACCTGAAAGGGGAGCAAAGAATAGCAACACTGTTTACCTTCCATGCATGTCGTAAAAGGCGACTAATGAGGTTATGGGATGGAGTAGGCTACCCCATCTCATATAGGGTCAGTGACCCAAAGCCATGCTGAAGACGGATGTGTCAGACCGAAAGACGCAAATATCCCAGCAATGCTGTAAACCTTGACAACGCATTCCGTTCTCTGGACTACATCCTGCTAATCTGCAAGAGTTTGAGAATTAATCCAGAAGAAGAAGAATACCTACAATTATGTCATCACATTACTTCTTTTATACCTACAATTATGTCATCACATTACTTCTTTTATACCTACAATTATGTCATCACATTACTTCTTTTATACCTACAATTATGTCATCACATTACTTCTTTTATACCTACAATTATGTTATCTTCTTTAAAAACCCAAAATTACTTTATTTTTTGAACACTTGTTTTATTCAGAGACCGCCGAAGGCGGATGTGTCAGGTCATTAGCACGAGTAAAACGGCGACACAAGTAATCTTCATTCTCTGGACTACTGCTGCTGTAGGATAATTGTCCTAGTATAAGATATATCCGGTGGGAGTTTGAGACTGAACGCTGACGAAGTAGTGTGGATTACATTTCATATTTATAGCACATGGATTGTCCGGAATGACGGACAAAGTGGAACCACTGAATAGGGAGGACACATACCATTCTGTTCTGTGGACTAAATCTTGATGATGAAGATTTGAAAGGAATTGCAGTAAAAATTGAATTCATATATATTTTGAAAATAAAATGTGTTCATTTTCTTTCTGAACTCATTTCATAGGGTGACTGGTCTCAATATAACTGTTCTACATAAATTATAATCCCTGCTCTCGTGCAATGACTGCATCCCTTCGATATTCTGCATTTCTATGATTGGTGTGGATCTCATTGCGCCTGTAATGATTCTAAGTGCTTGGTTCTGTACTCTATCTAGGTTTTGTAGTGTAGAGTTTGATGATGAACTCCATGCTGTAGAACCATATTCCAAGTGTGGTCGAATGGCTTGTTGGTATACATTTTTTAGAATTCTTTCATTAGCTCCCCAAGTTGTCCCATTCAGTTTCCTTAGTATAGCTATCTTCCTTCTAGCCTGTGTTTCTGCTTTGCTGATATGATGTTTCCATATCATTTTGGCATCAAATGTTACACCAAGATACATGGGTAGGTCATCTATCTATAAGACAGTTTTATTTACATAGATGTTTCCTGCTCTTTGTTTTGGTGAAAGTGTAAAAAGGGTTGTTGCTGACTTCTCTATATTGATACTTACACACCATTTTTCAGCCCAATTAGTCAAAATGTCCATGGCTCTCTGAAGCATTTTTGTGGTAACCATGGCGCTCTCATGTGGTCACCATAGAACCAAGTCATCTGCATATAGTGCTGCTCTAGTTCCACAGGGTATTTCTTCAATTAAATCGTTGATAAATGTGAGGAAAAGAGGGAGTGTTTCTGATGACCTCCCTGATGCACTCCATGGCGTAGTAGTATCTTCTTACGTTTTTGCCAGTTACTTGTACTCTGGCTCTTCTATTGTGAAGAAAGGCTTTAGTCCATCTATACATATTTCCACATATCTTGTAGTTTCTCATTTTTTTTGAAGCAATCCTTCTTTCCATACTTTATCAAAGGCCTTCTGCAAATCAATCACTGCCACTAATACTGATTTCTTCTCTTGGAAAGCATCCTAAATTTCCCGTGTGAGGTATGTAGTTTAATCCTCTGTGGAGTAACATTGTTTGAAGCCAGCCTGTGCAAGAATTTTTTTAACTTTCTAGGTAAAACTTTTGTCTTAAGTTTATTATGTTCATTATTTTGCAGTCAACCTGTTAAGACTAATTGGTCTGTAGCTAGTGGGTATTATTCCATCTTTTACAGGTTTAAGCAGAGGTTTTCCAGGTTTAACCACATAATTGACTCCCTCCAGATTGGTGGAATTTTCCCTGTAATCCAGTTAATATTTAAGATGTACAATAATTTCCTTCTTCCTGTCGTTCCTAGACACTAAATAATTTCATTTGATATTTCATTAATACATGATGAATTACTTAGCTCTAGTTTAGAGACAGCTAATTCCAATTCACTATTTGTGAACAGTGTATCCATAACTTCATTGGTGCTGTTTTAATCATTGTTTCTAGTATGAGCAAGTTCCATTTCATTCTCTTGTCGCTCAGCACCGTAAGCTGTTTCTCTAGAGTATTTTCAATAATGCAGTCTTGAGTGAATATCCTAGCAAAATTATCTACTGCTTGCTTTCCTGTAATCATTTTGCCATCCTGTACGAGTGTTATGTTTTTGATTCTTCCTGTGCCACATCAATTAGTTATTTGATCAGTTTACATAATTATCTTCCATCCTTTTTTTAAAAAAAAACATTTTTAAAACAGGATTCTGTTTTACATTTCCTTGAAATGTTGCTTTTGCATGGTGATGTTTGTTGTGGTGTACCTGGCGTAGGTTATTTTCCCCTTTCGTTCGTGCTATTGCTAATTCGTCTTGCAGTAGCTCTAGTTGTTCACTCAGTATGGCTTGTATTGTTTGCGTGTACCTCTTGCTAATACTTCTTTGACAGTTTGATGAATACATTTATTGAACTCTTTGACTATGGAATGTATGTCTGTTCCTTCCATATGTATTTGTCCAGCTAAAACACTACCGCGGTGTTTAAATAGTCCCCAATTTGCTTTTTTATAATTCCATCTTGGAAGGCTACATGCATTCCCTATGGGTTAATATTTAACACTAATGAGGATTGGTCGGTGGTCGCTACCTCCAAGTTGCTTCCCCACGGTTCTGTTGACTTCCCATGCTAGGTCTGCTGAGTAGAATGCCAAGTCTGGCGTGGAAGTGGTTTTCCATGCTCTAGTATGTTGCAGGATCTTTTGGCTTAGTAAGAAATAAAAGATCTTTGTCGTCTTGCTATAAGCTTTTAAGTTATAGCTTTCAAGTTCTTCCACTCTTTTCATGTGGTCATAACCCCAGCTTTGTGAGTGACTGCTAAAATCTCCACATACTATTAGTCTTCTTCTGTATGGTATTGTGTCCAGTGCAAGGGGTTGGCCATTCGGACAGTAGTAATTTAGAAGGTGAAAGTCTGTGTTTTTGGTCTTTAGCTGAAGGACCTGGTATTCTGCCCCTTCCATGTATAGTTCAGTTTGATGTGCACTGATAATATTTTTGACGAGAGTTAGTATACCTCCTTTTCTTCTGTCTATTCGATCAGCTCTAAAGCACTGATAACCTGCAATTTTAAAGGCTACCTCTTTGCTGAGGTGTGTTTCTTGTATGCAGCAAATGCTAACCTGTTCCTTAAGAAGGGAGCTCTCTAATTATAATTTCTTGCTGAAGCTGTCTTATTTGCTATTTCATTTGTTGGTAATATTTGTTGATCAGTGATATTACTCTTGTGTCTCCTGGCCCCATACGGCAATCGATGTGCACCTCCAGTGGCATGGAGTGGACCCTTTCAAGGTATAGGGCCCGGTGCTACTCTTGCCGGATGAATCGTCACAGGTTTAATATCATGATGGGGCAATGCAGATGTGCGATAATAAATGACATTCTGGTTGTTGCCATTCGCCTTCTAGTCAAATGTCTCCGACTTCAGCACTTTTACTTGCTGAGCAAGACTGTGCTCCTACTAGAATGTAGGAGAGGCGGCCAGTCTTAGTTTCCAGCATCTTCTGGCTGGACTAAGCTCCATAACCTTGCCGAGGAACTGGCCTTGATAGAGCCAATTTAAAGTGTTGATTTCCTCAGACATCAAATCAATACATTTCAACATCAAGTCAAGTTTTTCTTTCAACATTAAATCAGTTCAGTTACATCATTCAACGTTAAATCATTCCATTTCTTATTTCAATGTTAAATTATATCATTTTATCTTTCAACAACAATTCAGTTCAGTTTCTCTTTCCAACAATTCAGCTCATTTTCTATTTCAACATAAAATCAGTTCATTTCTTGTTTCAATATCAAATCAATTTAGCTTTTCTCTGAACACCAGAACTCTGTGGTGTCCGGCTTTCAAACATCAAATAATTTGACTTCCTCTTTCAAACATCAAATCAATTCATTTCCATTTTCAGCGTCAAACCAGTTCAATTTCTCTCTGAACACATTAGTGCATCTATTTCTTGTTTACATAGATTTCATTTATCCAATCACAAATTTCACATTCTGAGAATCCCTGTATAACCGACTTCTACAATTATTGACAAAGCGTGGCTTTCCTATTTTTTGCGTCAAATTGTATACCTCGATTGCCACAGTAGTAGTAAACAAATGTTTCATCAATAACACATGCCAGATGATGTACCAGCGGTACTCGAGTCTACTGTATAACCTTATCTAGTATACAGGAACGTGATCAGAGTTAAAATAGCATTAATAATACACAATCATCATCATCATCTTCATCATCATCACCTTCATCGTCGTCACCATCATCATCACTGCCATCGTCATCCAAGTTCAGTTAAAGAGATCATGGTTAACCTCGATAACAGACACGTTGACATGTCAGCTAGAATATAAGTTGAATAGTTTAAAGTCAACAACCGCTGATGGTGACACACGCTGCATTCAACCTCGGACGTTCCTCCAATTTGGTTATATCGAATTTTTACAACCAATTAAAAGTAGTGGAAAGCGAAGTCCTGGTAATGAGTACAAAAGGCTGTATAACCGACGAGAGACACGGCGTGTCCTATCAATCCACTTACAAGTCGTTCGATCAAATTTAAACAAGATATTTTTATGCAGGTTTTTTTTTTAGTGAAACAATATTGTAAACCTGACCGACTTTTTCTTACGCCCTGACCTTGTAAACCAAACCAGGAATGTTTATTGACATAGACCTAGCTACCAGGTCATCTTGTTTAGTGTGTTGACTTTTTTTTTGCAGCGTAGTAAACAAGTAATTTTATGATGTTTGAATGTATATACACTTGGGGTATTCATCCACTTGTAAGATGGCTTGTTTGTTGAGTTGAAGGATGATAGGACATCTATTTGGCTTGCGTGAGTACGGATGTTTTTAACTAAGCAACGACTAAGGAAAATTGCGTGGGACGACGGTAAGACCGCGGTTATCGAAAGTAATACAGGCCTTGGAAATGAAAAGTAAACATCACATAGGAGAGCAATTTCCGTGATATCTGTTGGTTGGTCTTGGCTATTTTTGGCATGCGACCCAAAGTATGTAAATAACGACCTATGAAAACCATAAAAATATTCAAAACATAACGATCAGGGTCTTAATTGATTCTGTTAGAAGGTCTTTAAAGTTGACAGCCACGGCCAATCCGATGGAAGATTGTAAATATGGATGACTCATGCAAGTATTTGGACAGTGCTAGTGTACTTGAGTTAATGTTTCACGTGATTTCTATGTTAGGTTTGCGTTTGCAAGTCAAGACGATGCATAGGCGGATCGACTGATGATATTAGTTGACTGATAGGCATGCCTGTACAGAGATGGATGGATAGATGGGGTGCATATATATATATATATATATATAAGTGCGGGCTTCAAATGGAGACCTGAATAACAATGTGATAGAAATTACAATGTTCATGTCATTATCCTGTAACTTGTCAATGTCACTATACTGTAACATGTCAGTGTCATTATTATGTAACTTGTACAAACGTCATTATTCTGTAAACTGTCAATCTCATTATTATGTGACATGTCAATGTCATTATCCTGTATTTTATCAAATTATCATCCTGTAAAATGTCAGTGACATTATCATGTAACCTGGCAAAATGTCATTATTCTGTAACCTGTCAATGCCATTATCCTGTAACTTGTCAAAATGTCATTATCCTTTGACATGTCAGTGTCATTATCCTGTTACATGTCAATTCCATTATCATTATTCTGCACCATGTCAATGTCATCATCCTTGAAATTGTCAAAGTCATTATTTTAACACCTGTCAAAATGTCGTTATTCTGCAACCTCTTAATGTCATTGTCTACTAACTTGTCAAAGTCATCATTTAACTTGCCAACGTCAGTATCCTGCAACTTGTCAAGTCAGTGTCAGTATCTTGCAAAATTGTCAATGTCATTACACTGTAACGTATCAATGTCAGTATTCAGTAACTTGTCAATAATATTATCATGTAAATTGTCAATGTCATTACCGTGTAATCTGTCAATGTCAGTAACCTGTAACATGAGAATATAATTATACTGTAACTTGTCAATGTTGTTGTTTTCAATGTGGAGGTTGTCAATGTGGTTGTTGTCAATGTTGTTGTTGTCATTGTTGTTGTGGTCAATGTCGTTGTCAATGTTGTTGTTGTCAATATTGTTGTCAATGTTGTTTTTGTCAATGTTGGTATGGTAAACGTTGTTGTAGTCAATGTTGTGGTCAATGTTGTTGTAGTCAATGGTATTGTTGTCAGTGATGTTTTTGTCAATGTTGTTGCTGTCAAAGTTGTTGTCGTCAATGTTGTTGTGGTTAATGGTGTCGTCAATGTTGTTGACTTCAATGTTGTTGTGGTTATTGGTGTTGTGATAAATGTTGTTCTTGTTAATGTTGCTGCGGTCATGTTGTTGTTGTCTCCTACGTTGATAATGTTGTTGTTGTCAATGTTGTTGTCAATGTTGTTGCTGTCAATGTTGCTGTGGTCAATGTTGATGTTAATGTTGTTGTTATCAATGGTGTTGTTGTCAATGTTGTTGTCTCTTTCGTAGTTAATGTTGTTGTTATCAATGTTGTTGTTGTCAATGTTGTTGTCAATGTTGTAGTTATCAATGTTGTTGTCAATATTGTTGTTGTAAATGTTGTTGTTTTCATGGTCAATGTTGTTGTGGTCAATGTTGTTGTCAAGGTTGTTGTTTTAAATGATGTTGTTGTCAATGTTGTTGTCAATGTTGTTGCCAGTGTTGTTATTGTCAATGTTGTTGTTGTCAATGTTGTTGCTGTCATCGATGTTGCTGTCGTCGTTAATCTTTCTGTTGTCAACGTTGTTGTTGTCAATTTTGTTGTGGCCAATGTCGTTGTGGTCAATGTTGTTGTTGTCAAGTTTTTGTCAATATTGTTTTTGTCAATGTTCTTGTTGTCAATGTCATTGTTTTCAATGTTGTTGTGGTCAATGTTGTTGTGGTCAATGTTGTTGTGGTCAATTTTGTTGTCAATGTTGTTGTTGTCAATGTAGCTGTCAATGTTGTTTTTGTCAAAGTTTTTGTGATCAATGCTGTTGTGGTCAATGTGTTTGTTGTCAATGTTGTTGTCTATGTTGTTATTAATGTTGTTGTTGTCAATGTTGTTATTTTTAATGTTGTAAAGACCCATGTTGTTTTGGTAAATGTTGTTTTTGTCAGTGTTTTTTTCAATGTTGTTGTCAATTTTGTTGTTGTCAATGTTGTTGTGGTCAACGTTATTGTGGTCAAAGTTGTTGTAGTCAAAGTTGTTTTTGTCGATGTTGTTGTAAATTTTGTTGTTGTCAATGTTGTTTTGGTCAATTTAGTTGTCAATTTTGTTGTTGTCAATTTTGTTGCTGTCAATGTTGTTGCGATCAATTTTGTTGTGGTCAATGTTGTTGTGGTCAATGTTGTTGTGATCAATGTTGTTGTGGTCAATGTTGTTATTTTCAATGTTGTTGTGGTCAATGTTGTTATTTTCAATGTTGTTGTGGTCAATGTTGTTGTGGTCAATGTTGTTATTTTCAATGTTGTTGTGGTCAATGTTGTTGTGGTCAATGTTGTTATTTTCAATGTTGTTGTGGTCAATGTTGTTATTTTCAATGTTGTTGTGGTCAATGTTGTTGTGGTCAATGTTGTTATTTTCAATGTTGTTGTGGTCAATGTTGTTGTGGTCAATGTTGTTGTGGTCAATGTTGTTATTTTCAATGTTGTTGTGGTCAATGTTGTTATTTTCAATGTTGCTGTGGTCAATGTTGTTATTTTCAGTGTTGTTGTGGTTAATGTTGTTGTCAATGTTCTGATCAGTTTAGCTGTTGTCAAAAAGATATCCATAGATTACAGCAAATATTGTTTTTGCGAATTATTGAACTCCTCTCCCACAACCCCTTTGTCAACAACTGCCAAAACAAGGTACCTCCCACACTCCCCTGTACGTTGATTAGGAAACAATTTTACCATGCCTTTGTGTCTCTACATTTAATTCTTTCCTCCAGATATTTTCTAGTCTCCCTCTTTTCGTATGTCCGTGTGGGTTCTAGAGTAGAAGAAGTCTTACAATATTTTCTGTTGGAAATGGAAAAGCCTGAGTGGTTACAGTGACTAGTGGTAGTAATAAACCGGTGAATAGTAACTAGTTACAGTGACTAGTGGTAGTAATAAACCGGTGACTAGTAACTAGTTACAGTGACTAGTGGTAGTAATAAACCGGTGAATAGTAACTAGTTACAGTGACTAGTGGTAGTAATAAACCGGTGAATAGTAACTAGTTACAGTGACTAGTGGTAGTAATAAACCGGTGACTAGTAACTAGTTACAGTGACTAGTGGTAGTAATAAACCGGTGAATAGTAACTAGTTACAGTGACTAGTGGTAATAATAAACCGGTGACTAGTAACTAGTTACAGTGCCTAGTGGTAGTAATAAACCGGTGACTAGTAACTAGCTACAGTGACTAGTGGTAGTAATAAACCGGTGAATAGTAACTAGTTACAGTGACTAGTGGTAGTAATAAACCGGTTGACTAGTAACTAGTTACAGTGCCTAGTAATGAACCATGATGATATTCTCAATCCATTCTCAATCCAATCTCCATCCAATCTCCATCCAATCTCAATCTAATCGGAATCAAGAGACCTGTTGGATCATATCGGGTACATTTCTTTCTCCCGGTCTATCGGTGGAATGTAAGACCTGATAACGAAGCGTGATGTGAGAAAATATGCAGGACATGGTAATCAAACTTGATGTTACAAGAATGAAAGTACGACCTTTCATTGATTATCATTTTATATCCACTACAGCCACTCGTCTTGTACGTACATTTATGTTTTAGTATTTAGTTTAGCTTCATTTTCATCTATATCTTCCGCCACTATGCATTCGCTGCAGCACTTCTTTAACCGCATCCGGCACTGTACGCCCTTGAAAACCGTCTCATTTTTGAGTTGGGTACCATCAAGCCATTTGGACTCAATTCCGACCACTCTTTTGTTTAGTTCCCGGTCGGATTGGTCTTTGTCTTTATATTTATTTTGTGCCGTCATTTACGTCATCGTTTTGTTCTTCTCGTTCCATCTATATTATCGTCTTTGTGTACTTCCTGTTCGTATCCTTCCGGTATCTCTCTACCATATTTCACTCGGACACGCTTATTGTGTATTCATTTCCACTCTTGTGGTATTTTTATGTTTGTAGGTTGTGTGGTGTATCCTGACAAAGGCCTTAAGGATCGAAACGTCGATTTTGTCCTGTATATTGTCATTTGTATGATTGTATTCTGTGTTTTGTTGTGTATAATATATTAGTTCATGGTTGCATCCGACAGTGATAGTGTGTTAGTTGTTTACCAGTAGAACTTCATTACCTGTCTCCCACGTGAGTATTGTTGCAAGAATGCAGGATCTCTTAATGAAGCGTGGTATTGCAAGAATGGAGGATGTGGTAATTAAGCGTGGTGTTGCAAGATTGTAGAATCTGGTAATGAAGGTGCTGTTTCAGGGTTGCATGATCTGGTAATGAAACGTGGTGTTGCAAGAATGCAGGATCTGGTAATGCAGCGTGGTATAGAGAGAATGCAGGATCTGGTAATGCAGCGTGGTATAGAGAGAATGCAGGATCTGGTAATGCAGCGTGGTATAGAGAGAATGCAGGATCTGGTAATGCAGCGTGGTATTGCATGAAATGAATGGCATATTAAAATCAAAATAAGATTTTTTTTAAAGCACAGAACCAAAACAATCAGTTATCACATGCTGAAGGAACAATCAGTTATCACATGCTGAAGGAACAGTCAGTTATCACATGCTGAAGGAACAATCAGTTACCACATGCTGAAGGAACAATCAGTTACCACATGCTGAAGGAACAATCAGTTATCACATGCTGAAGGAACAATCAGTTACCACATGCTGAAGGAACAATCAGTTATCACATGCTGAAGGAACAATCAGTTATCAGATGCTGAAGGAACAATCAGTTACCACATGCTGAAGGAACAATCAGTTATCACATGCTGAAGGAACAATCAGTTACCACATGCTGAAGGAACAATCAGTTATCACATGCTGAAGGAACAATCAGTTATCACATGCTGAAGGAACAATCAGTTACCACATGCTGAAGGAACAATCAGTTATCACATGCTGAAGGAACAATCAGTTATCACATACTGAAGGAAGTTATCACATGCTGAAGGAACAATCAGTTATCACATGCTGAAGGAACAATCAGTTATCACATGCTGAAGGAACAATCAGTTATCACATGCTGAAGGAACAATCAGTTATCACATGCTGAAGGAACAATCAGTTATCACATGCTGAAGGAACAATCAGTTATCACATGCTGAAGGAACAATCAGTTATCACATGCTAAGGGAACAATCAGTTATCACATGCTGAAGGAACAATCAGTTATCACATGCTGAAGGAACAATCAGTTATCACATGCTGAAGGAACAATCAGTTATCACATGCTGAAGGAACAATCAGTTATCACATGCTGAAGGAACAGTCAGTTATCACATGCTGAAGGAACAATCAGTTATCACATGCTGAAGGAACAATCAGTTATCACATGCTGAAGGAACAATCAGTTATCACATGCTGAAGGAACAGTCAGTTATCACATGCTGAAGGAACAATCAGTTATCACATGCTGAAGGAACAATCAGTTATCACATGCTAAAGGAACAGTCAGTTATCACATGCTGAAGGAACAATCAGTTATCAGATGCTGAAGGAACAATCAGTTATCACATGCTGAAGGAACAATCAGTTATCACATGCTGAAGGAACAGTCAGTTATCACATGCTGAAGGAACAATCAGTTATCACATGCTGAAGGAACAATCAGTTACCACATGCTGAAGGAACAATCAGTTATCACATGCTGAAGGAACAATCAGTTATCAGATGCTGAAGGAACAATCAGTTACCACATGCTGAAGGAACAATCAGTTATCACATGCTGAAGGAACAATCAGTTACCACATGCTGAAGGAACAATCAGTTATCACATGCTGAAGGAACAATCAGTTATCACATGCTGAAGGAACAATCAGTTACCACATGCTGAAGGAACAATCAGTTATCACATGCTGAAGGAACAATCAGTTATCACATGCTGAAGGAACAATCAGTTATCACATGCTGAAGGAACAATCAGTTATCACATGCTGAAGGAACAATCAGTTATCACATGCTGAAGGAACAATCAGTTATCACATGCTGAAGGAACAGTCAGTTATCACATGCTGAAGGAACAGTCAGTTATCACATGCTGAAGGAACAATCAGTTATCACATGCTGAAGGAACAATCAGTTATCACATGCTGAAGGAACAATCAGTTATCACATGCTGAAGGAACAATCAGTTATCACATGCTGAAGGAACAATCAATTATCACATGCTGAAGGAACAATCAGTTATCACATGCTCAAAGACATACCGAATATACGATCGTAGCACCTACGGACTTGTCTAGAGTGCCATGATGATGATCTGGCAATTAACTAACTAACTAAATATCTAACGACCCAACTCACTAACTATCTCACGAACCAACTAAGTAACAAACTAAATAAGTAACTAACAAAATAAGTAACGAACTATATAACTAACAAATTAGTTAACTAAGTAACTAACTAATTAACTAACTATCTAACAAATTAACTATACAAGTAACTAAATAACTATCTAACTAACTAATCAACTAACTAACTAGCTAGCTAGCTAACTAACTAACTAACAAACTAACTAACTAACTAATTATCCAACTAACCAACTAACTAAGCAACTAACTATCTAAGTAACCAACTAAGTAACTAACTATATACCTAACTAACTAACTAAGTAACTAAATATATAACATACCAACTAAGTAATTAACTATCTAGGTAGGGGTGCAAAGGGAACGCATTGCTCTAGGCGGACCCAGGGTTAGCAGATAACCAAGATCCCAAATGTACCTCCACGCGGTGCACCCTGGAAACAGAAATACAGCAGCTCGAGCTGATTCTGGCCAAATCATTTGGGGATCATGTCCGAGAATGTGGAGGTAGCAGATGGAAAGAGATTTGACTGCACAAGAGACAGACAATATCTCCGACACCACCAGCATCACCACATATAGCGACACTGTCGACATACAGTGAAGCAAGTCAGTCCAGTCCGAACATTGGAGGAGCGGCCAATGTAAAATGCATGTAAAGGTAGATGCATGGCGAGAGACAAATAGATTTCATATTGAGTACAATGAAACAATGAAAGGGCAGAACAGCGCTAGAGGGCAGCGCGAACTGCAAATAGAAAGTGAAAAGTCCCTAGGAAAGGGGAACTACAAGCTCTGTCAGCTCGAGACGAGCTTCTAGTTACCTGTGTTCCTTACAGGCAGAGACCCAGACCCATCCATTGGCGTTTGGTAAAGCAAGAAGACCTAACCCAACTCTTATGTCGAGCCTTCCTATACCGGAAATATGCTCGCGAAGAGAAAGGGTTCTGTACCCGATGGGCTTAGGCAAGAAAGGGGCAACGATTAAGCCCTGGCCCAACTCTACTGTCAAGGTTTCCTATAACGGATGTACACTTGCAGAGAGAAAGGATTCCGTACCCGATGGGCTCAGGCACAAAAGGGACAACGATTTAGCCCTGGCCCAACTCTACTGTCAGGTTTTCCTACACCGGAACTACACTTGAAGAGAGAAAGGGATCAGTACCTGATGGGCTCAGGCGCTATTGGGACAAGGACGCTCAGCTCGAGAACGCCTTGCTCTCAAACGCATGGTGTGAGACTCGAACTTGGACAAGGGGTACACGATGTCGGTGAATGACACCTCGGCTAAGAGGGCGAAAGAGCCAGGGTCCAACTCCTCTGTTGAGTTCTTCCCCTTAAGGAACCAGGCTCACGGATGATAAACGGTTCAGTACCCAATGGGCATAGGCACAGCACGTCCAATTACACGAGGCAAGTTCATAGACAGTGGAACACCTTGTGCGAGACAGACGAGAGCAAAAATCGTCTGGGCGAAGAGTCACCACTACGCGTGCCTGGAGACAGATATAGAGGCTGTCACAGGCTAAGGGTAGCCCACCCGAATTGTCAAGGCATGCCGAAATCGGATGTGCTAGGCCTACAAGGCGCATAACGGTGGCACAACGTAATCACGCTCCCGGCGGAAATCGCACGGATATCCGTGATGGTTACAATGGAGCGAACGAAAAACAAACAAACAAACTATCTAGGTAATTTTCTTAACTTATGTCCACTTCCAACTCAGTTTTTTCGTGTTTACTCAAGTTGACTTTGTTTATTTCTGTCTAAACTAGAGTTTGAGTAGTGTTTCCTCCACTAGAGTATGTTTTGTTCCTCCTCCACTCGAGTATGTTTAGTTTTTTTTTATCCACTTAGTGTTTCTTCCACTGGAATTGTTTTAGTGTGTCCTTCACTGGAGTTTATCGAGTGTATTGAATGAGTTCCCCAATGTTAGTCTATCGTATGTCTATCTTATTATCATCTTTCAACATTTTTGTCAACATTATTATTGAATATTTGTCAGTTTTTGTTTCTTCTTTTTGTTGGATTTCATGTTTCTTATCTGTACCCCTACTTGTCACCAAATGCTCATGTTTCTTATCTGTACCCCTACTTGTCACCAAATCTTCATGTTTCTTATCTGTACCCCTACTTGTCACCAAATCTTCATGTTTCTTATCTGTACCCCTACTTGTCACCAAATCTTCATGTTTCTTATCTGTACTCCTACTTGTCACCAAATCTTCATGTTTCTTCTCTGTACCCCTACTTGTCACCAAATCTTCATGATTCTTATCTGTACTCCTACTTGTCACCAAATCTTCATGTTTCTTATCTGTACCCCTACTTGTCACCAAATCGTCATGTTTCTTATCTGTACTCCTACTTGTCACCAAATCTTCATGTTTCTTATCTGTACCCCTACTTGTCACCAAATGCTCATGTTTCTTATCTGTACCCCTACTTGTCACCAAATCTTCATGTTTCTTATCTGTACCCCTACTTGTCACCAAATCTTCATGTTTCTTATCTGTACCCCTACTTGTCACCAAATCTTCATGTTTCTTATCTGTACTCCTACTTGTCACCAAATCTTCATGTTTCTTCTCTGTACCCCTACTTGTCACCAAATCTTCATGATTCTTATCTGTACTCCTACTTGTCACCAAATCTTCATGTTTCTTATCTGTACCCCTACTTGTCACCAAATCGTCATGTTTCTTATCTGTACTCCTACTTGTCACCAAATCTTCATGTTTCTTATCTGTACCCCTACTTGTCACCAAATCTTCATGTTTCTTATCTGTACCCCTACTTGTCACCAAATCTTCATATTTCTTATCTGTAACCCTACTTGTCACCAAATCTTCATGTTTCTTATCTGTACCCCTATTTGTCACCAAATCTTCATGTTTTTATCTGTACCCCTACTTGTCACTAAATCTTCATGTTTCTCATCTGTACCCCTACTTGTCACCAAATCTTCATGTTTCTTATCTGTACCCCTACTTGTCACCAAATCTTCATGTTTCTTATCTGTACCCCTACTTGTCACCAAATCTTCATGTTTCTTATCTGTACCCCTACTTGTCACCACATCTTCATGTTTCTTATCTGTACCCCTACTTGTCACCAAATCTTCATGTTTCTTATCTGTACCCCTACTTGTCACCAAATCTTCATGTTTCTTATCTGTACCCCTACTTGTCACCAAATCTTCATGTTTCTTATCTGTACCCCTACTTGTCACCTAATCTTCATATTTCTTATCTGTACCCCTACTTGTCACCAAATCTTCATGTTTCTTATCTGTACCCCTACTTGTCACCAAATCTTCATGTTTCTTATCTGTACCCCTACTTGTCACCAAATCTTCATGTTTCTTATCTGTACTCCTACTTGTCACCAAATCTTCATGTTTCTTCTCTGTACCCCTACTTGTCACCAAATCTTCATGATTCTTATCTGTACTCCTACTTGTCACCAAATCTTCATGTTTCTTATCTGTACCCCTACTTGTCACCAAATCGTCATGTTTCTTATCTGTACTCCTACTTGTCACCAAATCTTCATATTTCTTATCTGTAACCCTACTTGTCACCAAATCTTCATGTTTCTTATCTGTAGCCCTACTTGTCACCAAATCTTCATGTTTCTTATCTGTACCCCTACTTGTCACCAAATCTTCATGTTTCTTATCTGTACCCCTACTTGTCACCAAATCTTCATGTTTCTTATCTGTACTCCTACTTGTCACCAAATCTTCATGTTTCTTATCTGTACCCCTACTTGTCACCAAATCTTCATGTTTCTTATCTGTACCCCTACTTGTCACCAAATCTTCATGTTTCTTATCTGTACCCCTACTTGTCACCAAATCTTCATGTTTCTTATCTGTACTCCTACTTGTCACCAAATCTTCATGTTTCTTATCTGTACTCCTACTTGTCACCAAATCTTCATGTTTCTTATCTGTACCCCTACTTGTCACCAAATCTTCATGTTTCTTATCTGTACCCCTACCTGTCACCAAATCTTCATGTTTCTTATCTGTACTCCTACTTGTCACCAAATCTTCATGTTTCTTATCTGTACCCCTACTTGTCACCAAATCTTCATGTTTCTTATCTGTACCCCTACTTGTCACCAAATCTTCATGTTTCTTATCTGTACCCCTACTTGTCACAAAATCTTCATGTTTCTTATCTGTACCCCTACTTGTCACCAAATCTTCATGTTTCTTATCTGTACCCCTACTTGTCACAAAATCTTCATGTTTCTTATCTGTACCCCTACTTGTCACCACATCTACAACAGCTCCATTGATTTGCACAAAAGCAATTTTCTGAAACAAAACGTATGAAGCAACATGATGTTAAATATTCAAACCATGCGACACTGTAGGAATCCCTTGAGATAAATATGCAATTGTTTAGAATCAATCATTCAGATGATCAGTAGAGCACGATCACGTTGCACTGGCGAGGAGTTTCACGCAGTATATAATATGATGGAATCAATTTTGTGATGGTTATTTTCTATGCTATGTTAGCGACACGAAGTTCTATTCCGGAATGAGAGCTGATCACCACAACAGTTGCAGGGATAAACACTTACCTTGGCAGTAAGAGAATGTTCAAAGGGGAGTAACCCAATAATTATTTCTCATGTAGTACTCTATCATCTAGGCCCTATACACTGTGTTCCTTGTTTATCTTGCGGTGTCAGGAGTGAAAGAATTCTCTGGAGATGGCCTACTTGTGTGCTGCTTGTAAGCTTATTTATGTGGCTTCTTTGGTTTATGATCTTTTACATGGTCTGCCTCTAGCTTTATGGCCGTGAGTACTGTTACAAGTATATGAATGATCATTTACAAAGAAAGGCACCAATAATTGTGTACTCTATGGTTGAATGTCACCAATAATTGTGTACTCTATTGTTGAATGGCACCAATAATTGTGTACTCTATGGTTGAATGACACCAATAATTGTGTACTCTATGGTTGAATGTCACAAATAATTGTGTACTCTATGGTTGAATGGCACCAATAATTGTGTACTCTATGGTTGAATGTCACCAATAATTGTGTACTCTATGGTTGCATGTCACCAATAATTGTGTACTCTATGGTTGAATGTCACCAATAATTGTGTACTCTATGGTTGAATGTCACCAATAATTGTGTACTCTATGGTTGAATGTCACCAATAATTGTGTACTCTATGGTTGAATGGCACCAATAATTGTGTACTCTATGGTTGAATGTCACCAATAATTGTGTACTCTATGGTTGCATGTCACCAATAATTGTGTACTCTATGGTTGAATGGCACCAATAATTGTGTACTCTATGGTTGAATGTCACCAATAATTGTGTACTCTATGGTTGAATGTCACCAATAATTGTGTACTCTATGGTTGAATGGCAACAATAATTGTGTACTCTATGGATGAATGGCACCAATAATTGTGTACTCTATGGTTGAATGTCACCAATAATTGTGTACACTATGGTTGAATGGCACCAATAATTGTGTACTCTGTGGTTGAATGTCACCAATAATTGTGTACTCTATGGTTGAATGTCACCAATAATTGTGTACTCTATGGTTGAATGGCACCAATAAATGTGTACTCTATGGTTGAATGTCACCAATAATTGTGTACTCTATGGCTGAATAAGACCAATAATTGTGTACTCTATGGTTGAATATCACCAATAATTGTGTACACTATGGTTGAATGGCACCAATAATTGTGTACTCTGTGGTTGAATGTCACCAATAATTGTGTACACTATGGTTGAATGGCACCAATAATTGTGTACTCTGTGGTTGAATGTCACCAATAGTTGTGTACTCTATGGTTGAATGTCACCAATAATTGTGTACTCTATGGTTGAATGGCACCAATAAATGTGTACTCTATGGTTGAATGTCACCAATAATTGTGTACTCTATGGCTGAATAACACCAATAATTGTGTACTCTATGGTTGAATATCACCAATAATTGTGTACACTATGGTTGAATGGCACCAATAATTGTGTACTCTGTGGTTGAATGTCACCAATAATTGTGTACTCTATGGTTGAATGGCAACAATAATTGTGTACTCTATGGTTGAATGGCACCAATAATTGTGTACTCTATGGTTGAATGTCACCAATAATTGTGTACTCTATGGTTGAATGTCACCAATAATTGTGTACTCTATGGTTGAATGTCACCAATAATTGTGTACTCTATGGTTGAATGTCACCAATAATTGTGTAATCTATGGTTGAATGTCACCAATAATTGTGTACTCTATGGTTGAATGTCACCAATAATTGTGTACTCTATGGTTGAATGTCACCAATAATTGTGTACTCTATGGTTGAATGTCACCAATAATTGTGTACTCTATGGCTGAATGACACCAATAATTGTGTACTCTATGGTTGAATGTCACCAATAATTGTGTACTCTATGGTTGAATGTCACCAATAATTGTGTACTCTATGGTTGAATGTCACCAATAATTGTGTACTCTATGGTTGAATGTCACCAATAATTGTGTAATCTATGGCTGAATGACACCAATAATTGTGTACTCTATGGTTGAATGTCACCAATAATTGTGTACTCTATGGTTGAATGGCACCAATAATTGTGTACTCAATGGTTGAATGTCACCAATAATTGTGTACGCTATGGTTGAATGACACCAATAATTGTGTACTCTATGGTTGAATGACACCAATAATTGTGTACTCTGTGGTTGAATGGCACCAATAATTCTATACTCTGTGGTTGAATGGCACCAATAATTGTGTACTCTATTGTTGAATGGCACCAATAATTGTGTACTCTATGGTTGAATGACACCAATAGTTGTGTACTCTGTGGTTGAATGGCACAAATAATTGTGTACTCTATGGTTGAATTTCACCAATAATTGTGTACTCTATGGTTGAATGTCACCAATAATTGTGTACTCTATGGTTGAATGTCACCAATAATTGTGTAATTTATGGTTGAATGGCACCAATAATTGTGTACTCTGTGGTTGAATGGCACCAATAATTGTGTACTCTATGGTTGAATGTCACTAATAATTGTGTACTCTATGGTTGAATGGCACCAATAATTGTGTACTCTATGGTTGAATGGCACCAATAATTGTGTACTCTATGGTTGAATGGCACCAATAATTGTGTACTCTATGGTTGAATGTCACTAATAATTGTGTACTCTATGGTTGAATGGCACTAATAATTGTGTACTCTATGGTTGAGTGAGATTCCTTAACCACACAAACTTTTGGTATAGCTTTTGTAAATAACATTTCATTTCGTAACGTCATCACCATCAATATAGAAACTTACAATTCGCACAAGTGAATACAGACAATTCCCACAAGTGAATACAGACAATTCTCACAAGTGAATTCAGACAATTCCCACAAGTGAATACAGACAATTCGCACAAGTGAATACAGACAATTCGCACAAGTGAATACAGACAATTCGCACAAGTGAATACAGACAATTCCCACAAGTGAATACAGACAATTCGCACAAGTGAATACAGAAAATTCGCACAATTGAATACAGACAATTCGCACAAGTGAATACAGACAATTCGCACAAGTGAATACAGACAATTTGCACAAGTGAATACAGACAATTCGCACAAGTGAATACAGACAATTCGCACAAGTGAATACAGACAATTCGCACAAGTGAATACAGATAATTCGCACAATTGAATACAGACAATTCGCACAAGTGAATACAGACAATTCGCACAAGTGAATACAGACAATTCGCACAAGTGAATACAGACAATGAGCAGAAGTGAATACAGACAATGAGCACAGGTGAATACCAGCAATGATCATGATCCACGAATACTTCCCTGAGAAGTCTGAGATACACGTATTTACATATGATATAGCTACAAATGCAATCATAAATGAAGGTGTTGACATCTTGATATGAGGAAAATAATATATGAGTTATGAACCGACATCTGTTTGATCGCCTCAGCGTTAGAGTGCGACATCAGGAAGCACAAGTTAGGGCGTTCCTAAAGTGAGAGAATGCAACCACCACCCATTCACCAACATCTACATCAGGAAGCACAAGTTAGGGCGTTCCTAAAGTGAGAGAATGCAACCACCACCCATTCACCAACATCTACATCATGAAGCACAAGTTAGGGCGTTCCTAAAGTGAGAGAATGCAACCACCACCCATTCACCAACATCTACATCAGGAAGCACAAGTTAGGGCCTACCTAAAGTGAGAGAATGCAACCACCACCCATTCACCAACATCTACATCAGGAAGCACAAGTTAGGGCCTACCTAAAGTGAGAGAATGCAACCACCACCCATTCACCAACATCTACATCAGGAAGCACAAGTTAGGGCCTACCTAAAGTGAGAGAATGCAACCACCACCCATTCACCAACATCTAGATAAGTCAAAGTAGAAAGAAATGAAGCATGACAGATCATGGATGGCTGAAGCTGAAGACACACTGCTAAGAGCATTTGCATTTGAAAGAGTATCTGCTGTTTTTGCGCAATCTATTCTTGGTAGTAATTTTTTTTTAACTATTTAAATCCATAAGCATTAACAATGTTGTGCCGTATTATAGCACACACCACTATAAAAATAATGAAGGATTTATCGTATTACCTCAAAGAACAAAATGTAAACAGCAAATGTTGAGAATATTTGACAAGAGAAGTAATCCATGAAAATAGACGTTGTCATTTGGTTATCATGATTAACTCCCATTGTTTACTTTGCTCTTGCTTCCCTTCTGATCTCTTAATTATTAGTTTAACAGACATGACGCAAGATCTTATATGGTCCAGACTTTTCTCGACTCGGTACTCTAAATACTATTTCCTGCGAGTTTCTCACAATGTTCTATCACGTCGTGGCGATAAATGTAAATGCTAAATGTGACTATTTCTGGAGTAGACGGGATACGGTTCGTAAAACGAAAATTACTGAAACGAAATTTCAAATAGGATAAGGAAGTCTTGTTTATATATATATAAAACTTGTTTTGGTGATTTGTCTCAAGATATATATTTATACATACACAAAACAAAATATCTTGTTTTCTTGTTTTGGCCACCTCATGAGACAGGGTGGATTGGAGAATATAGTCACAACAGGCAAAATTGAAGGCAACAAAGACAGATGGCGACAACGTATGAAAATATTAGATAGCTTGACAACTTGGCGCAGCAGGGAAACAACAAATATCTTGATACATAATACCAGAGAAAGAGAGCTGTGGAGAGCCGTGATCGCCTACGCCAGCCTGAATGGCACCTGACAATTTATATAATATGACCAATAACCTGTGAAGGTCGTAGTCGTGCAACAATGGACACATCAGCAATACAACTCTATCAAACAACTCTTTTCTCAGCCATTCGGAAATATTTAGAGAATTCGCGCCCTGACCATTCCCCCAAGTTATACTGTCTTACTATTTGCAACAGACATTGGTGCCAGACACGATCACATATTATTGTGAAATCAATGAAATTATGACACAAATCACGTATCATAAAGTTTATATACGTTTTGACGAAAATACCTTTATGAAGAACACACGTTCAACATATAATAACACGCGCAAGAGCGGTACTAGTGACGGCTATATTCAGAAATTACAGAGCTACGTATAGATATGAATATATTCATACATAGTTTGAGCACACTCTCATGTCGTATCAATAGTTGTCAGGAACTCAGAAGCCAAACATGCGTAGTCATGTACAAGACATTTCCCTCCCCCAAAAATATGCTGGTTTTCTTGTAGAAAAGTACATGTTTTTTTCCCAGTTTTTTTTCATATTTTCAGAACACATGTTTCAAATTCATACATTTCTATCCTTCATTATCAAATCCACCTGATCTCTCTTGTAGCAGGATGTCAAACCCACCTGATCTCTTTTGTAGCTGGGTGTCAAAGCCACCTGATCTCTCTTGTAGCAGGGTGGCAAACTGCCCGACACCTGATCTCTTTTGTAACAGGATTTCAAACCTGATCTATCTTGTAGCAGGGTGTCAAACCCACCTGATCTCTCTTGTAACAGGGTATTCCAAATAAATTTTCAGCTAGATGTAGACTGTAGAGCGGAAATGCGTTGCCGTTTTATTTGAGCCAATTGCCCGACATATCCTACTTCTGTAGTTAACAAAGTAGTTGTTGTATAAAAACAAATGACGTTAACGTTTGTCAACCCCTTCCTCCTAGTCAACCCTACCTCCTACTCAACGCTTACCTTCTAGTCAACCCCTACCTCCTGGTCAACCCCTACCTCCTAGTCAACCCCTATTATCTAGTCAATCCCTACCTTCTAGTCAACCCCTACCTTCTAGTCAACCCCTACCTTCTAGTCAACTCCTAACTTCTAGTCAACCCTACCTCCTATCAAACGCCTACCTCCAGTCAACCCCTACCTCCTAGTCAATACTGCCTCCTAGTCAACCCATACGTCATAGTAAATGATTATCTTCTAGTCAACCACTACCTCCTAGTCAACCACTACCTTCTAGTCAACCCTCTACCTCCTAGTCAATCCTCCACCTCCTAGCCAATCACTACCTCCTAGTTAACCCTCTACCTCCTAGTGAACCCTCTACCTCCTAGTCAACACTCTATCTCCTAATCAACCCTCTACCTCCTAGTCAACCCTCTACCTCCTAGTCAATCCTCTACCTCCTAGTCAACCACTACCTCCTAGTCAACCCTCTACGTCCTAGTTAACCCTCTACCTCCTAGTCAACCCTCTACCAAATAGTCAGAAACTATCAAAATTTGTCAGACGTTTCCCTCTGATTGTTGACCTAATTTATTAACAGTCTCTAACCTGAAGGCAAGCCTGAATCAGGCCCACCAACCAAAACAACGTTGCCCTCCTCTGAAAGTAATAATCCTCTGCTTGAATACCTCAAGAATATCCAGTAGTTACATAGAGAAAAACACCTAGAATATCGAGTAGTTACATAGAGATAAACATCAAAAGGTGTCAAATTTCATTCTGTAAGAGTTTATCGCTAGACCGTTATTGGATATTGTATACACATTCCAAAACCCATGTGTCGCGAATAACGCTATGTTTGGTCGACGGCTGAAATCAAATAACGATATGTTGGGTCGACGACTGAAATAAAATAACGCTATGTTGGGTCCGTAGCTGAAATAGAATAACGTTATATTAGGTCGTTAGCTGAAACAAAGTAATGTTATTTTGAGCTGACAACTGAAGTAGAATAACGTTATGGTTGGTCGTCACTTGAAACAGAATAACGTTATGTTGGGTGCCAGCTCAAACAGAATAGCAATATGTTAGGTCGCCATCCACCTGAATACAGTTTTAAAAATTTGGATTTTAAGAATAGTTTTTATTCGTGTTTGCCTGATTGAACAAACATTTACTGTTTACAAAACAACCAGATATTTGAAACAAATATAGAACTTGAGCACTGCGCAGTGACATGGATAATTGAATTTTTTCAAAATAAGATGTTACAGAAGGTGAAAGGCGGAAACTAAAACTGACCTAATTTATTAGGCCCATCTATTTTAGCCAATCAGCGTTGTTGTATGCCAAGACAGAAACATAATAACAAACATAACATCGTGTTTCTATTCTCATTATCTTATTTGAATATGGAGAAACTTAATCGTTTTTGTGATATTATCAATCCATACGTGTTTTAATCCTCACCATCTTCTTCTATTCTAATTTGTTCTAAGAATTACTGCAATACTGAAGATGTTTTCATTGATGCTGGCGTAAATGATCAATCATATCAAACATTAGGGGCAGACAGTCAAGATATCTAGGGCATGTGCTGAGAAGAACACAGCTTGAACACTTAATAACCACTGATGAACTAGTATTGTGGCACGGTAGAAGTCCCCAACCGAACTTATTAACAACACAAGAGACAAAAAGTCGTGGAGAAACATGATCGCCTACGCCATTCGGCATGGCACTTGATTGATTGATTACTTGTTTTGGGAAAGGAATCATATCTCACCAAGTACTCACAACAAGCAAAGTTTGCGTTTCCCCAATTCTTAGGTATTGCTCTTCTTGCCCTCAACAACTTTTTTTATGTGACTTACATATACAGGCAAATCTCATTATAACAACTTGTTGCGGACCGTCACAATATGTATGTAATAAAAGAAATTCGCTATATATAGTATAAACAACAACGAATAAATATAAATGGGTTTTGTCAAAAGTGTTGTTATATAGGGAAATTTGTTATAAAAAGATGCGCTATAGAGATATTCAACTGTAGAAGTATATTGTTTTTATGTTCTGTGTAATTGATGCCAATTACTCTTCTGTAAAATTTGTTATTGAATATCTGTATATTTCACTCAATCTCCTCTGTAATTGTCTAACTATACAATTAATACAAAATAATAAAAAGTATATATTCTATAAATTTTTTTGGTCCCTATCTCGATAAAGACCTTTTGGTCGGAACGTCGATTTTTTATATTGTTCCATGTAAAACTGTTGTTTAATAATTTATATATTTTGTTTCTACTTTTATTTACTACAGGAGGCAGAAAAGATACCAGCAGTATGAATAAACAAAGATATCGACCAGAATAATGAAGGCCTGATGGTTTCACTACTGGCACATCAGGCCAACTATTTCACCTGAAGGTTTCACTACTGGCACATTAGGCCAACTATTTCACCTGATGGTTTCACTACTGGCACATCAGGCCAACTATTTCACCTGATGGTTTCACTACTGGCACATCAGGCCAACTATTTCACCTGAATTTTCACTACTGGCACATTAGGCCAACTATTTCACCTGATGGTTTCACTACTGGCACATCAGGCCAACTATTTCACCTGATGGTTTCACTACTGGCACATCAGGCCAACTATTTCACCTGAATTTTCACTACTGGCACATCAGGCCAACTATTTCACCTGATGGTTTCACTACTGGCACATCAGGCCAACTATTTCACCTGATGGTTTCACTACTGGCACATCAGGCCAACTTTTTCACGTGATGGTTTCACTACTGGCACATCAGGCCAACTATTTCACCTGAAGGTTTCATTACTGGCACATCAGGCAACTATTTCACCTGAAGGTTTCACTACTGGCACATCAGGCCAACTATTTCAACTGAAGGTTTCACTACTGGCACACCAGGCCAACTATTTCACCTGAAGTTTTCACTACTGGTATATCAGGTAAACCATTTCACCTGAAGGGGTTTCACTACTGACACATCAGGTCAACTATTCACCTGAGTGTTTCCGTAACCTGAAATCGGAGTAAAAAATTGCAAAACTATTTGTCTTCAATGCTTATCGTAAGACGCAACTAAGGAGGTCATGGAGTACAGTTGGCTAACCATCACATATAGAATCATTGTGACCCAGAAACCACGATAAATTCGTATGTATCAGACCGGAGAGCGCTGGTAGTGCAGCAAAGATGTAAACCATGACACAACGAATTACTTTCTCCGCACTACAGCCTGCTAACCCACAGGAGTTTGAAAATGAACACAGAAGAATATTAAGCTCAACCATTATTTCACAGCAAACTCTATAGATGCCATGTCGGTTGTCAATCCTGAACTTTGTGTATATGTGACTGCGGATTCTGAGCTTCACACTATTGGTCTATGAGAAAAACCATTATTCAAGTAGTAAACTTTCAATAGATTATATGGCAATATATTGAGCACATAATAATGTGGGGTCCACGGCATTTCATCTGTATAATTACTCCACCGATACCAACTCAATGCAGTGGCAATGGGGAGTAGTTAAGCAAACAGAATGGTCGGGGTATATCTGACATCGAGCAAGACCACAGTCCTGCCCAAGCAATCATTGGTTCTGAAGTCGGAGATACCAGGCCGAGAGACGTACCAGCAACCATGGTGTCGCACAACACGGCTAGATAACATGATTTCACAACAACAACAACAACAAAAACAACAACAACAAACGCAACAACAACAAAAACAACAACAACAACAACAACAACAACAACAACAAACACAACAACAACAATATCAGCAGCAACAACAACAACAACCCGCGCGTATTTACCTCATAACGAGTTCACAAATAATGATTGTCTATTTCAGATATTATTCAATGAATCCCGTCTCGACATTGACTATTTCAGCATGTCACGGTGAATTTATCTAGCTGTCCATTCTACTATTTCAGCATGTCACGGTGAATTTATCTAGCTGTCCATTGTACTCTTTCCAACGCCATACCGTACTTGAAACATACCGATTTCCTACGAAGTGTCTCTTTACTTCAGTAAAGGAAATCCTGGAAGATGTCACTATTTTCCTTCATCTCTCTCGCTACCTGTATATCTAACCTTTCTCGTATGTGTTTGACCTAGGAACTCTATCATCTGCACAATCATTTTCATTCAGTACCGGCATCCTTAAGAGACCGGGTCACAAACAGTTCTAGAAAACGTGAATGATCTGAAACGTCTTCTTCACGTGAACACTTGACGCCTTGATCTGTCTCATTTAAAAGGTCGACTGTCAGCGTTTTCTAAACTTGTCTGAGCTAAGCTAAATCCCTTCGCTTGAGATAAGCAGTACTCTGCCATCCACTTCCTGCTATTCTGTCAGAATGTCTGATAATCGGCTTTCTTTTCCACTCAGCCACCGCCCCAATCTAACGTTTCCTTTTAATTTCCCAGCGCCAGTTTATAGAATATTTCTCTATATCTGTAATACAAATATAAATACAGACATATTCCGTATACAGACGAACATGAGCGAGAGCAGCTCCATACACACACACACACACATCACGTTTTATCCTTTTTTAAAAAAATATTTGAAAGAACGAATGCAATTTTGGGCAAGCATGAAGGGGGGCCTTTGGCAGTAAAGACCTATGCACAGAAAGTAAACATGACCTAAAAGGTTGAAATTGTATTATTTCCGTGAATTTCGTCTGTCAGTCTTGACTGTTTTTATTTTTTGGCATGCGACTCCATGTATATAAATAGTGACTAACAGAAAACACGACAATAATAACAAAAGTCAACAAACGGGGATACAGATTAACATGACCATTTACCTCCAACGCATGTTACAAAATGATGTCCTATTCCATGTAGAGTTTAAGTGCCCTGCATAAAGGTAAATGGCGAAGTATTGAAAGTTGTGAATAGGTTCACTTACCAACGTAGTGCTTTATCACACAATGCCAACGTTGATGATGAAGTGTATACAAGGATCACCAAGGCAAACATCACTTTTGGAAGATTGTTCGCAAATTTATGGCGTAGAAATTACATTAACCTACAGATTACGATGTAATTTTACAGAGCAGTGGTACTTCCAATGCTGTTATACGCTAGTGAAACATGAACTGCGTATAGACGTCATGTGAAAAAACTCAGAAAAGTTATGAACATAAGATGACAAGATAGGATTCCAGATACCACTGTCCTTGATAGAGTTTGTATTCCCAGCATTGACACTATCCTGATGCAGACACAGATTCTTTTGGCAGGTCATTTGGTGCGTATGCCAGACTATCGCCTGTTAAAGATACTTCTCTATGGTGAACTGGAGAAAGGTAAACGTTCTCAAGGTGGCCACAATAAGCGCTACAAGGACTCTTTAAAGACCTCACTGAAAGTCTTTGAAATATACCAAGATACATGGGAAGAACTTGCACAAAATAGATCTACGTGGCGTTCTACAATCAAAAAGAGCGCATCATCTTGTGAAAAAGGAGAAATGCAGCAGCTCAACAGCGGAGAGCAGCTAGAAAGTCGCGAATAAACCAAGATCCGTCTACAGTAGTCGATCCATGCCCGAACTGTCCAAGGACATTTACAGCTCGAATAGGGCTCATTATCCATCTACGAACTCATAATCAAGGACATAACTCTAATTGAATTTTCAAAAGTGGATGTAACAAATGGTCATCATCATCATGTGATGGACGAACAGCAACAGAGTTAAAATGACTGAAGACATGGTGAAATCGCGTGTGTCCGGCCAAATCGCGCAGATATCGCAGGCAAACAGTATGCCATGGATAAAATCTTCTCCGGATTACATCGTATACGATAAGGAGTCTGAGAAATAACAAAGAAGACGACAAAGATTGCGACTGTACATAGCTGGAAATCTAGTAAGAATATTTTAAAGAGTAAACGCCGAAGGCGACAAAGAAGAAAAACAAAATTATCACATTTTAATGTGAATGTGATAATTTTCTTCTTCTTCTTCTTCTTCTTCTTCTTCTTTTGCGTTCATTTTAAAAAATACCCAATTTCAAACCTAGTCA
Source organism: Meghimatium bilineatum (assembly GCA_034231615.1). NCBI lineage: Eukaryota > Metazoa > Mollusca > Gastropoda > Stylommatophora > Philomycidae > Meghimatium > Meghimatium bilineatum. The sequence continues at coordinate 116,260,469 of CM067299.1, read as the reverse complement.
CCGCCTTCTGATCTGATTGAAAAACGGACACTGGAAGCGTCATTAATCTGAACTATAAACGTTAATGCGGAAACAGATCTAGTTCTCTATAAATCTGTACTCAAGTTCTCCGTGATTTAGCCAATCTCTAGACTCACGAGACTCGATTACCATGTCATCATGAATACAGATTCCGGACATCAATTCCAGGTGGACATCGCAAACGGTCGGGAATGTAGATTTATAATTGGTTTCTATATTCTCTGTCTATCTATCTATCTATCTATCTATCTATCTATCTATCTATCTATCTATCTATCTATCTATCTATCTATCTGTCTATCTGTCTATCTGTCTATCTGTCTGTCTGTCTGTCTGTCTGTCTGTCTGTCTGTCTGACTGTCTGTCCGTCCGTCCGTCCGTCGATCTATCTGTCTGTCTGTCTGTCTGTCTGTCTCTCTGTCTATCTATCTGTCTATTTATCTGTCTATTTATTTATCTGTCTATTTATCTATCTATCTATTTATCTATATATATGTCTATCTATCTACCTACCTACCTATACGTGTATTAGGTTAAAAAATCACAATCTACATTTACATCACATGTATTAGGTAACAAAGACAATGAAAATAAATTATGTTCATATGAAATCAGAATTAAAATGGAGCCTGTATGTTGCTGGGACTAAGACATATATATACCGCATCCTCTGTGTAAGGTTTGGTGTGGTGTTTTTAAGAAATTATGAGTCTATCTCATCAGAAAAGGCGAAAATTACACGTTGTTTTCTAGTCTCCGGACTATTGTTATTTAATAAACGAGTTTGTGAATGAACGCGGAGGAATAAGTGTTAAATTCCGACCAGTTCACGCATATTCAAATTTGAGTAACAATATTTCTAGATTGTGATCAAAATCTGTGGACGCTCGAATATGTCAGATATCCGATGACTCCATCATCTAGTAATGACTCCATCATCTAGTAATGAAATATTGGAGTCAATTATTATAGTGGAAAATTAGTTCATTAGAATACGCTACAGCAGACTCTGTAAGGAGAGAGGGGGTGAGAGGAGAGTATGGGATAGTTAGCCAAACTTTAGTTATTTAGTTCACAGTGATACCAGATGTATATTACTGTCCAGTCAATAACCGATGTGTAGGCTTATTGGTGCAAACAAAAAACCTTGACACACTGCATTTCCAATCCCTGGACTACATCCTACTGCCATGAAATATTTCCGTACTAATTCTTTCTTTTATTTTTAATTAAAAAAATTTTTAAACAATAATTGATACGCTAGCTTGTCTATTTTATACAATAATGTCCATGTGTTTACTGTCTTATTCCTCTCGTTCATCAATATTTCTTACTGTACCTTTCATTTCACACCGTTTTTGTACATTTCATTCCACACCGTTTTTGTACCTTTCATTCCACACCGTTTTTGTACATTTCATTCCACACCGTTTTTGTACCTTTCATTCCACACCGTTTTTGTACCTTTCATTCCACACCGTTTTTGTACCTTTCATTCCACACCGTTTTTGTACCTTTCATTCCACACCGTTTTTGTACCTTTCATTCCACACCGTTTTTGTACCTTTCATTCCACACCGTTTTTGTACCTTTCATTCCACACCGTTTTTGTACCTTTCATTCCACACCGTTTTTGTACCTTTCATTCCACACCGTTTTTGTACCTTTCATTCCACACCGTTTTGTCCCTTTCATTCCACACCATTTTGTCCCTTTCATTCCACACCGTTTTTGTACCTTACAATGTGGTTACACGTTTTTCTGTTCAAAACGGTATTGTTGATGTTAACTTTTGAGAACCCTTATCCCTTTCTCCCCATTGTCAACACCTCTCAAAAATTACATCAGAATATCCTCCTGCTTCATATTGTTGAGGTAAATTATGGACAGCCCTATAGATACTCAGTGACTTCAAGTAAATGTCAAAGAGTATGTATATATGCTAATGGTGTTTGTTGCTCGCTGATTGAGCACGCTTCTCCTCGTCCTTTTTTTATGAAACAGACATGAGTATAGTCATACCCATTCATTTCAACGCTGTTTCTGTCTTTGTGTTGTCGAAGTCTGAAGTGAGAGAACAAAAATAGCAACTGTTTACCTTTCATGCATCTAGTAGGCAGCGACTAAGGGAGGATAGGGGTTATGCTGTTACATTTTTTCTGTCTCATCCCATATACTGTTCTAGTAAAGCAAAATTAATTAAACAAGTTACTAAAAACACTTACATCAATAATTATTGATGAGTAATGATGAGGTTGTAATGATGAGGTTGTTTGAATCATCATTTGAAAACGCATGTAATGAATGTGAAATGTATGTTCATTCCATGCGTTTTCAAATGATGATTCTTCTTTTATCCTTCCTTCCCCAACCCACTCACCCCACCACCACACAACCTCATCATTACTCATCAATAATGATCATATGCCATTCTGGTTGACGTAGGCGACCATGGCTCTCTGTCCACAGTATTGTTATCAGGATTGTTGTTGTTTCTATGCCTAGCTAGGTTGTCAAACTAATATTTTCTCACGTTGTCCCCATCTGTCTCTGTTCCCTTCAGTCTTGCCTGTTGTGACTATGTTCTTAAAACCTGCCTGTCTGATAAAGTGAAAAAGGGGTCTTTTTCTTATCTTTTTCTTATATTATTCTTGCATTCATTATAAACACCCCAACCACTTCTATATTGCCTCTAGTTTCCCACTTTCCAGTTTGTTTATAATGAATGCACGCATTTTCTCTTTTACTGGATGCGTTTTCATTCCTGCGTCGTGGAGACGTGGCTTGATGAAATCTAAGTCATCTATTTTGTTTATTATTTTGTTTACTGTTGTTTGTCTCTTGAAAAAGATTCCATTTGAGCCGATACGAGGAGAATTGTCCTGTTTAGTTTTATTGTATGTTTTTTTATATATACGTTTTTATATATTTTTATTCATAGGCAAGGTAATTGTTTTTAGTAACCTGTTTAGTTCATTTTGCTTTACTATTTGTTCATTCGGTTACTGCGGCACACTCCACTTTGTCGGACACTCTCCGATAATTTGGTTATTTATACTGTTCTAGTGAGCCCGAAGCCAAGCTGGAGTAGAATATGTCACGCCAATATGCGCAGATATCACAGCAATGATGTAAACTAAGACACAGCGCATTCCTTTCACCGGACTACATCCTGCTAATGTGCAGGAGTTTGTGTGAACAATCACAAGGAACGCAGAAGAAGAAATGTGTATCTATATCTGTGTCACAGACTGACGTACACCTACAGTTTAAATTTCATAGAAATATCATAGAAGATATATAATATTTTCTGATTTGATAGAAGATACACTAGATAAACCACAGGCTAGCTTAAGAAACACGCTGGACTGCGCACATGGAAGGACCGCAAGCGGGCGAGCTAAGCGAGTGAGCGAGAAACAGGTAGTTTTGTTCCCATTTTGTTGGACCACTGTTCGGATTTAGAATGATAGATTCTACCTCTGCAGTGATTCTTATACTGATATGCAAAGCAGTATTAAATTATTTGGTTTATTCAAAGCAATATTAAATTATTTGGTTTATTCAAAGCAGTATTAAATTATTTGGTTATCGTGTGTATTCTGAAAACCGCAGAAAAAGTGTGGTTAATTAAGACTATAACATGTTGAAATTTCTCACACTCATGGAATTTTATTTAGATTCAATCAATTCATTAATTTTAGTTGTCTAAAGTGGGAAACTTTCAACCGCAAGGGATTACTAAAAGGTAATAAGCTCTAATACCTCGTATATAGTGAACTCTAATACGTAATGAGTAGGAATTGGTACTGAATTCTAATAGGTAATTAGTTATACTAGATAATGTGTTCTCTAATAGGTAATTAGTTATACTAGATAATGTGTTCTAATAGGAAATGAATTCTAGTACGTAATGAGTTCTCATAGATAATGAGTGTTAATATGTAATGAATTATAGAACGCAGATAATTTTAGTAGGTAATGAGTTCTAGTAGATAATGAGGTTTAATATGTAATGTAGTATAGAGCGCATATAATTGTAGTAGGTAATGAGGTATAGTAGGCAATTCGTTCTAGTAGGAAATGAGTTCTAGTAGATAATGAGTTCTAGTAGGTAATGAGTTCTAGTAGGTAATGAGTTCTCATAAATAATGAGTTTTAATATGTAATGAATTATAGAATGCAGATAATTGTAGTAGGTAATGAGTTCTAGTAGGCAATTCGTTCTAGTAGGAAATGAGTTCTAGTAGATAATGAGTTCTAGTAGATAATGAGTTATAGTAGATAATGAGTTATAGTAGGCAATTCGTTCTAGTAGGAAATGAGTTCTAGTAAGAAATGAGTTCTAGTAGATAATGAGTTCTAGTAGGTAATGAGTTCTAGTAGGTAATGAGTTCTCATAAATAATGAGTTTTAATATGTAATGAAATATAGAATGCAGATAATTGTAGTAGGTAATGAGTTCTAGTATGCAATTCGTTCTAGTAGGAAATGAGTTCTAGTAGATAATGAGTTCTAGTAGAAAATTAGTTCTAGTAGATAATGAGTTCTAATAGATAATGAGTTCTAGTAGATAATGAGTTCTAATAGATAATGAGTTCTAGTAGATAATGAGTTCTAATAGATAATGAGTTCTAGTAGATAATGAGTTCTAATAGATAATGAGTTCTAGTAGAAAATTAGTTCTAGTAGATAATGAGTTCTAGTAGATAATGAGTTCTAGTAGATAATGAGTTCTAATAGATAATGAGTTCTAGTAGATAATGAGTTCTAGTAGGTAATGAGTTCTCATAAATAATGAGTTTTAATATGTAATGAAATATAGAATGCAGATAATTGTAGTAGGAAATGAGTTCTAGTAGGCAATTCGTTCTAGTAGGAAATGAGTTCTAGTAGGAAATGAGTTCTAGTATATAATGAGTTATAGTAGATTATGAGTTCTAGTAGATAATGAGTTATAGTAGATAATGAGTTATAGTAGATAATGAGTTATAGTAGATAATGAGTTCTAGTAGGCAATTCGTTCTAGTAGGAAATGAGTTCTAGTAAGAAATGAGTTCTAGTAGATAATGAGTTCTAGTAGGTAATGAGTTCTAGTAGGTAATGAGTTCTCATAAATAATGAGTTTTAATATGTAATGAAATATAGAATGCAGATAATTGTAGTAGGTAATGAGTTCTAGTATGCAATTCGTTCTAGTAGGAAATGAGTTCTAGTAGATAATGAGTTCTAGTAGAAAATTAGTTCTAGTAGATAATGAGTTCTAATAGATAATGAGTTCTAGTAGATAATGAGTTCTAATAGATAATGAGTTCTAGTAGATAATGAGTTCTAATAGATAATGAGTTCTAGTAGATAATGAGTTCTAGTAGGTAATGAGTTCTAGTAGATAATGAGTTCTAATAGATAATGAGTTCTAGTAGATAATGAGTTCTAATAGATAATGAGTTCTAGTAGAAAATTAGTTCTAGTAGATAATGAGTTCTAGTAGATAATGAGTTCTAGTAGATAATGAGTTCTAATAGATAATGAGTTCTAGTAGATAATGAGTTCTAGTAGGTAATGAGTTCTCATAAATAATGAGTTTTAATATGTAATGAAATATAGAATGCAGATAATTGTAGTAGGAAATGAGTTCTAGTAGGCAATTCGTTCTAGTAGGAAATGAGTTCTAGTAGGAAATGAGTTCTAGTATATAATGAGTTATAGTAGATTATGAGTTCTAGTAGATAATGAGTTATAGTAGATAATGAGTTATAGTAGATAATGAGTTATAGTAGATAATGAGTTCTAGTAGGCAATTCGTTCTAGTAGGAAATGAGTTCTAGTAGATAATGAGTTCTAGTAGATAATGAGTTCTAGTAGATAATGAGTTCTAGTAGATAATGAGTTCTAGTAGATAATGAGTTCTAGTAGATAATGAGTTTCTGGAGGTGGAAACTATGGATGTAAAGATGTTATTGAAACCTCTTGGGTAAACATTCTTCTTCTTCTGCATTGTTTTTCAAACTCTAGATGGCAGTAGGACTTAATTTGCACAACTGAATGTTCTATGTTACGGTTACATATTGGTTACATATACAACTGAGCCTATTGGTTTTGTTCTAAAAAAATACATAGTGTAATATAGGGTCACACAACTATTATACACAATTATAGCACACATGATCAACGTTTCAACACACAAGGTCTTTATCATGATGCATAAGCACGAAACATAATATGTAATATAATATGTATGAGAACGGTGTTTTAACCATACGGCCGTGCGCTCCATAATATATTTTCAATTCAGGTTTCGATCAAGGGTTATTGCTTGCACAAGGGTTATTGCTTGCACAAGGGTTATTGCTTGCACAATGGTTATTGCTTGCACAAGGGTTATTGCTTGCACAAGGGTTATTGCTTGCAGTTCTACTTGAAAATGTTACTTAATTATTTATATATTTTTAAAATAATATTCTTATTATATATTGAGTTTTATTGCGGTCCCTGTTCCCTTTTTAAAAATAATTCTAACAGTTGAGATTTTAATTCTTAACCGGTATACCTCATAGCCAGGACCGGATTTACGTATAAGATAAACTAGCTAAGCTTATGGCTCCCACTTTCTTGGGGGCCCCAAAAAATTATATTTGACACTGACATATAATATCTGGACTTATAAAGGGCCCCCATATCTCAAATAGCTTAGGGCCCCATATCTCAAATAGCTTAGGGCCCCATATCTCAAATAGCTTAGGGCCCCATATCTCAAATAGCTTAGGGCCCCATATCTCAAATAGCTTAGGGCCCCATATCTCAAATAGCTTAGGGCCCTATATCTCAAATAGCTTAGGGCCCCATATTTCAAATAGCTTAGGGTCTTATCAAGTCTAAATTCGGCGCTGCTCATAGCATAAAATATGGAACTAAACACCTTCTGTTCCCGGTACATAGAACTTACTAGAACTATGAAAAATGTATAATATTAATGCATGTATTGTGAATAATCTCTTCCACAACTACAGTTGAGAAATTTAGACGATTTTTTAAAGTAAGCACTTGATGTTTCTGAATGCATTAAACTTTCGTTACTTATGTTTTCCTGTGAAGGAGTGCACGGGGGCTTTCTATGGGATGTGAAAATAAGAGCCGTTTTACCATAGCAGACGAAGCCACATGTACAGTAACAATTTTGATTGTACCTCCAAAAGAACAATAATCCTGTTCCAGCCGTTGATTGAGCCCGAGACCTCATGAGTGTGAGAATGGTGTTCTAACCACACGACCGTGCGCTCCATGTCTGAATGTATAACCATAAAAAAATGTAGTCTCTTTTCAAATATTCAGATGAGGCATTGAGAACAATTTCTCATTCAAGAAAACACTGATAAGATAATAGTAGACAATTGTGAGAACAATTTCTCATTCAAGAAAACACCGATACGATAATACTGGACAATTGTGAGAATAATTTCTCATTCAAGAGAACACTGATACTGGTAGGATAATAGTACACAATTCTTAAGTAGACAATTATGTGAAAAATGTCTCATTCATAAAACACAGATAAGATAATAGTAAACAATTGGCAGAACAGTTTCTCGTCCAAGAAAACACTGATAAGATAATATTAGACAATTCTGAAGTAGACAATTGTGAGAACAGTTTCTCGTCCAAGAAAACACTGATAAGATAATATTAGACAATTCTGAAGTAGACAATTGTGAGAACAGTTTCTCGTCCAAGAAAACACTGATAAAATAATATTAGACAATTCTGAAGTAGACAATTGTGAGAACAGTTTCTCGTCCAAGAAAACACTGATTAGATAATATTAGACAATTCTGAAGTAGACAATTGTGAGAACAGTTTCTCGTCCAAGAAAACACTGATAAAATAATATTAGACAATTCTGAAGTAGACAATTGTGAGAACAGTTTCTCGTCCAAGAAAACACTGATAAAATAATATTAGACAATTCTGAAGTAGACAATTGTGAGAACAGTTTCTCGTCCAAGAAAACACTGATAAAATAATATTAGACAATTCTGAAGTAGACAATTGTGAGAACAGTTTCTCGTCCAAGAAAACACTGATAAAATAATATTAGACAATTCTGAAGTAGACAATTGTGAGAACAGTTTCTCGTCCAAGAAAACACTGATAAAATAATATTAGACAATTCTGAAGTAGACAATTGTGAGAACAGTTTCTCGTCCAAGAAAACACTGATAAAATAATATTAGACAATTCTGAAGTAGACAATTGTGAGAACAGTTTCTCGTCCAAGAAAACACTGATAAAATAATATTAGACAATTCTGAAGTAGACAATTGTGAGAACAGTTTCTCGTCCAAGAAAACACTGATAAAATAATATTAGACAATTCTGAAGTAGACAATTGTGAGAACAGTTTCTCGTCCAAGAAAACACTGATAAGATAATATTAGACAATTCTGAAGTAGACAATTGTGAGAACAGTTTCTCGTCCAAGAAAACACTGATAAAATAATATTAGACAATTCTGAAGTAGACAATTGTGAGAACAGTTTCTCGTCCAAGAAAACACTGATAAAATAATATTAGACAATTCTGAAGTAGACAATTGTGAGAACAGTTTCTCGTCCAAGAAAACACTGATACGATAATAACAGGCAATTGTCAGAACAGTTTCTTATTCAAGAAATCACTGATAATAGTAGAAAATTCTGAAGTAGATATTTGTTTAGAACAGTTTCACATTCCAGAAAACTCTGGAAAGATAATATTAGAACATGTGATAACATTTCTTTTCCTTGTGAAATTACCAAGAAGAAATCAGACGACAGCAGACGGGATTCGAACCGTGTACCTTAAACTTACACCTTTTCATCTAGCAAGATATATATGTATGGGGAGTAAAGAACATTGTTTAAATGAAAAGAGAACATACAGTTTCAGCGAATAAAGAACAGGGAATAAAAGTGTAGTAAGTCATGAATAATAGAATATGATATACTATTGAGCAGTGTAGCATGGAACATACTGGTGAAGTGATTGGTGCATCATGGAACATACTGGTGAAGTGATTGATGGATCATGGACCATTCTGGTGAAGTGATTGGTGTAGCATGGAATATTCTGGTGAAGTGATTGGTGGAGTAAGATATATAATTTTGTACTGAACAATGGCCAAAGGAAAGCAAAGTTTTAATGACTAGGTCGGAAAATAAACTGCGGTGAATAGTGTATATGGAAAAAAAAAAGATTTTTTCAATGAATATTTGAGATCGAAAAATACAGTTGCGGCGACTTTTGGGTGACCAGAAGAAATCTCCCTTGATTACTCATAAAGAGGTCATATAACATGTAAGTACATAATATTTTTTAAATGTAACTTTTATTTCACATACAGGTCAAGTATCATATTTATATTCGCGCGTGACCATAATATGTCTCACACTGTGCGTCTCCTGTTATTAAGATGCAGACTTATAACTGCTACTACTTTGCTTAATGTTTATTATTTTACTACATTTGAACGTACCTTCTTTCTTCCCAGCTATACATCTAGAGTTCTCTCTATTACACTTTTCTTTCTTCCCAGCTATACATCTAGAGTTCTCTCTATTGCACTTTTCTTTCTTCCCGGCTATACATCTAGAGTTCTCTCTATTGCACTTTTCTTTCTTCCCAGCTATACATCTAGAGTTCTCTCTATTACATTTTCCTTTTGACATTTAATATTATATGTTTGTGTGTACACATTGTACTGTAGTTTTCTATGTTGAATGTATAATAATTCTATGATCTTTTTATTGAGCTATAGCTCTTCTTTATTGTTTCTTTTTCCTAATAAGATTTCTGGCATATGGCATGGTAAATTGTTGTTGAACTGCGACAAAGAGTTATTTGTCGACACGATGGCTCACAAACTAAGTTAGCTCGATATTGTTAATGATTCAAATAGTATTTTTCAACATTTGTATTTATAATAAGGATAATAATACTAATAATAATAATAAGGATAATAATAATAATAATAATAATAATAATAATAATAATAATAAATATTAGTAATAATAATAATAATTAATAATAATGAGAATAGTAATTATAATAATAATAAAATAATAAAAATTATAATAATAATAACAAATGGATTCATAAACCGCTAATGTCGTAGGGATGCCACACGTGAGATATGAGAACAAAAGTTCTCCAAACACATCAGTCCTCAGTCATTCAGATGAGTGTAAGACAATTGTGCCCGGATCATTCCTTTATCTTCTCAATCCATGATTTTCTCTGTTCGTATTGCGTCCTTCAACCCAAAACTTTTCATGCAAAATGTATTTATAAAATGAGGTGGGTTATGATTTATAGCTTTACTGCGATGTCTGCTGCACATATCGGTCTGATATATTCGATGTCAGCATGGTTTCTCAGTCACTTTGACCATCTACAGGATAATACAGTCGACTTCACCCCAAAACCTCCTTAGTCGCCTTTTACAACATTCATGATAAATAACAATGTTGGTACGCTTTGCTTTTCTTTTGGGCATAGGAAACAAACGGATGATCTTTTCTCGTTTTACAATTTATGTTTACATGTTCGTCCGTCGAAGTCAATGATGACCATTCAGCTCAACTGGGATGATGAAGAAGATGATAATGTCTGTGGTGTGCCCGACTGTGACAAATGAATCATATTCGTGCCTGGAATTCTCTACCACACTCTGATCAGGGGGGGGGGGCGGGAGGACTATGTGGGACATTGTGTAGCTCTTTCCTTTCTTCTAGCTCGTTTTTGTTGTGCAGTTTGATATCTGCTGTTCTCTGCAGCTACAGAACCACTCTTGATTCTTCGATTTCATTCGGATGTCTTCAGAAAGATTCTTCCATGATTTTATGTGTATTTTTTAATGTGTGAATATATTTGTCTTATGTTATATTAATATATTTATCTTGTGTGAATATTTGTCTTACGTTATGTGAATATATTTGTCTTGTGTTATGTGAACATGTGTCTTATTTTATGTGAATATATTTTTATTAAGATATGTGAATATATTTTTCTTATGTTATGTGAATGTTTGTCGTATGTTATGAGAACATATTTGTCTTATGTTGTTTCCGACTCTGTGGCGGAGTGGCACAGAGCGGGTCTGTGAAGGCAAAGGTACCGAGTTCGATCTTCGCCATAGGCAGTTGTGCATCCGGACCGTTCAGAAAGCACTGGCAAACTACTAAACGTGTTTATTGTATAACAAATCACTACAGCCAAAAAATTATGGGTTGATAGCCACGTCCTGAATAGAATATGCTACCTTTTTCTTTGTTATGTCAATATGTTAGTAGTATGTTCAATGAGTAACTTATAGTTATGTGAATATGTTTGTCTTCTGTTCCATGAATATATTTTGCACTCCTAAGTTTGTTGTATATCCTCTGACATTTTGTCGAGTCCTAAAACATAGACAGTGGTATATGTGACTTTCATGCGATCGATTAAGCCTATTGCGCAATTTCAATCAAGCCGATTTTTCTGTTTAGTATCAGTGACTATATCCACGTTGGTTAGTACGGTAGTGCCTTAGGCTAAGTGAGTAAATCCCTACAGAACTTCTGATGGGAGACCCTAAGGAGACCCTTCGACAGATTGTTACTGCGGCACTCTCCATATCTTCTGACAGTTTGTTAATGCAGCACTCCTGAGTTGATCGGATATCTTCTGAAAGTTTGTTACTGCTGCACTCCGGAGAATGTCGGATATCTTCTGACAGTTTGTTACTGCAGCACTCCTGAGTTTGTCGTATATCCTCTGACAGTTTGTTACTGCAGCACTCCTGAGTTTGTCGTATATCTTCTGACAGTTTGTTACTGCAACACTCCTGAGTTTGTCGTATATCCTCTGACAGTTTGTTACTGCAGCACTCCTGAGTTTGTCGTATACCTTCTGACAGTTTGTTACTGCAGCACTCCTGAGTTTGTCGGATATCCTCTGACAGTTTGTTACTGCAGCACTCCTGAGTTTGTCGTATATCCTCTGACAGTTTGTTACTACAGCACTCCTGAGTTTGTCGGATATCCTCTGACAGTTTGTTACTGCAGCACTCCTGAGTTTATCGGATATCCTGTGACAGTTTGTTACTGCAGCACTCCTGAGTTTGTCGTATATCTTCTGACAGTTTGTTACTGCAGCACTCCTGAGTTTGTCGTATATCTTCTGACAGTTTGTTACTGCAGCACTCCTGAGTTTGTCGTATATCCTCTGACAGTTTGTTACTGCAGCACTCCTGAGTTTGTCGTATATCTTCTGACAGTTTGTTACTGCAGCACTCCTGAGTTTGTCGTATATCCTCTGACAGTTTGTTACTGCAGCACTCCTGAGTTTGTCGTATATCTTCTGACAGTTTTTCATGTATATCTATAGTCTAACCTTCCTGAAACAAGATGTGGTCATATACTTGTTCATCTTCAACCATGAATTCCGCGTTGATTCTCAAACTCCTTCATGGTAGCAGGATATAGTACTGAGAAATTAAATGCGTTTAGTCACGATTTACAGATAGACTCTGCAAATTGTACCTCACACATTCAACTTTAGCAATGGCTTCTAGGTAACTTTGACTTTCTACAGGATGAGACAACCAATTCCACCCGGTAAACCTCCTTAGTCGCCTCTGCGACATGCATAATATACAATTGTGTGGTTATTATATATTATCGTTCAGATCCCTGTACCGATGAACCCTAAAACATAGGTAGTGGTATCTGTGACTTTCAGGCGATCGATTAAACCTATTGCACAATTTCAATCAAGCCGATTTGCCTGTTTATTATCAGTGAATATATCCACGTCGGTTAGTACGACAGTGTCTTAGGCTAAGTGAGTAAATCCCTACAGAACTCCGGATGGGAGACCCTAATGCAGTTGATGAAGTATTAAATATTCTGTATATCCTCCAGTTCTGCTTGTGTCCAGACGTATTGTCATTGCATTACCTTTTGAATTAATCGATAGAGCAATGATTAATCAATTAATCAATAGGTGAATGATTAATCAATTAATCAATAGAGTAATGATTAATCAATTAATCAATAGAGTAATGATTAATCAATTAATCAATAGAGTAATGATTAATCAATTAATCAATAGATCAATGATTAATCAATTAATCAATTGGTGATTGATTAATCAATTAATCAATAGAGCAATGATTAATCAATTAATCAATAGAGTAATGATTAATCAATTAATCAATAGAGCAATGATTAATAAATTAATCAATAGAGCAATGATTAATCAATTAATCAATTGGTGATTGATTAATCAATTAATCAATAGAGCAATTATTAATCAGTTAATCATTCGAACCATGATTAATCAATTAATCAATAGAGCAATGATTAATCAATTAATCAATCATTTGTTAATAAAGGAATATGACACTTTCTTTAAAAAATCTACCCCGGAAAGCAGTCATGTATGAGACATAATGCTTATGTGTCTCGGTAATTAACGCTGGCGTACTTCCGTCCCCGTTTCTATAATAGGGTTTTTTCGTCATTTCTCTGTCTCGTTTTCACATTTATTTAGGTTTGTTTTTATATATTTCCTATTTCTGTACATTTCCTGTTTGTGTCACCTTTGACCTCATTTCTATCATTCCGACCATATTACTAGACATGTGAACGCAAGTTATATCGTCCCTACTTGTCGTTTTTTATGTATATCTGCATATTATCCTTTATAAAAGCCTTTCTGTCGAAACGTCGATTTGTGTGTGTGCCTATGTGTGTTTCGTGTTACTAGTAAAAATGCATTACCGTGTTTTACGTTTTTCGCAAAAGACCATGATTAGAGCAACTTTATAGGAATCTGTAATTCTTAGCTCATATGACTTCATTATTAACATATTTGAACACCATTTTATGGCATTTTAAAATGACAATAGCAAGTTCAAAATTTAAATTTATACATCAAATATGTGCTCATGTATTTGAATGCTAAGGTTGGCTCACACTTCTGAACAGATTACTCATATAGACCTAGAACTCTTCAAATCTAGTGCTCTTGTCTTCTGTGTAAAATCACAACTATTGAAGTCTCGTACAGTTGTCTTCTATGTATATCACAACTATTCAAGTCTTGTACACTTGTCTTCATGCTAAAATTACAACTATTCAAGTCTCGTACATTTGTCTTCATGCTAAAATTACAACTATTCAAGTCTCGTACATTTGTCTTCATGCTAAAATTACAACTATTCATGTCTCGTACACTTGTCTTCATGCTAAAATTACAACTATTCAAGTCTTGTACACTTGTCTTCATACTAAAATTACAACTATTCAAGTCTTGTACACTTGTCTTCATGCTAAAATTACAACTATTCAAGTCTCGTACACTTGTCTTCATGCTAAAATTACAACTATTCAAGTATCGTACACTTGTCTTCATGCTAAAATTACAACTATTCATGTCTCGTACACTTGTCTTCATGCTAAAATTACAACTATTCAAGTCTTGTACACTTGTCTTCATGCTAAAATTACAACTATTCAAGTCTTGTACACTTGTCTTCATGCTAAAATTACAACTATTCAAGTCTTGTACACTTGTCTTCATGCTAAAATTACAACTATTCAAGTCTCGTACACTTGTCTTCATGCTAAAAATTACAACTATTCAAGTATCGTACACTTGTCTTCATGCTAAAATTACAACTATTCAAGTCTCGTACATTTGTTTTCGTGCTAAAATTACATTTCTTTCAGTATTATACATTAATTTTCTATGTAAAGTCGCAGGTCTAGTTTCGTGTTAGTACGAACATGAATATTTCCATTTCCCTAAAAAAAATTAATCTACCCTGATATAAAAAATTATATTACTAGTCCCTGCCCAAACCTAGTTAACTGTCTCACAACAAGTACGTGACTGGCGTACCATGGGGAATAACATTCAAGAAAAAGGAGGGAGTCTTCATTCTGGTAGGTCGATATCCAGTCGTGACGAAAAATGACTTTTTGATTATAAGCCTGTCATATGTCATGCACTTCTGTCTCATATCACGGATTGTCAAGACAGACTACAGAGTCATGTCTGCCTACAGGGAGTAATATAACCTTTTATTTAGAAACATAATATGAAGTCATAGACGAGGGTGGACAAATAATTCAAATGTATGTTTCGGGAATTTGATCATGTCTGCTTAAAATTGGTAATTGACAATTTTCAAGTAAGTATGTCTGACAAGTAAACTGAAATATTAACATTAGGTGCTGCCATAAATAACGCCAAAAATTGGGGCAGGTAATTTGAAAAAGTTTGATAGTTACTGACAATAGGGAGGGTAGAGGAAAGTTGCTGACAATAGGGAGGGTAGAGGAAAGTTGCTGACAATAGGGAGGGTAGAGGAATGTTGCTGACAATAGGGAGGGTAGAGGTAAGTTGGCGTTTACGCCATTACGGTCTTTTTTATAAATAAACTAAAATGTTTAAATTTGAAACGTGTTTTTTTTTTCTTTCTAAAAATGTTGAATTAAACATGTATTTTTCAGCATTTTGTATGCTAAAGGTTGTATTTAGTGGGGGAGGGGGGTATTAACATTTAAGTAAGTTGAGATCATATTTATTCCACGTGGGGAGGAGGGTCCCCGAAGCATTGATAGTTGCTGACACGGTTGGGGTGGGGGGAGATGTGCGGAAAAGAGGGTACAAATGTCAACAAAATTCTTGATTGTATTTATTCACAGGCGCATATTTCTTTTGCATAAAATATTTTCTCTGGACGAGCATGGCGTAGTGGCTGTAACCAGGTCGTACAAGCTTACAAACCAGAACATAGACTTACAATTTCGATACATGTGAAATCCAATATCACTTAACTTGTAATGCTGAATAAGAGATATCACGAGATGGACAGAGAGGCAAGGACACGTGATGAGATGAACACAATCAGTCTGTCATAATGACATTGATGACGAGCAAGGCAAACAATGCACGAAACTGTCCACCCAATTTCAGCTCCTCCACCTCACATATTGAAGAACATAGCATGAGGTTTATTTAAGCAACAACGGTTACAAATATTTTGTACATTACACAATCGTCTCAATTTCATTCTCTGCAATCAGGTTTTCAAAGATCTCGCTTTTCAGTCTCCGCCAGAAGTTATCAGGTTTTCAGAAATTCAATTTTCAGTCTATGTCAGAAGTTCTCAGGTTTTCCTTTATCTCTCATATCTTACCAGTTTTCAATTTAGTTCTATACAACACGTTCATTATTTTAGACTCGATATATATTCTTATTATAACTCTAGAAAGAACCATCAACACTGAAATATAGGGAGTAATACTTGACACACATCAGACATAGGGAGTAATACTTGACACACATCAGACATAGGGAGTGATACTTGACACTCGTCAGTCATAGGGAGTGATATTTGACACTCGTCAGACATAATAGGGAGTGATTCTTGACACTCGTCAGACATAATAGGGAGTGATACTTGACACTCGTCAGACATAATAGGGAGTGATTCTTCACACTCGTCAGACATAGGGAGTGATTCTTGACACTCGTCAGACATAGGGAGTGATATTTGATATACGTCAGACATAGGGAGTGATACTTGACACTCGTCAGACATAATAGGGAGTGATTCTTGACACACGTCATACATAGAGAGTGATTCTCGACAGACGCCAGACATAGGGAGTGATTCTTGACACACATCAGACATGGGGAGTGATTCTTGACACACGTCAGACCTACGGAATGATTCTTGACACACGTCAGACATAGGGAGTGATTCTTGACACACGCCAGACATAGGGAGTGATTCTTGACACACGCCAGACATAGTGAGTGATTCTTGACACACGTCAAACATAGGGAGTGATTCTTGACACACGTCAGACCTAGGGAATGATTCTTGACACACGCCAGACATAGGGAGTGATTCTTGACACACGTCAGACCTAGGGAATGATTCTAACACACGTCAGACATAGGGAGTGATTCTTGACACACGCCAGACATAGGGAGTGATTCTTGACACACGCCAGACATAGGGAGTGATTCTTGACACACGCCAGACATAGGGTGTGATTCTTGACACACGTCAGACATAGGGAGTGATTCTTGACACACGCCAGACATAGGGAGTGATTCTTGACACACGCCAGACATAGGGAGTGATTCTTGACACACGCCAGACATAGGGAGTGATTCTTGACACACGCCAGACATAGGGAGTATGTTGACCATAGCATTTTAAAGGCAAGCAGATGACTTACAACGATACGGAATTTATGGCTGCTGCTCAGTGCTGAATTATGGCTGCTGCTCAGTGCTGAATTATGGCTGCTGCTCAGTGCTGAATTATGGCTGCTGCTCAGTGCTGAATTATGGCTGCTGCTCAGTGCTGAATTATGGCTGCTGCTCAGTGCTGAATTATGGCTGCTGCTCAGTGCTGAATTATGGCTGCTGCTCAGTGCTGAGTTATGGCTGCTGCTCAGTGCTGAATTATGGCTGCTGCTCAGTGCTGAGTTATGGCTGCTGCTCAGTGCTGAATTATGAATGGAAATAATTTCTTACAGCTGACGGAAAATGAACAAGGTCCATTCTAGCAGCACCGAATCGCTTTGCAACACGTGTAAACAGGTTTTGCGTACTTGACCAACCACATCCCCCCAAAAAATGTGATCTCGTCAAGACAGTCAACCTGTGTACTCATGTCCCTGAGAACGGACCAATCGAGACAAGGACAATTAAAACGTCAACGAACATCCAATACACGTATTGAAGTATCCTCAGGAACACAAACATAGAACATTCATATTTGTATTCATATTCCAAAAAATACTTTAATACTTGTATGGGATGTTCGTTGTTGTAATGCTCCTTGTTCCGATTGGTCCGTTTTCTCAGTGACTTGAGTACACAGGTTGAATGTCTTGATTCTTGATTAGGAACAAGCGTCACGGCATTGGGGGGCACTCCCATATATGTTCTGCTTGCCGTTCCGTCAGCCATCTAAACGTGTATAAGTTCAGTGTCCCAGTCAGTTGCTGATTATGCGTTCGTCTGATCTTTTGTAGAGGGAGCACTTTCTCCCATCACCTCTAGTCACTCCCACTTCTACCATTTTCTGAATATGTGCATTGTCACGTTCGACTTCCTCCTCGTCTTCTTGTAGGGTATCCATGACTGATCTAATCAATTCAATCCTGTCTCTTCTTATCTCGAATGTCTTGACGAGATCACATGTTTTTTAGGGTGATGTGGTTGTTCAATACAGTTGTTGATACGGGAAACCTGTTTACTTGTGTTGCAAAGCGATTCAGTGCTGCTAGAACAGACATAGTTCAATTCCCGTCAGCTGTAAGAATTATTTTCATTTATCCTCATGTTTCCTACTTGAATTTACTTGAGTTAAGGAGGTAGGTTATCATCAGCGCACCATGAACAAGTCCAAAAGTGATCCTATACCCGCCCCAATAATCCATCAGAGTAAAGCTGTTGACAGTTCCAGTTCAATGCTAAGTTATGTCTCTAGTTTATCTCTCATGTCTCTAGTTTATCTCTTATGTTTCTCGTAAGGGCTGCGTCGATCTTTACAGTAATCTCATTCCGTCTTGACAGCGACCATGCTTCACATTTTTTAAATCTGACAGCGACCATGATTCACACTTTTGAAATCTGACAATGACCATGATTCACACTTCTGAAATCTGACAGCGACCATGATTCACATTTTTGAAATCTGACAATGACCATGCTTCACATTTTTGAAATCTGACAGCGACCATGATTCACACTTTTGAAATCTGACAATGACCATGATTCACATTTTTGAAATCTGGCAATGACCATGATTCACACTTTTGAAATCTGAAAATGACCATTATTCACACTTTTGAAATCTGACAGCGACCATGATTCACACTTTGAAATCTGACAGCGACCATAATTCACACTTTGAAATCTGACAGCGACCATGATTCACACTTTGAAAACTTCTGAACGGATGAGGCTCCCGCATTAAACAATGTCAGATTGATTCATTGATGCACATTGCAAACAGAGATGACTCTTCTAAATCTATATGTAATGTGGATGTTAAACTTCGATGAGACGGTACCTTGTCTGATTCAAACTAGTAATAGTTACACATACTCAATTGGGTAAAAGGGCATGGGCTCATGGACCATTGGATCACCAACTAGCGAATCAACCATACACTGATTTGCATTTATATCTCAAGAAAATATATATAATAATATCGAGTCATTATCTATGATAATATGGAGTCATTATCTATGCTAATGTTGAGTCATTTGTCATGTGACGTATTCCTTCGAGAACTTTGTCTTCCCAATGAACTCTCTGAACCTCTCTCTGTCTTGGGCGATGTGGCTTGCATTTTCTAGCGATGTATTCATGTTATCTTTAATGTCGTCAGTCCATCGTCTTCTTGGTCTGCCCCTTCTCCTCTTCCCAGGTACTCTTCCCTCCATTATTTGTCTTTCTAAACAGTTATGTCTCTTTATATGACGTAGTTTTCTTTTTGTTATTGTGTTTAGTAACCAACACTCTGGAATATTCAGTGTGTTTATAATATCTGAGTTTCTGATTTTATCCTTCCATGATGTTCTAAGTATCTTCCTGTAGCATTTCAGCTCGAAGGCGTTGATCTATAATGATAATGATGATATCAAGTCATTATCTATGACAATATGGAGTCCTTCTCTATGATAATATCAAGTCATTATCTATGACAATATGGAGTCCTTCTCTATGATAATATCAAGTCATTATCTATAATAATATCCACAATAATGAGATAAGTGATAGTCTAATATTAAGTCATTCGTCCGCTGACCAACAAATTTCCCGAGATTCCAGAAGACTCGTTATTCGTGATTTGAAAACAAAATTACCGACTGTGTTTATCAAGTCACCAGGAAGAAGTTACCAGTACGCAAGTTCTGGCTAGACCGAGGAATGGCGCCATACTTCAGAGAAAGTGCGGTTGGCGACGCTACTCATGCTTTTTCTGTCAAACCACTGACTTTTACAGCTGAGCACTTATGTGGAAACATTGTGTTATGACGCTTGTTCCTAAATCATTATACATTTACCTTTATCCATAATAACATCAAAGACGCGCATAAAAGAAAGTATTTTTGTTATAAATAATTACAGATTTTAACTTTACCTTCGGTATCGGGAAATATAATTAGAAACCGCTACAATATTTTCTTCCTCTAGATATTTTAGCAATTGTGCTATTTTGGAAATATTTACAGCTTTAAGCTGACCTCTGACATCAGAATACAATTAAGATGACCTCTGACCTCTGACATCAGAATACAATTAAGATGATTTATGTGTCTTCATACGCAGAAGATATTTGTAATTTCATATATTTACTGGTAATAGCGTTACTTTCGTCTGCCATCAATAGCCATTATGTACACATTATACATGACCTTGTATGTTGTTACAGAATTATCCAAGTCATTTTTCAAGGCAACCCTAACCCCATAACACCTCGGCAAACAACCATTGCATATTTGTGTAATCTCCATATTTGTGTAATCTCCATATTTGTGTAATCTCCATATTTCTGTAATCTCCTTATTTGTGTAATCTCCATATTTGTGTAATCTCCGTATTTGTGTAATCTCCATATTTGTGTAATCTCCGTATTTGTGTAATCTCCTTATTTGTGTAATCTCCATATTTGTGTAATCTCCGTATTTGTGTAATCACCATATGTGTGTAATCTCCATATTTGTTGATTCCTTTTTTCCCAATAAATGATTAATATTCTTATTAAGATCAACCTCTCAAAGGAATCAAGATTTCTCCAATACAAAGGAATCAAGATTTCTCCAATACAACGGAATCAAGATTTCTCCAATACAAAGGAATCAAGATTTCTCCAATACAAAGGAATCAAGATTTCTTCAATACACAGAAATAAAGATTTCTCCAATACTAAGGAATAAAGATTTCTCCAATACAAAGGAATCAAGATTTCTCCAATGCAAAGGAATCAAGATGTCTCCAATACAAAGGAATCAAGATATATTCCATACAAAGGAATCAAGATATATTCCATACAAAGGAATCAAGATTTCTCCAATACAAAGGAATCAAGATTTCTCTAATACAAAGGAATCAAGATATATTCCATAAAAAGGAATCAAGATATATCCCATACGAAGGAATCAAGATTTCTCCAATACAAAGGAATCAAGATATCTCCAGGCTTGTCCATAGGAATTTTATTCCCATGGGATTCCCATGGGAAACGTCCCATGGGATGGGATGGGATGGGACAGCACATATTTGTATTTCCCATGGCCGGATTGTTGTTGAGTAAGTTACGAAAACGGATGTCACCAGCTCTCGTTATAAACTCTGTGTACATCAGATTTGCATGTAAGATGAACATTGTGGAAATGGTTCACGGATTACCCGAATTAACTGAATTAGTAGAAGCAGTCGATCAGCGGGAAATTGATAATGTGCTGAATGAGCAGAGTGACTCAGAAATGGTCTAATAAAATGAAAGTGTCAGAATGATACTGAATTGTCATAAAGTTAATAAATTTTGTCGTTTTGCAAGTCTCTTTGTATATGTAGTCCTATTTAGTAGACACTAAACCTAAACTTTCATAAATTTCATAATTTTATTTTAAATGTATTCCATATTAATATTATAATAGTAATCCCATGGGATGGGATGGGACAGGCATAAATTGCCATGGGATGTGATGGGACAGGCATAAATTGCCATGGGATGGGATGGGATGGGACAGATAAATATGTCCCATGGACCATGCTCCAACACAGAGGAATCAAGATATATCTCATACAAAGGAAATAAGATATTTCCCATACAACAGAAACAAGATATTTCCAATACAATGGAATCAAGATATATCACATGCAAAGGAATCAAGATATATACTATATGACTGAACTTTCTATGTTCACTAGTTTTCTAGCAGTGTACCTAATCCATCTACGTGTTCTCTTGATTCTCCATGAGATCTAGTGATTACTAGTATGTTGTATGGCTGTGATAGTTGAGAACTCATTGCAAACATTTCAGGGATGACTATATGACCTCTAATACAAGTGTTATGAATGAATTTAGAGTATTTCAAATAGTGTCATGGGGCAAATGGTTATGAAAGAAATAAATTAGAGAATCTCACAGGTTCACACAAATCATGAACAACAACGAAAATCTGCATGGTTTAGAAACGTCAATTAGTTCCTATTTTCCGAGTTTTGGCACATAGGGTGGTTGTCATAGTCCTCCATGCCTGTCGGTCAGTTGTCAAGGATTGCAGGTCTTGTGCATTTATGCCTGTTGATTTTAATTCATTCATAAATGTTCATCTGAGCGTTGTTTTTTATCTTCCCTGTTTTCTTTTCCCATCTGGTGTCCACATGAAGGCTTGTTGTGGAATTCTGTCTTCCTTCATTCTAAGTACGTGGCAGATGTATGTCCAGCGGCGTTTCCTGATGATGTTCGTCACAAACTCTTGTTTTGTCTCCTCTTTTAGTATGACGTTTGATTTGAAATCTTTCCAATTTGTATTTGTGATTTTTCTGAGGCATAAATTCTCGAAGGCAACTTACTTCTTATCAATTATTGCGGTAGATTTCCAACTTTTACATACATATGTCAATGATGGAATCACGCTTGCATTGAATAGTCGCAGTGTGATGTGTTTACTTACTTGCGATCTTCGATCTCCAGATGTTTGAGAGTTTGTTAAAGGCGTTGGAGACGAGAGCGATTCGAGTCTTGATTTCTGAGTTGGTATCTCCGTCTGCTGTTATCTTGCTTCCCAAATATACGAAATTTGAAACGTTGTCTAGTATATTACCATCTAGTTTAATTGATTCTGTCAGGCCGGTAAATTTCATGATTTTCGTTGTATGCGTGTTTATTTGAAGGCATATCTGTTGTGCCTAAAATTGAGTCTTTCTGCCTTCTCTTGGAGATCATGATGTGTTGTTTGGAGATCTTGGTGTCTTTGTGTAGAAACGTATGAGTGTATATTGTTTGTATAATTTTATATAATTATTTTAGATTTTATTATTAAAACGTTTGAATTTGTTAACCGAAAGCACATAATCTAATATATATTTATATATAATTTTGTCAAGGAAACGAGGACAACCAAGAGACACTCTTCACAGATCAACTACCAAAGAGGGTATGCCTGTGGGTCTCAAAAACATACAAGAAATATACACAGTAATAATAAAATAATAACAAGAAACCCATATTCCGTCAAATTTGTAGTGGTATTGCATTGAACTATTTGGAAAAAAAAATATGTCTATGCATTTCTATCCTCTACCATCCTGATGAATTTGGGAAAATTCACACCCTGTCCAGTCCTAGATGTTATACAGCCATGTCTTCTTCTCTCCACCTTGTCTTTTTCTACCCTTCACTGTACCTTGAAGAACATGTTTTTGTCATTGATGAATAACACACTGCAGCATCAATATTGTTTAATTAGGGAAACACTGGCGTCTGTTCTATGCATAGCTCTCAGTGGTGAAGAAACATATATATATATATATATAAAACTGAACGTGTTGAAACTATACAATAAACAACAAAACATTTAAAATGAGTCATCTGAGTATTTCCTTGAATTTTATTGGCTGTCACACAAAGTATAAACATAGTGACCAATGAGAACACGGGAATTGTCATATGAGTCATTAAGATGTCATTGGGTGCAAAGGGAACGCATTGCTCTAGGCGGACCCAGGGTTAGCAGATAACCAAGATCCCAAATGTACCTCCACGCGGTGCACCCTGGAAACAGAAACACAGCAGCTCGAGCTGATTCTGGCCAAATAATTTGCGGATCGTGTCCGAGAATGTGGAGGTAGCAGATGGAAAGAGATTTGACTGCACAAGAGACAGACAATATCTCCGACACCATCAGACTCACCACATAAAACGACACTGTCGACATACAGTGAAGCTAGTCAGCCCAGTCCGAACATTGGAGGGGCGGCCAATGTAAAATGCACGTAAAGGTAGATGCATGGCGAGAGACAAATAGATTTCATACCGAGAACAATGAAAGGGCAGAACAGCGCTAGAGGGCAGCGCGAACTGCAAATAGAAAGAGAAAAGTCCATAGGAAAGGGGAACTACAAGCTTAGTCATCTCGAGACGAGCTTCTAGTTACCGGTGTCCCTTACAGGCAGAGACCCAGACCCATTCATTAGCGTTTGGTAAGGCTAGAAGACCTAATCCAACTCTAATGTCGAGCCTTCCTAAACCGGAAAAATGCTGGCGAAGAGAAAGGGTTCTGTATCCGACGGGCTTAGGCAAGAAAGGGACAACGATGGTAGTCCTGGCCCAACTCTACTGTCAAGGTTTCCTATACCGGAAGCGCACTTGCTGAGAGAAAGGGTTCCGTACCCGATGGGCTCAGGCACAAAAGGGACAACGATTTAGCCCTGGCCCAACTCTACTGTCAGGTTTTCCTACACCGGAAATACACTTGAAGAGAGAAAGGGTTCAGTACCTGATGGGCTCAGGCGCTATTGAGACAAGGACTCTCAGCTCGAGAACGCCTTGCTCTCAAACGTGTGGTGTGAGACTCGAACTTGGACAAGTGGTACACGATGTCGGTGAATGACACCTCGGCTAAGAGGGCGAAAGAGCCAGGGTCCAACTGCTCTGTTGAGTTCTTCCCCTTAAGGAACCAGGCTCACGGATGAGAAACGGTTCAGTACCCAATGGGCACAGGCACAGCACGTCCAATTATACGAGGCAAGTTCATAGACAGTGGAACACCTCGTGCGAGTCAGACGAGAGCAAAAATAGTCTGGGCGAAGAGTCGCCACTACGCGTGCCTGGAGACAGATATAGAGGCTAAGGGTAGCCCACCCGAATTGTCAAGATATGCCGAAATCGGATGTGCTTGGCCTACAAGGCGCATAACGGTGGCACAACGTAATCACGCTCCCGGCGGAAACCGCACGGATATCCGTGATGGTTACAATGGAGCGAACGCAAAACAAACAGACATTAAGAAGACATGATTTCCCATTAGCTAATATGTCTAATATTGTCAACGGTAATGGGTAAACTTACTCATTTGCACAATATATCTATGATTCCTCGTAGAATGTGTTGCACGTTGAAGACGCTATTAGACGCCATGTCAATCTCAGACATTCTAATTTAACGTTTGTGTATTAAAAAAAAACAACTTTCAGCGCGAGAGCATGAAGAGATGAATCATTAGATGTCTCTTTCTTTATTCCTCTTTCTAGTTCATGTGCTCTTGAGATTAGATTTGAAGACATAATGGACAGTTTCACGAGAAGAAAAGTTTAACTGGTTCAAATTTTCATGCTTGTAGATCATTGAGGTTAATAATGTACGGTCTCAAATGGAAAGCAAACATAATAGACACGGGGCCTAAACTTTAGAAAACCATAATGGACACTGCCTAAACTTTCTAAAATCATAATGGACAATGCCTAAACTTTAGAAAACCATAATGGACACGGCCTAAACTTTACAAAACCATAATGGACACGGCCAGAACTTTTGAAAATCATAATGGATACGGCCTAAAATTTAGAAAACCATAATGGACACGGCCAGAACTTTAGAAAACCATAATCAACACGGCCTAAGCTTTAGAAAACCATAATGGACACGATCTAAACTTTAGAAAACCATAATGGACACGACCTAAACTTTAGAAAACCATAATGGACACGGCCTAAACTTTAAAAAAAACACGGATTGTCTGGTCAATTTCTTCAGTTGTTTAACATAATTGATGTTGTTATTTTCTTGGATAAATTTTCAGTTTTAGGAAAGACCGAACACGCTGGAAATTGCGAATGCTGTGGCAACACCAAATAAATATATAGCCAAACGAAACCGTGTACATACATATTACAAGTATACATCTATCTATTAGCTAAACCCTTTGTTGCCTTGCAGCGTCAGGGATAGAAGAGTTGTTTTTTGTAGGTGGCCCTCTTGTGTGCTGAGTATATTGTGAAGTGTGTCGTCTCTTTTATTTCCGTGGTCAATTGTTTTTGTGGTCGCCTTCTATGTCTGTCTTCACTGTATATGTGTAGCATAGCTTATCGTGGCATGCTGTTTGGTGGTAATCTGCTGATCTGTGGAAACCATTTGATCTGTTGTCTCTTAATATATTCCAACATTGGGGTGGTGTCGGTTATTTCTCTTATGTACTCATTTCTCACTGTCTGTAAGCGATATTCCTAGGATTCTGCGTAAGCATGCCATTTCAGCTGTCACAAGTTTACGTTTGTTGTGATGTCGTTGTCCATATTTGGCATTGGTAGCACAGCGTTGGCATAATAATTGTTTTGAATAATGTTGATTACAAGTATCAAGCGCACGTTTTACAAAAAAACATGTGAGATGAAAAATTCATGGCATATAGACAAAGACAATCTAAACAAAGACAAAGTTACAATTATTATAAAGCTATATTTTTTAAGTGACATCACTTGGTTGTGAGTCATGGGCAAACACATTTGGCAATGGAAAAGAACATATCGTCATTCGAAATGAAAAATTATAGGAAGTTTCTAAGAATAACATGGACAGAAAGACGAACCAATACAGACTTCCGCAAAGACCTTAACATAGTGTTAAGGTCTTTCTAAACTATTGTGTCTTTTTATAAAAACTATCCACAAAAAAAGAATGCTAATATATTTTAAACATATAAAAAGACCCAATAGTTTAGAAAGATCCTCTGGCTTCCTACTTAAATTTACTTGCAAAATGTTATCAGGTTCTCAAAGATCTCAGCTTTCATTCTCTGACAGAGGTTATCAAAGGTATCCGTTTTCAGTTTCTACCAGAAGTTATCAGGTTTTAAAAGATATCAGTTTTCATTATCTGACAGACGTTATACAGGGAAATATATTCAACTCTGAAATACATTAAATACTGTTTGGTTGCATTTCTTCAAAGAGTAAAACAACAGACAGTTGCAATTTTTTAAATAAATTCCTGAAACATGTTTTACAATGGTGTTATGAAACATCTAGATCACCTGACCATATGTGGAAAAATATCACCAAAAATCCTTTTACAACTAAGAAATGATCTTTTGAAGTACCAGCGCAGCCTTGCCTCACAACGTATGTATTGTATGTAGTCTTGGTTGGAGAAGAGGGCGTAGAATGTTATTGAAAAAACATATATACACCAGGAAGCGGTGCCCGCAAAGTGTTTTAAAAACACGTATTCGTTTTTCTGCGTATGTTCTCAAAGCCCAACAGATTGGCAAGATGTAATCCAGAAAAGGAAATTTGTTATATAATGATTTATAGTTGTGCGGCGATATCTGCACCTTTCTTCCTAACACACAACTTCATAATATCTTCCTGGTCACTTTGATCATGTACAGGATGTGACAGCCAACTCCACCCCCATAACCTCTTAACAGCCTCTTAGAACATGCATGGAAAGTAAATCATCGCTACTATTTGCCCTACTTTGAAACCTCGACAAAACAGGCGGGAGAGATGCTGATTTAAATGAACCTTTAACAGCATGCTACCTTTATCCATCTTCTGTAACTTCCCATGATACCTTTATCCATCTTCTGTAACTTCCCATGATACCTTTATCCATCTTCTGTAACTTCCCATGATACCTTTATCCATCTTCTGTAACTTCCCATGATACCTTTATCCATCTTCTCTAACTTCCCATGATACCTTTATCCATCTTCTCTAACTTCCCATGATACCTTTATCCATCTTCTGTAACTTCCCATGATACCTTTATCCATCTTCTCTAACTTCCCATGATACCTTTATCCATCTTCTCTAACTTCCCATGATACCTTTATCCATCTTCTCTAACTTCCCATGATACCTTTATCCATCTTCTCTAACTTCCCATGCACTCTATCTTGATCATCCACAAACGACTCTTCTGAAATTTATTTGTGCCATCATTTCATCCACAAACGTCTATCGGTCGGTAATAGATTATTTTTCCCATAGATTTCCATTCCTTCAGTACATACACAATCCCATCTCGTATTCCCAGGATTGTTGTTATCAGCCAGTCAACACATTGCATTAATTTCCAGTTAGCAAATGGCAGATACTTGCCTTTTCCTTCTCATTAGCATTTATTCTTTTTTTTTTCCTTTCTTAATATTCCCAAGACGATTTCTTTTTCTCTTTTCGTCAGTGTTCATTCTCAAACTCCCACTGGATCTCTCTTGCAGTAGGACAATGTTCTAAAACTACCACTGGATCTCTCCTGTAGTAGGACCATGTTCTCAAACTCCCACTGGATCTCTCTTGTAGTAGGACAATGTTCTCAAACTCCCATTGAATCTCTCTTGTAGTAGGACAATGTTCTAAAACTCTGTCTGGATCTCTCTTGTAGTAGGACAATGTTCTCAAACTCCCACTGAATCTCTCGTGTAGTAGGACAATGTTCTCACACTCCCACTGAATCTCTCTTGTATCAAGACAATGTTCTCAAACTCCCACTGGATCTCTCTTGTATCAAGACAATGTTCTCAAACTCCCACTGGATCTCTCTTGTAGCAGGACAATGGGTTTACTAAGTTTCCAGCACGATGTTGTACAGAGAATGTAAATGTGTTGTGTCGCTGCTGTCTGTGCGCCAATGATCCGACTTATCCGTATTCGACGGTAGAAGATATCGAATATTCATACTAACATCCATAACAATTATATATACAGCTTCTATTTGGAACGTGCTTTTGTCTGGATTTTATCTAGCGCGGAGGTGCCGGGACTCGAACGGAGAGATTATCAACAGTTTTCCTTTCATGCATGTGGCAAGAGACAACTAAAGAGAATAGTTGGCTGTTCCATCCCATATAATGTCAAAGTGACTCAGACGCTTTGCTGAAATCGTATGTGTCAGTTTTAGAGGCGCAAATATAACAGCTAACCTGTAGAATATGACATAACATTTTCTGTGTTTTCCGGATATCATTCTGTTAATCTACAGAAGTGTAAGAAATAAACAAGAACAAAAGAAGATTCCCATAGATGTGAACTCTCATTATAACGAAGAATATTCCCATAGATGTGATCTTTCATTATAACGAAAAAGAAGATTCCCATAGCTGTGTTCTCTCATTAAAGTAATTGTTTACCAATTGAATGTTGTCAGTGTCAGACTTTGGCATAACATCCTGTTTCGATTTGTAATGATTTCCTGTAAATGTTGAGATGTTTCTAAGTTCTTGTATTAACTAGCATACATGTGCGAAAATTCTATTCAGGAAGTTAAAGAAGAATTCGCAAAGCTACCCAAAAAAAACTCATAGCACACAGAAGAAGAATAGCAATATTTTCAAAAATGTCATCATTCAAACAACAGGAAACATATGCGGATATAAAACTGTAAAGTTACGAAACTAAAGATAACAACTTGGTAGACACAAGAGGGAAACGCAACACAATATTTAAAAAAAATACAATAAATGGGCAACAATCAAAACACACGAAGATTATTTAGCAAACAAGACAGCAAATATTAACTCCAAGGAAATCATCAAATCTGCAAAAATTACAAAACATGAGCAGTAAAAACAGACACGAATCAACAGAAGAAAATAAACGATGAACACGGCAACATAATAACTAGGCCCAAAGAAATCATGGAAACGTGGAAAAATTATTTAAATCAACGTTTAAACTTAAATAAATGAGAAGTGATCACAACAATAAATACAATAGAAGAAGACTTAGAAACATACATCATGAAATCAGAAATTGAAGACCCAGTTAAAATATACAGAATAATAAAGCACCAGGAATAGATGGTATACCCACATAAGTAATAAAAATGTTAACAGTGACAGGTATAAAATGGCTACACAGACTGTTTAATGTGATAAGGAAGACACAACAGACACCGCTGGAGTTTAATACAACGGTGATTATTCCCATCTGGAAGAAAAACGGCAGTAAGAGGGAGTGCACTAAATATAGAGACATATCAGTCTTAAGCCACATAAGAAAAATCTTCAGCAAGATACTAGAGAGAAGGATGTGCGCATACATAAAACAACGGCTCAAAAACACAGAAATGAGATTTCAGAAAACTAAAACTTGTACAGATCTCAAATAACTTTCAGAAAGAGCTATAGAACATAACCAAGACTTATATTTGGCTTTCGTGGACAAAGAGAAAGCTTTTGACAGAGTGGATAGAGCACAACTATGGATAACACTACATCCATATGGAGTTCCCAAACATCTGATAAGCCTATGGCATAGCGCAATAGTCAATGCTCAGTAAGAACGGGTAACACAAAACATGTAACATAAAACATATACAACACAATGTCGTAATGCATGTCAAATCTACCATGAGGAGAGGGAGAAAATATGTTCGGAGACGGAGCTCCTCCGAACTCGAGGAGTTTCATGGATGACCAGATGCGAATCACACATTTCATTGAAGCTAGTGGTGCTGTAACCTAATGACTGCTTGAAGTGGTTCAGACGTAAAGTAAAATGTGTCATAACAGCAATTAAATGTCTCATACTTCCACATACTATACCCTAGCAGACAGGTAATCCCATCTACACTTAATATCATCTACACTTGTTGTCACATACACTTGCTATCATCTACACTTGCTGTCACATACACTTGCTATCATCTACACTTGCTATCATCTACACTTGCTATCATCTACACTTGCTGTCACATACACTTGCTGTCACATACACTTGCTGTCACATACACTTGCTGTCGCATACACTTGCTGTCGCATACACTTGCTGTCGCATACACTTGCTATCATCTACACTTGCTGTCACATACACTTGCTGTCATCTACACTTGCTGTCACATACACTTGCTATCATCTACACTTGCTATCATCTACACTTGCTGTCACATACACTTTCTATCATCTACACTTGCTGTCACATACACTTGCTGTCACATACACTTGCTGTCACATACACTTGCTGTCACATACACTTGCTGTCACATACACTTTCTATCATCTACACTTGCTGTCACATACACTTGCTGTCGCATACACTTGCTGTCGCATACACTTGCTGTCACATACACTTGCTATCATCTACACTTGCTGTCGCATACACTTGCTATCATCTACACTTGCTGTCACATACACTTGCTGTCATCTACACTTGCTGTCACATACACTTGTTGTCACATACACTTGCTATCATCTACACTTGCTGTCACATACACTTTCTATCATCTACACTTGCTATCATCTACACTTGCTACATCTACATTTGCTATCGCTGTATCCTGTAAATCTACTAGGATCTTGTAAATGTAATATGTGAGTTGAAACTTGTACAAGCAAGATTTCTTTCCTTTTTCACCAATCCTCGTCAGGTTGCCGGCTGCGGAGACCAAAACTGATCCGTTTAGGAAAAATAGATATTCTAGCTTGTGACAAATTGAAGAGAACATTTGCCGACAGGGGCAGGAACTCTGCGAATGCTAATGGAAGGCAGCCACGTAGAATGAGACCAGCTCCCACATTTACGCTATTTCGGACAAGAACTCTTTCAGATCGCATGTCCTAATGTGACATTTGTGTTGACCAAGTCTGGCAAATGTTGTTTCTGAGATTATCAATGTCACCTGCATGGAGTAGGACGAGGGTTGTTCCAATCTTGTCATTATGTTCACAGAGAGGTAACCTAGAACAAACTTAGAACATGTCGCGCAAATGTTTATAAATCTTAACTTCTCAAGATAAACAGAATCGAATCTTGGAAGCTCTTCGAAATTGTGTAAATCATACACATTCAATTACATGATTTTTCGTTCTCGGCATATTATTTGTTGATGTCTTCATGGTACACAAGTTCACCTGTTTGTTTGTCTGTGTGCGTGTTTGTGTCTGTTTCGCTCCCTGGGAATTATGAGCAAAGAAGTCCTTGTTTCTTTCTTATAATTGGAAGACATCGCAGACCGATGTTTGATACACAGAAGACCTCAACTAACATTGGTATGAAATATTTCCAATGCAAGCGAAGAAATGTTTTGTTGAAGTTTTGTTAATCTCTGGAAACACGCAAGATAGCACACGACAATATACCTGCATATATAAATGCCTGTATATCCAGAACACTGTCACAACATACCAGTAAAAATTGTCCTGTTCACCATGATAACACTAACTAAATATGGAAACACAACGAAAGAGTAAAATTGCTCCCCTTCTGAAGCCAAACTGAGAGGGGCTCAACTGTGGTTCTGCAATGTATCGCATTCTTTGTTCTATTATTTTTGCGTAGATTTTACCTGTGTGACTTAACAAGGAGATGCCTCTATATGATTCACACTCTCTGTTATTACCTTTGTTTTTCCATAGTGGTACAATTACTGATTTTTGCCAGTCATCTGGTACTTTTCTTTCTGACCAGGCTATTGTGAATAGTCTGGATAACTATTGGACTCCTGTATTTCTACACGCCTTTATTGCTTCGCTTGGTATACCGTCCCCTCCTGGTGCATTTATTACCTTTTACCAATATTTCAGACCAGTCCTCTTGAGTCACATGTTATTATTTGTTTTTGTTTCTTGAGAAAGACACTTTGATCGCAACGTTCAAATAGTATTGCTTATGTTATCTATATTCATTAAGTTATACCTAGTTTATGTATTCGATATTTCATTTATAATAACACGTTGCTTTACCTATCCCTATTGAACTCACTTTCTATTTGTGATACTGTGGCCCTCACCTTTTCGTCGGATTTTTCTGCCATCTTGCTGATAAACTTTAAAAGAAAAATCCTTTCTATAATTGGCTCTGTCGTGTGAGAGTTAGCAGCACAGTTCTTACTCGTATTATGTTGTGAATGTTTTCTTAATACAGGCATTTAAAATCGAAACGTAGATTTTCGTGTGTTATCGTGCATATTTCCAGTGATAATGAAAACTAAATACCCTGTTTTTTTTAAGTTTCCATCAGATTATATTGTACACAGAACAGTCAACATGTCACAACAACACAAGAGTGAATGAATGCATATATTGTTTACTGTATCTCCGCAATTCTTACTTTGTCAGCTTACATGCTACACTCTATCCACGAGTGATACCAATTATAGGTTCACTACCATAAATATATATTAAACTAGACAGGTCTGAGTGTATATATTAGGAGTTGGACAGGTCTGAGTGTATAAATAAATAGTTGGACAGGTCTGAGTGTATAAATAAATAGTTGGACAGGTCTGAGCGGTACGAATCAAACGCTAAATAGAATTCCACGGTCTCACAGGCACGCAAGAAAAAGGATTACAAGCGGAGAAATAAACGAACACTCTCGCTAGTCGGTATTACATAGATGATATTCGCCGGTCGAAGTCGACGATGACCATTCAGCTGAAAAGGAATGAAATGGATCTCTGATGTATGCCCAACCGTGACTAATGAGTTCTATGCGTACTTGAAATTGTCTACCACACTCTGGGCATGCGTGAGAGGAGTCTTTGTGCCATTGAGCAGCTCTTGTATTAATTCTATCTCGTTTTTGTTGTGCATCAATGGGTCTGAAGTTCTCTGCAGCTGCTGCACCACTCTTGATTCTGTGATCTGTCTTGTGCAGGATTTCCCTATGAATTTGAGTCTATTTTGAAGGGAATCAGTGATGTCTTAAAAGTGTCTTTGAAAAGCTTCTTCTGTCCTCCTACTTTGTGGAAGCCAGTCTGAAGTTCTCCATATAACAACTTCTGTGGTAGACTATGATCTTTCATGCGGATCCTACGTGTCTGCGCCTTCATGAACACCGTATGCTTACAGACTTAGTTTCCATCAGTACTTTACTGTCTGGTATTGTATCCCACTAATGAATGTTGAGTATATTATGAAGGCAGCTTTGATGTAAGTGGTTGAGTCGTCTAGAGAATCTGTTATATACTTACTTTCCATGTTTCACTGGCATAAGGGAATGATGATATTACTGCTGCTTTGTAAACTATGAATTTGTTGGTAGTTGTTATTCCACTTATTTCCCATACGCTTTTTCGCAACCTTCCAAATGTAACACTAGGTTTCGCTGTCAGAGAGTGCTGCCCAAATAGGTAAAATTATTGAATGTGTAAGGTTTCTTCTTTGACCCTTATATGGAGATTTAAGTGTGGTTTGTTTGTTGTGGGTTAAAACATGACCTCTGTTTTCTTTGTATTGATAGTGAAACCAAAGTTGTTGCAGGCTTCAGCAAATTGGTTTAGGGTGACCTGATTACTGTCTGCAGAACAAGCATGCATGCGCAGTCAACCAAACTAAATACATCATCCTAAGCAATCAAGTTTAATGCCACGAGGAGAACGCGATTATGCTTCTACACACTGTATGCCTCTTGTGTTAATCCTGTGTATGCCTCGTGTGTTAATCCTGTATATGCTCCTCTGTTAATCCTGTGTATGCCTCGTGTGTTAATCCTGTGTATGTCTCATGTGTTAATCCTGTATATGTCTCATGTGTTAATCCTGTGTATGCCTCGTGTGTTAATCCTGTGTATGCCTCGTGTGTTAATCCTGTGTATGCCTCGTGTGTTAATCCTGTGTATGCCTCGTGTGTTAATCCTGTGTATGCCTCGTGTGTTAATCCTGTGTATGCCTCGTGTGTTAATCCTGTGTATGCCTCGTATGTTAATCCTGTGTATGCCTCGTGTGTTAATCCTGTGTATGACTCGTGTGTTAATCCTGTATATGTCTCATGTGCGAATCCTATATATGCCTCTTGTGTGAACCCTGTATCTGCCTCTTGTGTGAATCCTGTTTATGCCTCTTGTGTGAATCCTGTATATTCTTCCTGTGTTAATCCTGTAAATGGCACATGTGTTAATCATGTATATGCCTCCTGTGTTAATCCTGTATATGCCACATGTATTAATCCTGTATATGCCACATGTGTTAATCCTGTATAGACCTCCTGTATTAATCCTGTATATGCCACCTATGTTAATCCTGTATAGACCTCCTGTATTAATCCTGTATATGCCACCTATGTTAATCCTGTATAGACCTCCTGTATTAATCCTGTATATGCCACCTATGTTAATCCTGTATATGCCACCTATGTTAATCAGTTGGTGACATTCTCCCATGACACGATTATAATCTCTACAGCAGCTTTTCTATTTGTCTTTTCGTTTAGTAATACATTTTCAAGTTTTGTTCTTATCAACGAGAATGATCTTTCAAACTGACGCTACTTGACTCTTTACTGTAATTCCATTGGTCACTTTCTGTAGACGTGTTGTCGACATCCAATGAAAATCATAAGCAAAAGCACATTTACCTTGTAAACAAGACGACACGAGGCGGATTCGAACCCATGACCTCTCAAACACAAGGCAAACAGCTTATTTCTGTTGAACTTTCTCCATCTGCCGTAATCGTTGTAGTTAAATATTTGAATTGGTGGACTTGTTTTAATACTATATCATTCACTTTGACTAACCTACTGGTGTATACACAGCAAACGTTCATCGTGAATCGAAATTGGCAAAAAAACGATTTCTTCCCTGACAGCAAACTAAGACAATCTCGATGACCCTTGCTACTCTGACATCCTGTGATGTTACAACTTACATGCACCGCTTCCAGGAGTTTCTCAGAAAGCCGTGACCTCCACCGAACGCAGCGCATGCGCGAAATTACAAATTCCACGGTGTGCTCGTCACAAGCTTGATTACTATCATCAACTTTCTTTGATTATTCCTTGATTATTTGATCATTTTATTTTATCTGCACTGTTTTTAATCGTTCTCTTAAGTTTGTCTTGTAATTGCGTTTCATGTTATTAATGTTGTTAAGCTAGTTTTACTGACTTCTCCATGCGCTGGTCATAACTCAACGTTTTGTTTGTCTCGTATTGCTCTCATGACCGTTACTGACCCTTAGCCCGAATACGTGAAAGGCCCGTTTTCGCAAAGCTGCTTTCTATTGCACATTTCACGCAAAACAAAATTTTAAAAATGTAACACTATTTCTTTGTTTTCTTTGTTGAACAATTTTTTGATATATTATAATAATCATAAATAAATATGTTTCTACTACCGAAAAGATTGAACAATAACAATTACTTCTAAAATGACTTGCAATAAGAAACAAAGACAATTACATGAAAAGATTAAAAAACAAAGACAATTCGTATAACAAATAAATTAGAGAAATATATCAGAGCACGAGTATAAAATATCGTACACATCCGTTTTAAAAAAAAATTATTCCTTCATTACGTTTTGTTTCCATTCTTACATAATTTAGAAAAAATTCCCCACATTTAATACGCACACACAATATTTATGATCATTATGCAAAGGTCATCCTTTTCGGGTCCGTATAGAATTGTATATTGACTAGACGAAGACTCCATATGCTGTCTTCTTTAATTATTATTGCGGGAAAATATATAGGAATATAATTGTATAGATTATATGAACTCAAGAATTCCTTATTTCGTCACTATCTAAATCAAGCGATAATTAAGTTCAATGTGAAACTTAAACATCATTACCTCTTGTTTTCTGGTGTAAGTAGAAAAAACACTTTTTTAAAATCAAGGACAATCACTTGTTGGGTTTTTTGTTTGTTTAATTTATCGGCACACAATCGATTTACTACTTTTAAACTTCTACAACATGGTAAACTAACCTTCCAGGAAGTTACAGTATACTGGTTTATAAAAGGTGGATAGGATTAAAAGTGTTTTGCCTATTTTGCATGAGCGAAAGTGTGTTTGTGTATGAACGCGAAAGTGTGTTTGTGTATATATACGAAGATGTGTGAAGCGTGCAATCAATGATCCGTTGCGATTCTTTTATTTACATTATTTATGACAGGACGAATTACCCAATATTTCATCACAATCTCAAGAGTAGACATTTCAATATGCGTTAGTTCTCAAACGCCTGCCGATCAGTAAGATGTGTGCTTATAGCGAATGCTCCAAGTGTGTGCTTATAGAGAATGTTATAGTTGTATATTTATAGCGAATTATCCAGATGTGTGTGTAAAGCGAATGCTCCAGATGTGTACTTAGAATGAATGCTTCAGATGTGTACTTATAGCGAATGCTCCAGATGTGTACTTATAGCGAATGCTCCAGACGTGTACTTATAGCGAATGCTCTAGATGTGCACTTATTGCGAATGCTCCAGATGTGTACTATAGCGAATGCTCTAGATGTGCACTTATAGCGAATGCTCCAGATGTATGTGTAAAGCCAATGCTCCAGATGTGTGCTTATAGCGAATGCTTCAGATGTGTGCTTATAGCGAATGCTTCAGATGTGTGCTTATAGCGAATGCTCCAGATGTGTATTTATAGCGAATGCTCCAGATGTGTACTATAGCGAATGCTCTAGATGTGCACTTATAGCGAATGCTCTAGATGTGCACTTATAGCGAATGCTCCAGATGTATGCTATAGCGAATGCTCCAGATGTATGCTCATAGTAAATGCTCCCGAAATATGACAGTGTTAAATACAATTTTGCTACACGTAATTATGTCCACAAACACGACTGTAATTCTTTGCTATTTCTGATTTTCAAAATCGTCACCTAATGTACAATTATCTAATATTCATTAACGTCAATGTGTACATACTCCTATAATTTTTGCAAACATCACTTAGTGCACAATCCTCTAATGTTAATAACCGTCAATGAGTGCACAATCCTCTAATTTTTATAACCGTCAATGAGTGCACAATCCTTTTTTTTTAATAACCGTCACTGAGTGCACACTCTTCTAATATACATAACCTTCATTGAGCATTCAACCCTCTAATGTTCATGATCGTCACTGACTGCGCAATTCTCTAATTTTGTCAATAGTGATGTTTCTAAAAATCTACATAATTTTTAGTTGGTGCATTTTTCTTCTTATTCTAATTTCGTTCTAGAAGTCCTGAAGAGTAACAGGATGTATTCCGGAGATAGGAATGTGTTGTGTCATGGTTTAGCTTAGCTGCGATAACTTTCGTCTTTCGGCCTAAAACATCCAGCTTCAGCATGGCTTCTGGGTCACTCTGATCTAAATGGGACGGAAAATCCAACACCGCCCCCTACATTTTCTCTCCTTATTCCGCTTCTTACAGCATTTATGGAAGGTAACAATATCTATAGTCTTCGCTCCCATACAGACTTTATTGTAGCTGGCTTACCCCACATGTACTCTGCTCTTCTCATCGAAACGACTTTATTGTAGCTGGCTTACCCCACATG
This sequence comes from Meghimatium bilineatum, assembly GCA_034231615.1. Taxonomy (NCBI): domain Eukaryota; kingdom Metazoa; phylum Mollusca; class Gastropoda; order Stylommatophora; family Philomycidae; genus Meghimatium; species Meghimatium bilineatum. The sequence continues at coordinate 116,222,145 of CM067299.1, read as the reverse complement.
TACTCTGCTCTTCTCATCGAAACGACAGGATGTCTGCATTAGGTACCACTTATAGCACGTAAATCCGTAACTTTAAACGATAATTCCCAGAGATCTCGACAAAAATTATCAATACAATCAAAAAGTCACGAGTGAAATTCGAATCCGCAACATATTGCGCACAATACTAAGGACTTAAGCACTACGCCAGGAAGATACACAACATTGAACAATGCTAGTGTTATTTAGCAATTGTCGCAAGAATGTCATCTAAGCTACAACAACAATGCTAATGTTACTAATTATTGTAGCTAGAATGTCATGTAAGGCTACAACAACAATGCTAATGTTACTAATTATTGTAGCTAGAATGTCATGTAAGGCTACAACAACACTGCTAATGTTACTAATTATTGTAGCTAGAATGTCATGTAAGGCTACAACAACAATGTTAATGTTACTAATTATTGTAGCAAGAATGGCATCTAAGACCGCAATTCTGAATGAAGGTGTCGTATGGCAATCCTTCCTACTCTCTCATTAACGTAAATCAATTAAGAAACGTTTATTTAGTCTGTCCTGCTCTCTCATTATCTTAATACACAACGTTCATTTAGTCTGTACAACTCTTTCATTAACTTAAGTCAATCAATTAATCAATCAATAACCCCATAACCCTTGAGGGTCGTAGGGGTACCAAATTGTATGCCTCAGCACACAGAGTCCTCCAGCGAATTTTATCCTCAGCGATGCGGATGAGTGTGGAAATATCTAGCCCTGTCCATTCCTTGATGTTGTCTATCCATGTCTTTATTTTCCATCCCCTGCTTCTTCCACCCTCGACAGTTTCCTGCAGTATTGTTTTTGACAAGGAATCGTGCCTGCATACATGTCCGAACCATGCTAGTTTTCGTCGTTCCACTATTGAATGCAATTCAATGGCTCCTGAACACATGTCTACTTTACTTCTTACGTACACATTGGTCTTATGTTTCATATAGGAAATTCGTAGAATTCGTCTGTAGCATTTGTACTCGAAAGCCTGTAATCTTCTCTCCATGTCCGCAGTGAGTGTCCAACTCTCACAATCATACAACACAACAGAAAGCACCAGCGACTTATACAGTTTGATTTTCACTCCAACACTGATGTTGCTTTTCCAAATCACAGTTAGCCTTGACAAGGACGCTAAAGCCATCTCCAGCCTTATTTTTAGTTCTGCTTTGCATTTACCATCGCTGAATATACTCGATCCGAGGTATTTGAAAGTATTCACCTCCTCAAGCTTATGTCCATTCATCATGATATTAGTCTGGTTTTCTGTGTCTCTGCTGTTTACCAAGATTTTGCTCTTATCTGTATTGATTTCCATTCCGTACTTGCTGGTAACTTTTTCAAACTTTGATGTTAATTCTTGCAATGATTGTTCTGACCCAACTATAAGATCACTATCATCAGCGAAACGCAAGCTGCAAATAGGGCGACCTCCGATCGATATAGACGTGTTGTAGTCATGTAATGTCTCTTGTATGATGTGCTCTAAGTATATGTTAAAAAGTACTGGGGACATTACGCATCCCTGTCGAACTCTCACAGTTGTTTTGAAGAACTCTCCAATTGTATTGTTTGACAAGACAGCACTATTTGCATTTTCGTACAGAGCTTCAATAATGTCTGTAATTGTGGTGTCAAAATTAAATTTCCTTAGTATGTGCCACAGACCATCATGCCAAACACGGTCAAAGGTCTTTGTAAAGTCAATGAAGTTGTGGTATAGATCACGTTGGTGCTGAATATGTTTTTCGATTTGTGTTCGGATGTTAAATATTTGTTCAACAGTGCTTCTGTTTGCTCTGAAGCCAGCTTGTTCCTCTGCAATTATTTCTTCCGACTTGTGTTTTTTTCTGTTAAGTAGTATTTTGAGCATCACTTTACTGGGGTGTGTTATAAGGCTAATTGTTCTGTTATTCGTACACACTTTCAAATTTCCTTTCTTGGGAATTGGTATTATTAGTGATTGTGTCCACTCAGTGGACCATTGTTTTGTGTTCCATATATTTTGGCATATTTTGGTCATAATATTTACCACATTAATGCCCTCGTATTTCAACAGTTCTGCTGGAATGTTGTCTACACCAGGTGACTTCCCTCCTTTAAATGTTCGTATGGCCTCTTTTATTTCATCTACTATAATTTCTGCATTTCCTATTTCTCTGTTGTTTAGTTCAGAATTCTGTAATATCGTGTAGTCAGGATTACACTTGCAGTTATACAGCTCCTTGCAATACTCTGTCCATCTTTTCACTATATCTGTTGTTTCATTGAGTATCTTTCCGTGTTTGTCTTGTATTGTAGATATATTTGGTCTTTTAGGCTGTGTTATCTTTCTTAGAGTGTCGTATGCTACCTTACTGTTTCCGCGTTTAAATCATGTATTGATAGTTTCACATTGTTCCTCTAGACACACTTCTTGTGCTTGTTTCATTTTCCTTCTGATGTTTTTGTTTAGTTTGTTATATTGCCCTAAAATTTCAGGGGCCTCTTTCTTAATCTTTTTCATTTCCCTCCGTTCGTCGCACAATTTTGGGATGTCATCTGTTACCCAAGGTTTGTGTGTTATTCTTCTTGTCCCTAGTATTTCTATTGCTGATTCTAATAAAGTTCCGTTCATGGTTTCTGTGAGAGAGTTAACATCTTCATTTACAAGGTTCAGAGCTGCAAATTTTCCTCCCACTGTTGCCTCAAATATCTCTGCTATTTCTGGATCTTTCAATTTTTCTAAATTAAATCTTAATCGTGTGTATTTGTTTTGCGTATGATTCTTTTTAAGCTTAATTTTGATCGTAAACAGAACCATATTATGGTCGCTACCGATGTCTGCTTCTGGAAAAGTTCTTGTTTGTGCTTTGTTTATGCTGGACTTGAAATTTGTCGGTGTAAGAATGAAATCAATTTGATTATGTATGTCTGCTTTTGGAGCATGTCACGTTGTTCTTCTGGAAAGTTTGTGTGGGAATAATGTATTTGCAAGAGTAAGTTTAAATTTATTGGCAAAATCCAATAGTCTTAGTCCTCGTTCATTCGTTTCTCCTGTTCCAAATTTCCCTACTGTACATTGATCATAATCGTCAGGTCCCACTTTTGCATTCCAGTCGCCTAGTACTATTAATAGATCTTTTTTTGGGGGGGGGGGGGGTCTCCTTTATTGTGTCTTCTAGTGTTTCGTAAAATGCGTCTATTTCCTCTTCGTCATAATCGGCAGTTGGGGCATAAACTTGAATTATCGTGATATTTTTGGGTTTAGCTGTTACACGTATTGTTATAAGTCTGCTGTTTATAGGGGTGCAACTAATGATAGATTTAACTTTCTCTTTGTTTAAAAAACCCCACTCCATGTTGGTGTTTTGTTTCATCTCCGCTATACCATATTTTGTGACCGTCATCCGTTGTTGTTTCACCAAATCCAGTCCACCTTACCTCTGCCATGCCTATTATGTCCCATGTTTACTAATGTAATTCGTGTGTAAGTTCGCTGACTTTTCCGCAGGCGTATAGCGTGCGCACACTCCATGTGCCGATAACACAGTATTCTGTAATTTTAAGAGCTGTGTTATTTATTCTTTGTATGTGATTATCCATTGCAGTATTTCAGTGGGCAAAAGGTTTAGCTAGTGGTGCCCATCTCCTCTCCAGCTGGCCTTATGTTGTGGCTACATGGATGTGTTTTCTCTCTTCATCTCCATTGCACTTTGCTGATGTTGACACTACATCACATTTGAACTTCGCGCTGAGCGCATCGCAACCATTTCACTAGGTCACAACCTTACTTCGTACGCATCCACATAAAGACTTCTAAACTTGATAATACCTTCACTATGTTGTTATCTTTTAATCCATTAAATCAATACAGAACGTTGGTTTAGTCTGTCCTACTCCCTCGTTCACTTAATACATAACGTTCATTTAGTCTGTCCTGCTCTCTCATTATCTACGTAACGTGTTCTCTACAGAACGTTGCCCTCAATGCCACTCTGTAATCCTCTCGATTCTATGCAAGCTCTGTCATTAACTTTAATCAATAATACAAACAACATCGTAACATTTCCTGTTTTCATTGACGTAAATCAATGAAGAACAATCGTACAATCCTCACTTAGATCATGGCAAGCATTATGGATACTATCACCCTAATACCGACACTTTTAGTCTAGGACATAGAAAGCAATAAACTAAATTAAACCTAACAAATCTCCTAGTAAATGTAGTTTCATGAAACATAGAAAACATTACAATCTAATATAAAAAACATTAACTAAAAAATTCCAACAAGATCAATCTCAGTAATATCAGTAGTTATGAGTGCATCCACTAGTATCCAAAATAATTGCCAATTTCATCCCGGGATTCATATCGTAACGCAAATGTCACCACACTCGACGTGGAGTAATTTCCAGGCCAGAATCTAACGGTACATTCTCTGATTTATGACGTTAATTCAGTCAACGTGGCACATCTGCAGTATCTTCACAGATTTGACACACACTGTGGATGAAAACATAACTATGGTTTATGAACAGATTTCCTAGAGAAGAATAGCCACCCTGTTGAATTCAATGAGTGAAAGCAATTTTGAGAAAGTCCTTTAAATATTAGAAATGGAAATTCATGTGTTACTGTCATTTGAAGGTCACATTCCTAATATTTTACTGTGTCTTTTATATGTGTGTACCTTTTGTAGTTATACAGCTCTGTGGACTCATCTTGTTCAATTTTAAAAAGTGACGTTATTTGACGTTTTGCATGATTTACACTATCTGTGAAGACAAAGTATAGACAAAGTGACAATAAAATCACTGAAAAAAGTAAAACAGCCTCTCTATTGAAGGATGATTTCCTATGAGTCAGTGACTGCATATTTTAATATGTCCTCGATGGTAGAGTTAAAATAATGAGTTCACAAGGAGTGAAGGATTATTTGTATTGTACTCGGGGTTTCCCAATATGACGCTGTCCCTCTCGTCGAAGCAGAACGCTGCGTACCACTAACTTCACACCATTCATTGGTTTCAAGCGATTAAAAAGGTAATGGTGAGTCCCATGGCAAGAATCTGCCGTCGGGTGTTAAACTTAACTCTTCATTTACTACACCTCAGCAACGTTTAGGTGGGGGGAGGGTCAGCTCCCTTCCTTGCTCTGTTTACCTTCCCTAACTCATGCATCAGGTATTCATTTACAGCTGGGTCGACTGAAGGAGCGGTAGTGTCAAGCGAGGAATTACGATCCAAGTTTGTTTCTGTTATCTGGACGTGGTTTAGAACCTGGGCCTGCTGTAACCATGATCAGACTTCTGTAGAGACCTGTGTACAGAAAGTAAACATGATCTGAAAGGCTAATTTTTATAATTTCCGTTCGTTTCGTTGGTCGGCCGTGGCTTTTTTTTTATATGTAACTCCAAGTATATAAATAGTGTAGTGCTCAACGAAAACACGACAATAATAAAAACAAAAAACGTTACCAATGACGGCCTGTTTACTTTATGTACAGGTGTCTTTACTGTAGACTGCCACAGCTGTAAACCGGTAATAGCTATATCAACTAGGCTCCCGCGCAAAATGGACAAAAAAATATGCAATGCATTCTATGCAATACGTCACGAATCGGATTCGAACCAGCGAAAACGTAAGTGGATATCGACTTACCCCATGCACCAGGAAGATTTTCTTAGTGAACAGTTTCAAATTTATCATTACCAAATAGAATCCATGTGAAATGTATAATATTATCATGTTTCTGTTTGAACTATTGTCGTTAAATTATTTACACTCATTAGCATTTAGTGAGCTTGTTAAAATTTCGTGAGCTAGTTAAAATTTCGTGACATAATACAATTTAGTGAGCTTGTTAAAATGTAAATTAATTAACATTTCGTGAGCTTGTTAAAATTTCTGGAACTTGTTAAAATTTCGTGAGCTAGTTACAATCTCGTGACATAATACAATTTAGTGAGCTTGTTAAAATGTTGTAAATTAATTAACATTTCGTGAACTTGTTAAAATTTCTGGAGCTTGTTAAAATTTCGTGAGCTAGTTACAATTTCGTGACATAATACAATTTAGTGAGCTTGTTAAAATGTTGTAAATTAATTAACATTTCGTGAGCTTGTTAAAATTTCTGGAGCTTGTTAAAATTTCGTGAGCTAGTTACAATTTCGTGACATAATACAATTTAGTGAGCTTGTTAAAATGTTGTAAATTAATTAACATTTCGTGAGCTTGTTAAAATTTCTGGAGCTTGTTAAAATTTCGTGAGCTAGTTACAATTTCGTGACATAATACAATTTAGTGAGCTTGTTAAAATGTTGTAAATTAATTAACATTTCGTGAGCTTGTTAAAATTTCTGGAGCTTGTTAAAATTTGGTGAGCTAGTTACAATCTCGTGACATAATACAATTTAGTGAGCTTGTTAAAATGTTGTAAATTAATTAACATTTCGTGAGCTTGTATAAATTTCTGGAGCTTGTTAAAATTTCGTGAGCTAGTTACAATTTCGTGACATAATACAATTTAGTGAGCTTGTTAAAATGTTGTAAATTAATTAACATTTCGTGAGCTTGTTAAAATTTCTGGAGCTTGTTAAAATTTCGTGAGCTAGTTACAATTTCGTGACATAATACAATTTAGTGAGCTTGTTAAAATGTTGTAAATTAATTAACATTTCGTGAGCTTGTTAAAATTTCTGGAGCTTGTTAAAATTTGGTGAGCTAGTTACAATCTCGTGACATAATACAATTTAGTGAGCTTGTTAAAATGTTGTAAATTAATTAACATTTCGTGAGCTTGTTAAAATTTCTGGAGCTTGTTAAAATTTCGTGAGCTAGTTACAATCTCGTGACATAATACAATTTAGTGAGCTTGTTAAAATGTTGTAAATTAATTAAGATTTCGTGAGCTTGTTAAAATTTCTGGAGCTTGTTAAAATTTCGTGAGCTAGTTACAATCTCGTGACATAATACAATTTCGTGAGCTAGTTAAAATTTCGTGATTTAGTTAACTCATATCGTGTCCTACAATAATTGTCTTATAATCAATCGGTATCTCTCTGACCACTATGGCGTAATGGTATATCTGATGGTTTTTTTTGTTGTTGTTGTTGGTTTTTGTTTTTTTATTTGTTTTTTTTGCGCAAAAGGTCGCAGTTCGTATCCTCCTAGCGATATCCTGTTTATAAAATGCATCCCATCCCCCAAAAATTGGTCCTTGTGGTTTCTTGAAGCTACAGTGTTGTGTGCTATAAGCGATAGTCCCGACAGGCGCCTTGCGACTTTGCTTGCAACATTAAGAATAAATGTGAGTCTAACTCATTGAGTTGCCTACATTCAATGACAAGAAATACAATATTTGACTTATGTCGTAGAACCGCCGTATCTTTTCAACTATTAAATCTTGATGGGTCGTTATCCTTTTTAGCTTCATTTATTCGTACCAGAATAAATTATTTTGTTTCAGCGTCTCTGACATTAATTATTCCATCTGGGAATTCCTTAATGTATCATTTTCCCCATAGAAGGATAGCTAATGGTTTCGGAATCTGGTTCGTGAAGAATACCAACACATCATTATTCACTGTTTCTCTAACGTACGTCTTCCTAGATTAACGTCGAACCGGGTGAGTTATTTCTGAAGTGTGTAAATTTCTAGAAAAATTATGGCATGCTTGCCCGGGACAGAGAGGCGTTCAGAGTATTCACGTTCTGGAAAGAATATGTCACTTTATATATATATATCTATTAATGTTTCATTAATAATGTCAGCGCCTAACACGGTGCATGGGATAGAAATCAGAGCTCTCCAGTACTAATGTATAATGGAGAAATAAATTAAATGCTGTTGCAGGTCAACAAGAACATCAGGTAATAGTGAACCGTGGCTCTTAGGTGGAGAAATGCTAGATGTGTCATTACACAGATGGGTCAAGGTGGAGAAATGCTAGATGTGTCATTACACAGATGAGTAATAAGATCTGGAGCAGGAATGATGAACTAGTTGGCCGACATGTACATGCCGCACTCCTGGCAGGACGTGATGATATTGGATACTGGCACACTGGAGTGCCTCCCATTGGAAACAAAACATGCATCAATATACCCCACTTACCACAACCATCTTAACACAACCATCTTAACACAACCATCTTAACACAACCATCTTAACACAACCATCTTAACACAACCATCTTAACACAACCATCTTAACACAGTCATCTTAAAACAGCCATCTTAACACAACCATCTGAACATAACCATGACTTTGAGAAGCAAACCTCATGTGTCTGAGTGTCATCTCTGTTACTCAATTGAGAACGACATTTGATTGTTTCAGAAAGAGTATGAGCTGTACCTCCCTGCTCATAGCAGAATGATTTTTCTTATCAGAATTGGTCCTTAATGTTTCACATCAAGATAATGTGATATAGATATCTAGAGGAACTATATTTCACATCGATGAGGTGATATAGATGTCTAGAGGAACTATATTTCATATCGATGAGGTGATATAGATATCTAGAGGAACTATATTTCACATCAAGATAAGGTGATATAGATATCTAGAGGAACTATATTTCACATCAAGATACGATGATATAGATATCTAGAGGAACTATATTTCATATCGATGAGGTGATATAGATATCTAGAGGAACTATATTTCATATCGATGAGGTGATATAGATATCTAGAGGAACTATATTTCACATCAAGATACGATGATATAGATATCTAGAGGAACTATATTTCACATCAAGATACGATGATATAGATATCTAGAGGAACTATATTTCACATCAAGATACGATGATATAGAAATCTAGAGGAACTATATTTCACATCAAGATAAGGTGATATAGATATCTAGAGTAACTATATTTCACATCAAGATTAGGTGATATAGATATCTAGAGGAACAATATTTCACATCGATGAGGTGATATAGATGTCTAGAGGAACTATATTTCATATCGATGAGGTGATATAGATATCTAGAGGAACTATATTTCACATCAAGATAAGGTGATATAGATATCTAGAGGAACTATATTTCACATCAAGATACGATGATATAGATATCTAGAGGAACTATATTTCATATCGATGAGGTGATATAGATATCTAGAGGAACTATATTTCATATCGATGAGGTGATATAGATATCTAGAGGAACTATATTTCACATCAAGATACGATGATATAGATATCTAGAGGAACTATACTTCACATCAAGATACGATGATATAGATATCTAGAGGAACTATATTTCACATCAAGATAAGGTGATATAGATATCTAGAGTAACTATATTTCACATCAAGATTAGGTGATATAGATATCTAGAGGAACAATATTTCACATCAAGATACGATGATATAGATATCTAGAGGAACTATATTTCACATCAAGATACGATGATATAGATATCTAGAGGAACTATATTTCACATCAAGATACGATGATATAGAAATCTAGAGGAACTATATTTCACATCAAGATTAGGTGATATAGATATCTAGAGGAACTATATTTCACATCAAGATAAGGTGATATAGATATCTAGAGGAACTATATTTCACATCAAGATACGATGATATAGATATCTAGAGGAACTATATTTCACATCAAGATTAGGTGATATAGATATCTAGAGGAACTATATTTCACATCAAGATAAGGTGATATAGATATCTAGAGGAACTATATTTCACATCGATGAGGTGATATAGATGTCTAGAGGAACTATATTTCATATCGATGAGGTGATATAGATATCTAGAGGAACTATATTTCACATCAAGATAAGGTGATATAGATATCTAGAGGAACTATATTTCACATCAAGATACGATGATATAGATATCTAGAGGAACTATATTTCATATCGATGAGGTGATATAGATATCTAGAGGAACTATATTTCATATCGATGAGGTGATATAGATATCTAGAGGAACTATATTTCACATCAAGATACGATGATATAGATATCTAGAGGAACTATATTTCACATCAAGATACGATGATATAGATATCTAGAGGAACTATATTTCACATCAAGATAAGGTGATATAGATATCTAGAGGAACAATATTTCACATCAAGATACGATGATATAGATATCTAGAGGAACTATATTTCACATCAAGATACGATGATATAGATATCTAGAGGAACTATATTTCACATCAAGATACGATGATATAGAAATCTAGAGGAACTATATTTCACATCAAGATTAGGTGATATAGATATCTAGAGGAACTATATTTCACATCAAGATAAGGTGATATAGATATCTAGAGGAACTATATTTCACGTCAAGATAAGGTGATTTAGATTTCTAGAGGAACTTTATTTCACATCAAGATAAGGTGATATAGATATCAAGAGGAACTATATTTCACATCAAGATACGATGATATAGAAATCTAGAGGAACTATATTTCACATCAAGATAAGGTGATATAGATTTCTAGAGGAACTTTATTTCACATCAAGATAAGGTGATATAGATATCAAGAGGAACTATATTTCACATCAAGATACGATGATATAGATATCTAGAGGAACTATATTTCACATCGATGAGGTGATATAGATATCTAGAGGAACTATATTTCACATCGATGAGGTGATATAGATATCTAGAGGAACTATATTTCACATCAAGATAAGGTGATATAGATATCAAGAGAAACTATATTTCACATCAAGATACGATGATATAGAAATCTAGAGGAACTATATTTCACATCAAGATTAGGTGATATAGATATCTAGAGGAACTATATTTCACATCGATGAGGTGATATAGATATCTAGAGGAACTATATTTCACATCGATGAGGTGATATAGATATCTAGAGGAACTATATTTCACATCGATGAGGTGATATAGATATCTAGAGGAACTATATTTCACATCAAGATAAGGTGATATAGATATCAAGAGGAACTATATTTCACATCAAGATACGATGATATAGAAATCTAGAGGAACTATATTTCACATCAAGATTAGGTGATATAGATATCTAGAGGAACTTTATTTCACATCAAGATAAGGTGATATAGATATCAAGAGGAACTATATTTCACATCAAGATACGATGATATAGATATCTAGAGGAACTATATTTCACATCAAGATTAGGTGATATAGATATCTAGAGGAACTATATTTCATATCGATGAGGTGATATAGATATCTAGAGGAACTATATTTCACATCAAGATACGATGATATAGAAATCTAGAGGAACTATATTTCACATCAAGATTAGGTGATATAGATATCTAGAGGAACTATATTTCACATCAAGATAAGGTGATATAGATTTCTAGAGGAACTTTATTTCACATCAAGATAAGGTGATATAGATATCAAGAGGAACTATATTTCACATCAAGATACGATGATATAGATATCTAGAGGAACTATATTTCACATCAAGATTAGGTGATATAGATATCTAGAGGAACTATATTTCACATCAAGATAAGGTGATATAGATATCTAGAGGAACTATATTTCACATCAAGATAAGGTGATATAGATATCTAGAGGAACTATATTTCACATCAAGATTAGGTGATATAGATATCTAGAGGAACTATATTTCACATCAAGATAAGGTGATATAGATATCTAGAGGAACTATATTTCACATCAAGATAAGGTGATATAGAGTGGAACTTTCTGCTACCGGTAACATATACTTCGATACGGAATTTATCCAAATATTTCTAACATTATGTCAACGAAGTAAAGAGAATCGAGTATTAGGTATCGTATTTGCTACGTCATTGATACTTCTCTTGTTTTGGAATTTCGTCCTTATAATATTGTTTGTTTTGTCTATGGAAAAACTGCATTGTGTATACATAAATCAGGATAAATGTTAGTTCGATCTTGCAATGAAGAAACGAGACATGGAAAATGAGCGCAAAGATGAGAACTCCTTGAGGGAATCTGAACAACGCTCCAAGACCCATCCTTGCAAGACGATTGGGCAAAAATGGAAATGAAGAAATCACAAAACGCGTAAGGTTAAAAGGATCATTGATGAAATCAGAGAGTCTGGAAAGCTTGAGGAATGAGTGGGAGAAAGGGGACGTCGACTCGATGTTCTAACGTTGAGACCCGCAGAGAAGATAACAGTATGGTCCATAAATATATAGAGAATAACCATTAACTCCAAGAGGGGACGTGGAAGAGAGACGTAAACATTGAAAGATCGTCCGAAAATGGGAAACAGAAACGATGGTAATCAGGATTGATGGAGCTTGCATAGCGTTTGTCACAATTAACTGGCCACAAATTGTATTGTGTTTCACCGGACGCTATGTCAGTATAGTATATTTGTTCAGATGGATACAATAACATGACTACAAGTTTGTGAGTTTTCATATACAAATATCAACAGTGTGTTCTACTTTAATTCATTTTTCTGCTGTTAAGTTACTAGGGTTGTTTTGTTCTTCGCATGGTGGTAACATTAATGGCTATGTGTGCTCATTTTATGTTATCTTTGTATTAACTTGTCTGTGTTGTTAAGGGATATTTTCTGGTATTAAGTTTCACTTTCTGTTATACTTTGTTATATTGTTGTTCTTAAGTTAAATGTTAAATTTGATGATAATAAGTTATATTTGTTGGTATGATGTTTTATTTGTTGGTATGAATTTATATTTGCTGCTGTGAAGTTATATTTGCTGGTTTGTGTTACATTTGCTGGTATTGTGTTACATGTGTTAGTATTGTGTTACATTTTATGATATTGTGTTACATTTGCTGGTATTGTGTTACATTTGCTATATTGTGTTTCATTTGCTGGAATTAAGTTGTATTTCCTGGTATTAACTATTGCGAGCTGATACTTGAGTGGAGATAGGACCTATGATGGATAACCTCGAGTGGAGATCGGACCTGTGGTGGATAAACTCGAGTTAAATGATGGATAAGCTCGAGTGAAATCATGGATAAACTCGAGGGAAGATCCGACCTATATGGATTGCAATAAAGATGTTTGGAGGACTAACTACAGAATAAGTGACAATCTTATACTATAGCACTGGAAATTCTCAGAAGACCAAATTAGATTGTGACTGATTTCCCATTTCCAATAGGGAAAGTCTAAACGGTTCAGGTTCAAATTGTATATAAACAAGAAGAGAAGAAGCTAACGAAATGTTGCTATAAAAGGTTGGTATTCCATCTGGGTGTCTGACAGCTAAATTGTTATTTATTATCCGTGCACAATTTCATCTCCTTATACATTCTTTGTTTCCTTTTGGAGTAGACATTTGTAATTTATCCATTTAATTCGTGTTTGTCTGTTGTTGTTTTTGTTCTGGTCGCTCTTTCTCAAACAACCACTGAATCTCTCTTGTGTCAGGATAGAGATGCTTATGAATATTTCTGTTTCTCCGATCATATACTAAGTCTTGTCGATACTGTGCTTTTATGTAATTATATGAACGTAGAGTTTCCACTATTTGTTTTATGTAATTATATGAACGTATAATTCATGATTATAAGGAAACAATTAGTGATCAAGTCAACAATAGAATACATCCAGAAACAACAAGTTAAATGGTACGGCCACATAACCAGACAGAAAGAGCAAAGTATTATCCAAAAAACACTTAACAAACGATACGAAAACAGTCGACATATTGGACGCCCTCGTAAAAGGTGGATAGATAGTGTATTAGAGACACTCGGAAATATAACAGCAGAAGAGGCAAATAGAAGGGCAAAAGACCGTACACTCACTCTCCCCTCAACATCGAAAGGTACATGAGGACAGAAAGAAGAAGAAGACGAACAAGATATGAACGTAGAGCCTCTATTATTTGTTTTATGTAATTATAGGGGCATAGACTCTCTAGGATGAGAAACATCTTGTGTAATAATTCATTATCAATAGAAGTAAGAAATAACATACTAAAATGTTACATAGAGCTCATACTATTATACGATAGTGAAGCATGGACAATTGACAATATTGCAAGAAAACATCTGGAGGCCACAGAGATGTTGTTTTATAGAAGAATGTTGAAAATATCATGGACAGTTAAAAAGGAGTAATGCTATAATTCTACAACTGGTCAACTCAAATAGAGAACTTATTAACTGTATTAGAAGGCGACAATCACAGTTTCTGCGTCATTTCATGAGAAGAGGTGAACTGGAGAACATCGTAACAACTGGAAAGATCGAGGGTAAGAGAGACAGAGGAAGACACCATGAGAAAATGTTGGATGGCTTGAAATCCTGGTATGATGCAGAATCATCAGAAGTTATATTTAAAAGTATAACAAACAGAGGGGACTGTGGAGAGACATGATCGCCTACGCCGGAAGATATGGTACTAATGAATGAATTAAGACTCTCTACTATTTGTTTTACAGAGACGTTATAGTAGTTACTAATGTTCTTCTGTGAACTTAGGATGAGACCCTCATGTAGTATATACCCTGGTGTTTGCGTTGTTGCTACGTAGAAGCAGATTATCAGTGCGTCATCTTCAACAGTATACTGGTGCCCGGTCGTGACCAGAATCGCTGGTGGAGAATCCGTGCTAGTGTACAGCATGGCTACCCTAGTCAAATTTTGTGAGCTTGTGACATAATTGTGACATCATTGAACATGAAAAAGCTGATCTCGTGGGAAAAAAGTAGAATTAATTAAACGTTGAACTTTATATTGTTAATCACAAATATAAGAATGTGACAATATGGCGAATATAAAACTGTGACAATATGGCGAATATAAAACTGTGACAATATGGCGAATATATGATTGTGATAATATGGCAAATATAAGATTGTGATAATATGGCGAATAGAGGACTGTGATAATATGGCGAATATAAGATTGTGATAATATGGCAAATATAAGATTGTGATAATATGTCGAATAGAGGACTGTGATAATATAGAGATTATAAAACTGACAATATGGCGACTATCTGATAATATGACGAATAAAATATTGAATTGAGTTTAAAGCGGAGGTGACACACAAACTGTAAAACCTACTTTCCCTTAACATCAAATTTCATGCAAAGAACAAACTATTATCCTCAGACTTTAATTTGTCACAACATAACTATACTCACAGTTATTTAGATCTAAACATTTTAGAGATTCGCCCTGGGACCTGTGTACTAAGGCCATAGATACACCCTGGGACATGTGTACTAGGGCCAAGATGACCCTGGGATCAGTGTACTGAGGCCATAGATACACCCTGGGACATGTGTACTAAGGCCAAGATAGCCCTGGGACCAGTGTACTGAGGCCATATATACACCATGGGACATGTGTACTAAGACCAAGATACGCCATGCAGCATGTGTACTGAGACCATAGATACACCTTGGGACAAGTGTACTGAGGCCATAGAAACACCATGGAACCAGAGTACTGAGACCATATATACACCCTGGGACCAGTGTACTGAGGCCATAAATACACCCTGGATCAGTGTACTGAGGCCATAGATACGAAATGGGAACAGTGTACTAAGGCCATATATACACCCTGGGACCAGTGTACTGAGGTCAAGAAACGCAATGGGAACAGAATACTGAGGCCATAGATACACCCTGGAACCAGTGTACTGAGGCCATAGATACGAAATGGGACCATTGTACTGAGGCCATAGATACACCCTGGGACATGTGTACTAAGGCCACGATACGCCATGGTACCAGTGTACTAAGGCCAAGATACGCAATGGGAGCAGAATACTGAGGTCATAGATACACCCTGGGACCAGTGTACTGAGGCCATAGATACACCCTGGGACCAGTGTACTGAGGCCATAGATACACCCTGGGACCAGTGTACTGAGGTCATAGATTCACCCTGGGACTAGTGTACTGAGGCATAGATACGCCTTGGAAGCTGTTTACTGAGACCAGAGACTACGAAACATATTATTCATGTATATCAACTCTACTGAGAAACTGGAGAGAAAAGTTGTCTAATGAGATCATTTCTAAACTTGATAGACTTCATTAATTGCTTAAACAACACATCATACATCCCATTCACTATATTGACATTGTAGCCTGATAAATGAGTAAATAAAGATGTAGAATAGAATCACACAGTTCCTTGAAGTTATTGGTGCTGTAATCCGATGACTGGCTAAAGAACGATGCTGATGTGAATCAGAAAGTTCACTGATGTTATTAGTGGTATTTAGAACCCGATGACTGAAGAAATGAATCGCACAGTTCATTGAGTAAGCTATTTTTGCTGTGATCTGTTGACTGACTTAAGAATGATTCAGAAGTGAATGGACATGTGTGAAGTAACAAAGTACGAACGGCTGTCTCACGTTACTTGCAATATTTACAGCTGTTATATGAGGTAACTTGAAATAGTTAACTGTGAATGACGTTAGTTAGTTAGTTAGTCGTCGGATCATCATCACTGCTTCTTTTCTTCTTCTTCTTTCGTTCACTTGAAACATGTCTATATCTGCAATTCTGTCTCCTTAATAAAACTCACTGTCTTTTGTAGTTCATACAGTGTCCCATAGAGCTTTGATTCCAGTGTTGTTTCCTCTGGCCAATACGTCTGCCTCAGCGTTTCATGCTCAGAACACTCTTGAAGTATATGTTTGGCACTCTGTACTGTCTGTCCACATGTACACATGGCCGTGTTGCCAATCTTGAACTTTGTATACATGTGACTGCGGAGTCGGTTGTGTCCTGTTCTGAGACGTAAAATTATAACTTGTTCTGATCTGTTCATAATGTGATAGTCATCGTGTGTTGGTGTTTGTGGCTTTCTTATTGACTTGATCATCTGTTTTTTCTGATGGTAGGTGATTGGTATATCTGGTTGATCTTCGGCAGCACCTTCCTTAGCCAGTTGGTCTGCTTTTTCATTTCCTGGTATTCCACAGTGAGAGGGTATCCACTGCATGGTTACCCTATACTGGTAAGACAATTCGCTAAGTAGTTTTTTCAAGTCTGTTAGTTTTCCAGACTGGAGAGCTTGAAGCACTGACCTTGCATCTGTCAGGAATACCACAGGCTGTAGGTCAGAGTTGGAGTTCAGCAGTTTTTTAGCTGCCACAGTAATTGCCTGGATTTCTGCATCATAATTATTGCAGAATTTTCCTGTCGGTGTTCTGATTGTATCTCTAGGCTTGTGTGGATATTCTATATATACACCTGCACCTCCATTCCTCACAGCATTCTGTGCTGACCCATCTGTGTATACTCTGACCCATATATCTTGTGGATATTCCTCGTCCAGGAAACTGAGGGTGACTGTCCTCCGCTGCACACTGTTCTGTTCGTCCTCGCTTAGTATTCCTTTCACATGGGTCTGAATGTATATTGGCATTCCATGCCTTTCACTCCATGGGGTTTGTTCTGGTACAGACCTTAAGGGGCTGTCAACTTCAGGTAGGTCTGTAAGTTGTCTACGGAGTCGTTTAGCTTGATGGATAAAGCTGCTTCTTTTCAGTCGCCCCATTGCTAGGTTTTGGAATCTTTCCTTCATTGAATGACTTGGCATACACTGAAACTTTTCTGCTTGAATTAGTACTTTTGTGTCTCTGCGTTCGCCAAGTGTTTGCATTCTTCCCATTTTCTGCATCTCTGCTATGGGTGTTGATTTCATTGCTCCCAACATTATTCTAAGTGCCTGGTTTTGCACTTTATCTAGATCTTGTAATGTGGTGTTTGATGCAGGACACCACGCAGCTGAACCATATTCCAGGTGTGGTCTTATGCCTTGCTGGTAAACTTTACTGAGTATATTCCCACTGGCTCCCCATGTGGTTCCACTTAGTTTTCTCAGGATAGCTAACTTCCTCCTGGCTTTTGTTGTTGCTTTGTTTATGTGCTGCTTCCATGTCAGCTTATCATCAAAAGTAACTCCGAGGTATGTTGGTTGTTTGTCTTCTTTCAAGAGCTCTCCATCTATCTTGATATGACCGGCTTTTTGTTTTGGTGAGAGGGTAAAGAGTGTAGTGCTGCACTTATCTGTGTTAATGCTGACACACCATCTATTTGCCCATAAGGTTAGGGCATCGATAGCTCTTTGTATTTGTTTAGTGGCCACTGTCGCATGTTCTTCCGTGCACCAGATCACCAGGTCGTCAGCATACATTGCCACTTTGATCCCGTGTGGTAGTTCAGCAACTAGGTCATTGATGTAAACCAAGAAAAGTGTGGGTGACAGGACTCTTCCCTGGGGAACTCCATGACGCAGTAGGACTTTCTTGCTTTTGCGACCATCTAATTGTACCCTGGCTCTTCTATTATGCAGGTATGCTTTTACCCATTTGTACATTCTTGAGCTAACCCTGCAATTTCGCAATTTCTTTAGGAGCCCTTCTTTCCAGACCTTATCAAATGCTTTCCTAAGGTCTATCCATGCTGCTAGTACCAGTTTCTTATCTTGGAAGGCATCCTCAATCTCTTGGGAGAGGTAGGTTGCCTGATCTTCAGTAGAGTAGCACTGTCTGAAACCTGCTTGCTGTGATACCAGAAGGTTTTCACTTTCAAGGTACCACTGCATCCTAAGATTGATAATGCGTTCCATTGTTTTGCATAGACAGCTTGTGAGGCTGATGGGCCTGTAGTTGGAGACTGTGTTGCCATCTTTTCCTGATTTGAGGAGAGGTATCATTATTGCTTCTCTCCATGCCTGTGGTACATTACCTGTGGACCAGCTTGTGTTAAAGATTTGCAGCAGATTTGCTCTTGCTGCAATTCCCATGTTTCTAATCATTTCATTGGACACTCCATCAGCTCCAGGGGACTTTTTCATTTTCAATTTGGATATTGCATGCTCCAGTTCTCTCATTGTGATTGGTGCCTCCATGACTTCAGGTATAGGTTCGTCTTGTCCAATGTTTTGCTGGTTCGCTCGAACCTCCTGTTGTTTGTCTGGGCTGACTTTGACGTTATTGTCTTCTGCAAAGGAATCTGCAAAGTAATCAGCTGCATGTTTACCTGTTAAAATGTTTTTATCTTTATAAAGTGTGATCCTGGTATTTCTCCCTGTACCTTCATCATTTAGTTGTTTTACAAGTTTCCATAATTTCCTAGTATCTCTTTCTAGGTTCAGCGACTCTGTTTTTTCTTTCCAGCTGTTCCGTCTGGCTTGTAACTTGGCTCTTTGAAATTTAGCCTTTGTTTGCTGATATTTGTTGTGATGTTCTTGGCTAGGTCTGTTCTCAGCCTGCTGTCTAGATGTTTCCATCTCATTTTGCAGCTTTTCCAGTTCATCATTCCAGTAGGGTTTGTAGTTTTTGCGTGCCCCACAGGGTATGGTTTTACTAGCAGCATGTAGTATACATCTATTAAATTCACTCACTGCTCTATTGATGTCTTTGTCCAAGTTCATGTCCTTAGCTAGAACACTGGTTAAATGCTGGTACATTTTCCAGTCTGCCCTCTTATAGTTCCACTTAGTGAGCGTGCTGCTGTCCTTGGTATATTCATTGTGAATTTCCAGAAATACTGGTCTGTGGTCACTACCCCCAAGCTGCTTTCCAACGACACGTGTGATGTTCCATTCCAGGCCTGGTGAGTAGAATGCCAGGTCTGGTGTAGAGGTGGTGTGCCATGTTCTCGAGTAGAAGGTTGGTGAGTCAGCTGGCTGGTTAATAAGAATGAGATTATTTTCATCCTGCCAGCTCTCAAGTTCCTCACCTCTCTTGTCGATATGATCGTAGCCCCAGCTCTGAGAGTGGCTGTTGAAGTCACCACACACCATAAGCCTTTCTTTATCTGGAATTGTGTCTAGTGCCAATGGTTTATCATTTGGGCAGTAGTAGTTCAGGAGATGGAATTCTGCACTGTCTGTTTTTAGGTGGAGCATCTGGTATTCTGCCCCGTCCATGTATACTTCCAGCTGACATGCGCTGATATTGTTTTTAACTAGTGTCAGAATTCCACCCTTTCGCCTGTCTTTTCGGTCAGATCGGTAGCACTGGTAGCCTCTGATTTTGAAGGCTATGTCGCTGCTGAGGTGTGTTTCTTGGATACAGCAAATATTAACTTGTTCTTCACTGAGGACATTTTCAAGTTCCAATTTTTTGCTGTATCCATCTCTTTTACTGTTGACACCCTCAGCATTCCAGTGCATTATTTTTATTGGTCGTTTGTTTGTTTGGCCAGTAGCTCTATTCCCTTGCCTCCTGGCTCCTCGGGGCAATTGAGAAGGACTTCCAGTAACTGAGGTTGGGCCCTTTCGAGGTATAGGGCCCGGCACCGTCCCTGCCTGAACGTCCGCCACAGGGCAGGCACCATAACATTTATTAGATGCAGACATGTTTCCATTGTGTTTTATGCGTGGCAACCTGATTATCTGTGCGCCTTTTGGCTGGTTGCCTCCGTCTTCAGCACTCTGCTTACTTGGGCCGGACTATGGTCCTGCTCGAGTGGGAGTGCCCGACCAGTCTTAGTTTCCAGCCTCTGATGGCTGAACTAAGCCCCATCACCACTTCAAGGTTCTGGCCTCGATGGGGATCATCACTGCAAACTGGACACATCCATAGTTGCTCCGATCTCTCCTTGAGTGTATCCGCCATCACACTTCTGCTGACAGTACCGGTCCTATGCTGGTTGACCATCATTCTTCTGCGCCCTCCAAAATGTTCACCTCTAGCAACACCGCATCTCAATCCGTGATCTTTAATCCTAGTCATTGAAAAGGAATCATCATCCACACTAGTCTCACTCTCGCGTGTTATATCTCTTAAGGAGTTCAAACCGTCAGCGCGATCCATTGCCCCATCGCCCTTTGGCACAATCGCACACCATGCCAGTTGATCCGCTCTTTCATTGCCTCGAGAAAAAAAAAGTGAATGACGTAACTTAATGTAAGTACTTATATACGACGTAACTAACAATTGTTATTGGTCTACTAGATATCTTAAAATCTGTACTGGTGAATGATGTAACCCAATATCTGTATTTGTTGCTGATCCAGCGGTCCATGGACTCATGCCCTGCGGCCCAATGCCATTAAATGGTATGATAGTGTTGGAAAGTCTGTGAATTTTCGACCCGCCCTTACCAGAGAATAACTATCAAACCACCAGGAATGTAAGTTTCAACCTATGAACTGCTCCGAGCCACTGTAGCCAAGATAGGGTTCACTGTGCCCATTCTCCGCCACCAATTGACTACTGGTTATGTCCAATTTTTATATTGCTTCAGGCATGCAACCAAATGTTCAAGTCAAAAGGATTGTAACGTTCTGAGTCAGTGTGCCTCTATGAAGGGCATCAGAAAAAGAAAGAAATCAGGGCTGTGAGTTTCCTCCTCCCCAGTGCTTCACAGTACATCTCTTCAGTCCCAACCACAGAGGGTGCATACATGTATACAAATAACAAATACACTTTGCAACAACAACATAAAAGAATTAGAAACATAATTGTATAGATGACGTGCCATGAAGCTTCTATAAGAAGATAAACTGAATATAAAGGTATGTCATATCATAAAGTTTTTATGCTGCATGGGTGGATTATCTAGTGGGACATTGGTGAGACCCACAGACGCAACCGCATGCGTAATCTCTATGTGTGTATGACTTTTTTTTGACATCTTTACTGGTGTTTGGCGTAACTTAGAATCTGTACTGGAGTTTGACGTAACTTAGCGTCTGTACTGGAGTTTCACGTAACTTAGCGTCTGTTCTGGAGTTTGACGTAACTTAGCGTCTGTACTAGAGTTTGACGTAACTTAGAATCTGTAATAGAGTTTGACGTAACTTAGAATCTGATTTAGAGTTTGACGTAACTTAGAATCTGTGCTGGAGTTTGACGTAACTTAGAATATGTACTGGTGTTTGATGTAACTTAGAATCTGTACTGGTGTTTGACGTAACATAGAATCTGTACTGGAGTTTGACGTAACTTAGAATTTGTACTGGAGTTTGACGTAACTTAGCATCTGGACTGGAGTTAGACGTAACTTAGAATCTGTACTGGTGTTTGACGTAACTTAGAATATGTACTGGTGTTTGACGTAACTTAGAATCTGTACTGGAGTTTGTCGTAACTTAGAATCTGTACTGGAGTTTGACGTAACTTAGCATCTGTACTGGAGTTTGACGTAATTTAGCATCTGTACTACTACATGACGTAGATGACCGTTCTGCTGCTACATAGTGACGTGCCATACATATCATAAGTGGAAGACTGAGGACGTTTGGGATTGTGCATGTTTATGTCCCATTACAAAGATTAAGCGATGCACCAGAATTGCTGTTGTAAACCTTGTAATACAGAAAAATACGGATATCCCAGTAAAGCTACGAATATCTATTTAAAAAATACGGATATCCGAGTGAAGAGCATGTAAAGGCTGACCATAACTTTTCAGAAACGACACTATGCCACAATTACCGTGTCTTTTACCCCTACGGGCTCACTGTGAAATGAAGTAAGGCGAAGCGGAAATGCTGGGTTTTTTTGGGGGTTATTTTTTTTGTTTGTTGAGTGCATAGACACACGAAAGTACAACGAAAAAGCAAATGAAGATGAAAGAAAAGATACCTTCAATTCCTTTGAAACTAACATATCTCATTTAGGAAAGGAAAAACAACTATTGTCATCTGAATCTGAACTAGCAGACACCTCTACTGCCCTTTTTCAGGGCTAATGACCATAGTCAAGTTCATTGACGAAATTCATATCAGCGTCTGACCTCGACTGGAGAACGAGATAGATAAAGAAGAAGAAAAGATTGCCTAGTTTAATGTCATAAATTAGTTAAAATAGAATCGACCGATGTGGTAAGTCCAGGGTCGACGTCTGACTTTAACTCGATATAGCCTCATAGAACAATTACTCTTTAAGCTGACCACCGGATACCATATTTTTCCTGTCTTAACGAGGGGTTTTATCGCATCAATCTTAATTTCCTTTAATATCAGGCACAAACTGAAGGCTGGTCGTTTTCTTAAGAAATGTCTGGCCTTTTTTAAAAATTTCCTGATGTCTAATACATGAATTAATCCTAATCTCTCCATAAGATGAATGATAAAAAGATACTGTCACCTCCCATCCATAAATGACAAGCTGACAGGCTTGCGTTTATTTGCTTAAAGCCAAAACGAAGATATTTTGTTCGTATGAAATATTAATGCAAACGTGTATATGGGTAGTACGGTTCTGGATTCATATGTCCCTCATAAGAGATCAGGAAATGTCATCCTAGTATTCAGGACCAAAGGTAGAGAACTATGATACCATTTATACATGATTTTTCAGGGAAAAGGTCATTAAACTAATGATAAGAATGTCAGGAGATGGTAGCATGAGATGGTAGCCATGAGATGATAGCCATGAGATGTTGCCAGGAGATGGTAGCCATGAGATGGTAGCCATAAGATGGTAGCCAGGAGATGGTAGCCATGAGATGGTAGCCATGAGATGATAGCCAGGAGATGGTGGCCATGAGATAGTAGCCAGGAGATGATAGCAAGGAGATCGTTTCCATGAGATGGTAGACAGGAGAGGGTAGCCAGGACAAGGTAGTCATTACATGGTAGCCATGGGATGGTACTCAGAAGATGATAGCCATGAGATGGTAGCAATGCGATGATAGACATAAGATGGTAGTCATGAGATAGAAGCCAGGAGATAATAGCCAGGAGATCGTTGTCATGAGATGGTAGACATAAGATGGTAGTCAGAAGATGGCAGCCATAAGATGGTAGACATGAGATGGTAGTCAGAAGATGGCAGACATGAGATGGTAGCCATGATATGGTAGCCATGAGATGGTAGGCATGAGATGATAGTCAGAAGATGGTAGCCATGAGATGATGGCCAGGAGATAGTAGCCAGAGATGGTAGCCATGAGATGGTAGCCATTATATGGTAGCCATGATATGGTAGCCGTGAGATTATATTCAGAAGATGGTAGCCATGAGATGGTAGCTATGGGATGGTAGCCATGAGATGGTAGCCATGAGATGGTGGCCAGGAGATAGTAGCCAGGAGATGGTAATTATGAGATGGTAGTTATTATATGGTAGCCATGATATGGTAGCCATGAGATGATAGTCAGAAGATGGTAGCCATGAGATGGTAGCTATGGGATGGTAGCCATGAGATGATAGCCATGAGATAGTAGCCATGAGATGGTAGTCAGAAGACGGCAGCCATGAGATTGTAGCCATGTGATGGTAGTCAGAAGATAGTAGCATAAGATGGTAGCCATGATATGGTAGCCAGGAGATCGTTGTCATGAGATGGTAGCCATGAGAGGGTAGCCAAGAGATGGTAGCATCTCCCACATATCTATCAACAACCCACATCCCTATATCAATAACCCACATTTCTATATCAACAACCCACATCCCTATATCAATAACCCACATTTCTATATCAACAACTCACATCTCTATCAACAACCCCATAGAAAAATCATTGATGACACCTTTCTTCGACTGTGAGCCATAGATCTGTAAACCGTATTATGTAGTACTGTAGCAAATATAGAAAACAATCTGTTCATTAGCCACGATTTCTATGTCCTACATTGTAAACTATTGAGTACCCCATTTATCATCACTTAACGTGCGTGATCGGTCAGGCTGTTCATACGTACTGTAATTTCGGCACGTCTGAAGATTGCCCTGCTTATGTAGCGGAATAATCAATGATTGTTCACGCTCGGAGCAATTCTCTTGTCTGTTAGAATTTGTTGCTTAGTCTTTCTGTATGTCTTCAGTACGACCCATTCTATGGTTTGGCAGTATGATCTGTGAAGTTCAAAGAAACGGGATAAAACTCAGCTGCGTATAGACAACAAAAGCAATAGCAATTACTGTATGTCAAACAACCTGTCAATATTTATTCTTTCCCGTTCGGAGTTGTAAAGAGGTTTCGAGTTGCTTGTATAATAAAGGCCGAATGTCCATGCTGTCACCACGTCATGTTCAGGGTGGGTTTTTTTAATTTACACTCTGACAGAAAAAAACTAAGTGCTTATCGGGGATCGAAATCTGGATGGAGATAATGAACAATGAACCTCACGGGCTCTAATTTCTCGGCCCTATGCCACATAAATATATGTCAATAATGTCTTTAAAAATATCAATACAGCAGAGGTAACGTATGAAATGTCTAGGCAAGTCTTAAGCCCATTCCATCACAACGGAGATCACGAAGTCTTAAGTTGACTCCATCACAACGGAGATTACAACGTCTTAAGTTAACTCATTGCAAGTCTGTACAATGTGTGTGCTCATGACAAGTCTGTACGATGTATGTGCTCATGACAAGTCTGTACAATGTGTGTGCTCATGGCAAGTATATACAATGTGTGTGCTCATGGCAAGTATGTACTATTTGTGTGCTCATGGCAAGTATGTACTATTTGTGTGCTCATGGCAAGTACGTACTATTTGTGTGCTCGTGGCAAGTCTGTACTATTTGTGTGCTCTCATATAGTCTGGTTGCACAGATGTGATAAAAGATGGTCAAGTATAGTTTTTTCACCGATAAAATATGATAAAGTATAGTTTCTTCAACAGATAAAATATGGCTAAGTATAGATATTTTTCAGATACAATTATTTAGTTGCATTATTATATTAAAAAATGATTCTAGCAAAAGTCGGGAGCGGAAGGGGTGGGTGGGGGGGGGGGGTATATAAACAGTTTTTTTCCATTTTTCATTCTATATTCGTGATATCTGATTCTCATAGAATGGACACGCTGACACTCTAAACATCGGTAAGTCTGTGGAAAATCGTGCGTGATATTTTTTTGTGGACAAAAATATACAAGACACGGGATTGGCCGAATAGGATAAGAGGTGTGATAATGCAATTTAATGAGATCCTGACGACAATCTGGGTCAACGGGCTTGAAGGGTTAATTAGATAATCTTGGAATATCCTGTTGCATTCGTAGAAAGGGATAGACTTATTGTTTCTTTTTCTCGGCATACGGATTATTTTATTTATTATATTAAGGAAAATTTTTATATATAAAACATGATAACATGTGTAGAGATAATGTGTATCAAAGAATAACCGTTCGGTGTTCCAAAGTATTGCAGGAACAAAGGAAACCATCAGCTGTGTGGTATAGAACATTCTAGGACAGTGATGTAGAAGATATGTGGTGTAGAACATTCCAGGACAGTGATGTAGAAGATATGTGGTGTAGAACATTCCAGGACAGTGATGTTTAAGAAATGTGGTGTAGAACATTCCAGGACAGTGATGTTTAAGAAATGTGGTGTAGAAATTCCAAGGCCATGTTGCGCAATATATGTGGTGTAGATATTCCAGGACAGTACTGTATAAGATATGTGGTGTAGAACATTCAACAACCATGATTTTAAGAAATGTGGTTTAGAACATTCCAGAACAGCGATGTTCAAGAAATGAGGTGTAGAACTTTCCATGAATGTGATGTTTAAGAAATGAGGTGTAGAACTTTCCATGAATGTGATGTTTAAGACCTAGAAGGGAAAATTAAATCATATATTTCCTGATGTAAAATAAAGCCAGTGAATAGCATCGCCACAGCGACTGGTCTAGCACATCAGCGGTGTGTAAGTGTGTTAAAATATCAACAGAAATGCAATTCAGAAGAACAAAGAACAGGTAAAGAGACACGTCTCACCATGTGGAATGCGATACATATGACCAAATCTAGAAAACTCTACCTTCCCCACCACAGCGCTGAGACTTTCTCCGGAGACTTGAGATTTACATCGGAAGTGGAAATGAAGATAGATAACACATCAAGCTTCTTGCATGACAAAGTGTCAACATGAATGTTTGCTTGTGATCAATTTCATGGTGTTGCGTGCCGTCCTACGCTGCATGTGCTAAGTGAAATGTCTGGGCACTGAAAATTAAACGGGAAGTAAAAGCAATTTCTAATCTTCCTATTTTGTCTGTCGTCTTTTCCCACGAGATTAATGGTTTAAATTATCCACAATTGAAGTAAAGCGTAGGGCTGGGACCTCCATTACAGTTCCAAGGCCATATGTGTCGTCTTGGTTGCGTTGAGTCCGTGTTTGTTCAATGTTCTTGATGTTTTATAATCTTCCTGTCATTGTGATTAAATGATTACCCTGTGCTCAAGAGATAGGGGGGTCAATCTGGGGGTTTAATGTCATTTTTACAAGTATCTTTTTTCACAGAGATGTATGTATTATCTCATAAAATTAAGGTTATATAATGTATGACTTTTGGCAGGCAGACAGTTAATTCTGGTAGATCGACAAAGTATTACATGTGAAACTTTTGCAGACAGACGGACAGTTAATTCTGGGAGATGGACAAAGTATTACATGTGAAACTTTTGGCAGGCAGACAGACAGTTAATTCTGGGAGATAGACAAAGTATTACATGTGAAACTTTTGCAGACAGACAGTTAATTCTGGGAGATGGACAAAGTATTACATGTGAAACTTTTGGCAGGCAGACAGTTAATTCTGGTAGATCGACAAAGTATTACATGTGAAACTTTTGGCAGGCAGACAGACAGTTAATTCTGGGAGATGGACAAAGTATTACATGTGAAACTTTTGGCAGGCAGACAGACAGTTAATTCTGGGAGATGGACAAAGTATTACATGTGAAACTTTTGCAGACAGACAGTTAATTCTGGGAGATGGACAAAGTATTACATGTGAAACTTTTGGCAGGCAGACAGTTAATTCTGGGAGATGGACAAAGTATTACATGTGAAACTTTTGGCAGGCAGACAGACAGTTAATTCCGGGAGATGGACAAAGTATTACATGTGAAACTTTTGGCAGGCAGACAGTTAATTCTGGGAGATGGACAAAGTATTACATGTGAAACTTTTGGCAGGCAGACAGTTAATTCTGGGAGATGGACAAAGTATTACATGTGAAACTTTTGGCAGGCAGACAGACAGTTAATTCTGGGAGATGGACAAAGTATTACATGTGAAACTTTTGGCAGGCAGACAGTCAGTTAATTCTGGGAGATGGACAAAGTATTACATGTGAAACTTTTGGCAGGCAGACAGTTAATTCTGGGAGATGGACAAAGTATTACATGTGAAACTTTTGGCAGGCAGACAGTTAATTCTGGGAGATGGAGAAAGTATTACATGTGAAACTTTTGGCAGGCAGACAGTTAATTCTGGGAGATGGAGAAAGTATTACATGTGAAACTTTTGGCAGGCAGACAGTTAATTCTGGGAGATGGACAAAGTATTACATGTGAAACTTTTGGCAGGCAGACAGTTAATTCTGGGAGATGGACAAAGTATTACATGTGAAACTTTTGGCAGGCAAAGAGAGATATATGAAACGAAGAAATTAGGAAAAGAGTAAGTATAATATAGAATATCGAACATATCAAAAGCAACAAGTAAAATGGTATGTTCACTTAATGAGAATGAACCCAAACCAAAAACTAATAAAAGCATATAATAAAAGAATATCCGGATAGAGAGTCGAAGATAATCAAGAAAATGATGGATAGAAAACTTCAGGATAACCTCGAATATACATGGACTCAACGCAACCAAGGCGACATGCCTGACAGTGGAACAACTAAGGCTTCAACACCTCGGCTTAAATGCAAATTTGTATACAACCGGCTAATATTCGACTCGGAAAAGACAATAAACAATCACTTTGCTTAATCTTGATAGCAAAGCAAAAGGTATACTAGAGATTGTATATTTCAATTAAAATTTATGTTACTTATCTAATATATCTACATAAAAATTGTTAACATGTTTCAAAATGTATTCTTGGTAAAATTAACACACAACACCGACAATTAACAAACAAAACCGACTTTCAGCCAATGCTCAATAGATCGTGAGTTGATAATAAATAATGGAAACGCGAATAATAACAATTACAAGGATCATTAGGTCTGTGTTGACTTGGGTTATGTTCCTCTGTGTTCGTTCTCAAACTCCTGCAGAGTAGCAGGAAGTAGTCCAGAGATCAAAATTCGTTGTGCCATTGTTTACACCATCTCTGCGTTTTTCGGCCGGACACATCCGACTTCAGCATGCCACGTATGATGAACGAATCTGGTTGAAATCCCATCTGCCTTCTGATTATCTTTTAATTTTTATGATTTTTTTCACTGCTGATGTGATTGAGGCCTGCATACGCCACACATGCACTTGCTGAACTGGCAGACATCAATCACGGTACTCGAACGTCATTCGCCACAGAATACGGATGTGTCGGGCCATTAGCGCAAATAAAACGGTGACACAACGCTTTTCCATCCTGCTGTGTAGGACCATGGTCCTGCTACAATGGAGATCCAGCGGGATTTTGAGAATGAACGCTGAAGAAGAAGAAGACGAACTTCATTCGACATAAAATTTATGTTATAACTTACACTTTCACACTTTTAAAAATATAAACAATAAAAACATAGCATAACGATGCTTCATTTTGTCCATGCCCATAATGGAATGGTCATTTGTCAACTGACATTATGAAGTCACGATATACGTTTGCAATGCACGTACAGAATCCTTAACTTCTGTAGCCACAGTATTTCATATGGTACAAGACATATCCAGGGTTGTTATATCCATGTTTGTTATATCCAGGGTTGCTATATCCAGGGTTGTTATACCCAGGGGTGTTATATCCAGGGTTGTTATATTCAGGGTTGTTATATTCAGGTTTGTTATATTCAGGGTTGTTATATTCAGGTTTGTTATATCCAGGGTTGCTATATCCAGGGTTGTTATACCCAGGGGTGTTATATCCAGGGTTGTTATATTCAGGGTTGTTATATTCAGGTGTGTTATATTCAGGGTTGTTATATTCAGGGTTATTATATCCAGTGTTGTTATATTCAGGGTTGCTATATTCAGGGTTATTATATCCAGGGTTGTTATATCCAGGGTTGCTATATTCATGGTTGTTATATTCAGAGTTATTATATCCACGGATGTTATATCCAGGGCTGTTATATCCAGGGTTGCTATATTCAGGGTTGTTATATCCAGGGTTGTTATATCCATTGTTGTTCTAATTGTTATAACACTTTCATTAAGAATTTCATTTTAAGCACTGTCGTATACTACATATATTCTAAGAGTCAGTACAGTTTTCAGTTTCCAAAAGTGAATCCTATATTCAGATTCAACAAACTGATGTGATATATTTAGTTAATGCGCTTGCACTTTATCAGATTGCATATTCTATATTAATTTTCTAGTAACTTTTTACATTGGCAGTGCACGCGAAGTTATCACCAAGAACAGGAAAAGTAATGTAATATTTATTTTTTACACAAAAAAAGCGTTTAAAGGAAACATAGTATCTGACATTTCATGTGATTCATTGCTTGTTCACGATGTAACGGTGCCTGGCTGGACACATTCAGAAATAGCTCATAAACTTCAACCATCAAACCACTTGTATTCTTTCTTATACACAGAATAAAACCATTTTTTTCTCGAGCTATTTTATGAGAGACGATTCATTATAAAGCCACGTAAGGTGACTTCCAATGATTGCGACTAAAATTTCTCATAGTGGCAACCTTGCATATTCTAAGTTAACCAACTTTATGGATAATCTAGATATATGAACAATTTTAATATATAGGAAATGTAAAACAACTGGAGAACAATAGTTCTATAGAGATTGTTTTCACTGTATAAGTAACTTCACTTGTGCAGTGTTCAGTGAATTCAACCACATTTGTATGTGGTACAGTCATCATTATTCCACATTCACCATCGTTGATTTATCATCACCAGCACCATCACCATTATCTCCATCACCATTATCTCCATCATCAGTATCTCCATCATCATTATCTCCATCATCATTATCTCCATCATCATTATCTCCATCACTATTATCTCCATCATCGTTATCTCCATCATCATTATCTCCATCATCATTATCTCCATCATCATTATCTCCATCATCATTATCTCCATCATCATTATCTCCATCGCCATTATCTCCATCATCATTATCTCCATCGCCATCATCTCCATCATCATTATCTCCATCACCATTATCTCCATCGCCATTATCTCCATCATCATTATCTCCATCGCCATTATCTCCATCATCATTATCTCCATCATCAGTATCTCCATCATCATTATCTCCATCATCATTATCTCCATCATCATTATCTCCATCATCATTATCTCCATCATTATCTCCATCATCATTATCTCCATCATCAGTATCTCCATCATCATTATCTCCATCATCATTATCTCCATCATCAGTATCTCCATCATCAGTATCTCCATCATCATTATCTCCATCATCATTATCGCCATCATCATTATCTCCATCATCAGTATCTCCATCATCATTATCTCCATCATCATTATCTCCATCGCCATTATCTCCATCGCCATTATCTCCATCATCATTATCTCCATCATCATTATCTCCATCATCATTATCTCCATCATCAGTATCTCCATCGTCACTATCCCCATCGCCATTATCTCCATCATCATTATCTCCATCATCAGTATCTCCATCATCATTATCTCCATCATCATTATCTCCATCATCATTATCTCCATCATCATTATCTTCATCATCATTATCTCCATCATCATTATCTCCATCATCATTATCTCCATCATCATTATCTCCATCATCATTATCTCCATCATCAGTATCTCCATCATCATTATCTCCATCATCATTATCTCCATCGCCATTATCTCCATCGCCATTTTCTCCATCATCAGTATCTCCATCATTATCTCCATCATCATTATCTCCATCATCATTATCTCCATCATCAGTATCTCCATCATCAGTATCTCCATCATCAGTATCTCCATCATCATTATCTCCATCATCATTATCTCCATCATCATTATCATCATCATGGTATATAGCATATCCACACAAGCCTAGAGATACAATCATAACACAGACAGGGAAATTCTGCAATAATTATGATGAAGACATCCAGGCAATTAGTGTGGCAGCTAAAAAAACTGCTAACTCCAACTCTGGCCTACAGCCTGTGGTATTCCTGACAGATGCAAGGTCAGTGCTTCAAGCTCTCCAGTCTGGAAAACTAACAGACTTGAAAAAAATCACTTAACGAATTGTCTTACCAGTATAGGGTAACCATGCAGTGGATACCCTCTCACTGTGGAATACCAGGAAATGAAAAAGCAGACCAACTGGCTAAGGAAGGTGCTGCCGAAGACCAACCAGATATACCAATCACCTACCATCAGAAAAAAACAGATGATCAAGTCAATAAGAAAGCCACAAAAGCCAACACAAGATGACTATCACATTATGAACAGATCAGAACAAGTTATAATTCTACGCCTCAGAACAGGACACAACCGACTCCGCAGTCACATGTATACAAAGTTCAAGATTGGCAACACAGCCATGTGTACATGTGGACAGGCAGCACAGAGTGCCAAACATATACTTCAAGAGTGTTCTGAGCATGAAACGCTGAGGCAGACATATTGGCCAGAGGAAACAACACTGGAATCAAAGCTCTATGGGACACTGTATGAACTACAAAAGACAGTGAGTTTTATTAAGGAGACAGAATTACAGATATAGACATGTTTCAAGTGAACGAAAGAAGAAGAAATCATCATGGTCACTATCCTGATCACATCATCTTACAACATATTTCACGGCTTACAGCTTAGCTGAGATTTATGCACCCTTTCTGACCGATACATCCGCATTTCACCTGACCTTTTGCTCACGTTCTTATATAGGAACAAACAGCCAACTCTATTCCCAAACTTTCTTAGTCGCCCTTTACAACATTTATGACATATCACAATGCTGCTATTCTATGTTCCATTTCGGGCATGGTTATCACACTGACGTAATGGTGTATGTTGTTAATTCATTCATTCAGTTGAAAAATTAACCACTTCATAATTTCAATAGCGCTAAGATAGTTTCATGTATTGGCACCAGGATAACTCAACACACGACATTTACTCTGAATATATCATTTGTAGAACTGCAGCACAAATATACATCATCATTAAAAGCCTGAGGATAGAGTTGATTGCAGAGCTTTTCTGTGCTGATGTACCTACTGTGTCGTCCCTACGATCCTGATGTATTATGGGTCTTATTCAACACTTTATAATTCAACACTTTGTGCCCACTCATAAGTATATTTTGTAAAATAGATGCCCTGCTGTCATGTTCCGTACCCGTTATGTAACCGTTAAAATGTTCACCAATGCTCCTTCGTAATCGGCATTTTTCTAATTGTCTGAACATTCTCTCAAATAAATAATGTGTACATTATTTATCCTTGCTTCTATATTTCTATTTTTACATCTGTCAATTTATATTTTTATTGTACATGAAAAGGTTCATATCTCTTCATGTATTCGCAGAAATCTTGACAATGTAGAATGAATGCATTAGGAGAAAAAGACTAAATGCTTGTTACATTATCTCAATTCTAGTAAATTATGACATTCATGGGAATGCGCCATCAACCTGTCTCTGGCAAATCAGTTATTATCTGCACGTTTTCTTCTCTGAAATATATTTTCTACCAGTTAAGACATTATAGGAAAACAGATGAGAGTGTCTCGCAACACATGACCATTCTCTGGTTACGCCAGTTGCCCATAGATTTAATGAAAACGGAATTACAGGAATCCTCTCCGAGATTATTTCCAACCTTTAACTTACATTTGTATTCGTTTATCTCAAGCCTGGATGGGATAACTAGATGCAGTCTGGAGAAAAACTGGACAAGGATCAGTGATTGAAAAACGTGAGATTTATAATAATATGGTATAACATGCCTGATAAGTATTCTTATATATAGTATTCTGACATATAGTATTCTTACATATAGTATTCTTACATATAGTATTCTTACATATAGTATTCTTACATATATTATTCTTACATATAGTATTCTTACATATAGTATTCTTACATATAGTATTCTTACATATAGTATTCTTACATATAGTATTCTTACATATAGTATTCTTACATATAGTATTCTTACATATATTATTCTTACATATAGTATTCTTACATATAGTATTCTTACATATAGTATTCTTACATATAGTATTCTTACATATATTATTCTTACATATAGTATTCTTACATATAGTATTCTTACATATAGTATTCTTACATATAGTATTCTTACATATAGTATTCTTACATATATTATTCTTACATATAGTATTCTTACATATAGTATTCTTACATATAGTATTCTTACATATAGTATTCTTACATATAGTATTCTTACATATAGTATTCTTACATATATTATTCTTACATATATTATTCTTACATATAGTATTCTTACATATAGTATTATTACATATAGTATTCTGACATATAGTATTATTACATATATTGTTCTTACATATATTATTCTTACATATAGTATTCTTACATATAGTATTCTTACATATAGTATTATTACATATATTGTTCTTACATATATTATTCTTACATATAGTATTCTTACATATAGTATTCTTACATATATTATTCTTACATATAGTATTTTTACATATAGTATTCTTACATATAGTATTATTACATATAGTATTATTACATTAAGTATTCTTACATATAGTATTCTTACATATAGAAATCTTACATATAGTATTATTACATATAGTATTCTTACATATAGTATTCTTTCATATAATATTCTTACATATAGTATTCTTACGTATAGTATTATTACATATAGTATTCTTACATATAGTATTCTTACATATAGTATTCTTACATATAGTATTCTTACATATAGTATTCTTACATAAAATATTCTTATATACAATATTCTTTTATTCATTCTTTTATTTTCCTTTAACCCTGAAGTTAGCGCATAGTGCAGAGGTCAGATCACTCTCTTTCTGTATGTACAAAGCTATTTTGTCCAGTTCTTGAATAGTTTGAATATTATTTATTTTATTTCTCTAAGTATTGTTCTTCTGAGTGTTTCTTTTGGTCTACACATTGCTCTTTTGCCTGTAGGTATCCATTCAAGAGATTGGTGATGTATTCTGTTCATGTCTGAACGTAGGACATTCCCGATAAATACAACGTTTTCTATTTAACATCTGTGATGAAATTTTGATGTGTCTCTTCTCTGATTTTATCATTCGATTTGAATTCACTCCAATGGGTGTTAGTTATCATACGAAGACATTTGTTCTCGAAACTCAGTAATTTCTTTTCTGAAGATAAAGAACTTTTCCAGCTCTCAATGTCAGGACCGGAATACCGCAGGAATTTAAGAAGCGCATTTTCGTGAGTGTGTTGATTGATTTTGATCTCCAGATATTAGACAGTATACTAAAGGCACTTAATGCTAAGGCAATGCAAGTTATAATTTATGCCATATCATCACCGTCGAGTGTTAATTTGCTTTCTAGACAGGAAAATGTGTGTACCTTTTTCAAGTTGTTGTCCATTTAAATTAATTAAGTTAGGTGAACCGGAGTCCATAACTATTATTTTTGATGAATTGATTTGGAGACCTATTTCGTCTCATTTTTACATACAACATTTTTTACTTACAATATTCTTATATACTTTACTCTTATTTAATGTTTGAAAGTACCTTCAATGACAAGAAGAAAATAGTAACATCTAAACAAATTGCAAGCAAGTTAAAAATGAGAATTACAAAATGCTACATATATTCTATATTAATTTATGGCTCAGAAACATGGACACAAAACAAACAATTAGAAGACATAATTGATGCCTTTGAGATTTGAGTATATATAAGTATAGGGAGAACATCATGGAAAGAGAAGAAAACAAATAAAAAGGTGCTAAAAACACTTAATATGATGAAAGAATTACTAAGAGAAATAAAGATCAAACAAATAAAATATTTTGGACACATTAAAAGAGATGACACCTTTTTTAAAACCTTACTTGAGGGTAAAGTCAGAGGGAGGCGAGCAAGAGGTAGACGGAGATACAAGTTGGAGAGTATCATCACACGATGGACAGGTTACAGTCTATCAGAATGCACCACCAAGACAAGCGACAGGAGATGTTGGAGATCCGTTGCAGTCAACCTTCGTTGCGGAGACGGCACTTAATGATGATCATGATGACATGTATAGTTTTGTTATATACACTATTTGTATATACAATACTCTTATATACCAATTTCTTATATACAATATTCTTATGTATAGTTTTGTTATATACAATATTCATATATACATAATTCTTATATATTATTGTGCTACATACAATATTCTTATATATAATATTATTATATATAG
The DNA here is from genome assembly GCA_034231615.1 of Meghimatium bilineatum. Taxonomy (NCBI): domain Eukaryota; kingdom Metazoa; phylum Mollusca; class Gastropoda; order Stylommatophora; family Philomycidae; genus Meghimatium; species Meghimatium bilineatum. The sequence continues at coordinate 116,185,839 of CM067299.1, read as the reverse complement.
TTCTGTTATATATAATATTATATGCAGTGTGCGTATATGTTGTATGCTCTTGTCGCTGACCAATAAGCAAGCCTTAATTTGAAGTGACTGAACCATTTCAGTCTCGGTTTTTCAATATATTTGACCACTGATGTTGTTCCAACAGTTCATGTAATTCCTTGCATAATCTATTCCGGTTCTGTTTGCTGCTTTTCTTAGACGCATTAGTCTTTAGACGCATTTTTCTTAGAATCTCATTTCACACATAAACTGTCTCTTGTGTTCTGTTGTTAGTGTTCATGTCAGACATTGATAACACAATTTTGGTTTGGAGATTGAATTTATGATTTGCTTTTCGGTTTCCATCGGGATAGATTTGTGTTTCAATTTGGTGTAAGTTCATAATATACGTAGTTTTCTTTTTGAATTATTGTCTCAATCTCTCAGTCCATTCTTCCGACCTATATAAAAATACTATTTTTTTTAAATGCTGCAATTTTTTCAGTACTTGGCTCATTTATCTTTACGTACATTGTATTGGATTCTCTGCATATAGACATTACTTCTGTGATCCTAATGTTGTGATTGGGGCAACTTTTGTTGAGTAGATTTATGATTTATGTGCAATTGCAACTCTTGATTTGAACATGGAGAAGACACCGATAGTCATCAAAGAGTAGTTCTTAAGTCATTTGACTGATAAGCGTCTGGTGGTGTTTATGCCGTTTTGGTTATGTTATCCATGTAATTAATAAATAATTATTTTGATACGACACACCCCTGTCATAATAATACTCATTTCATTCCATACTATTTAAGCAGAATGTGTTTATGTATGTTCACATAAATCTTCTGTGAATATTGTGCAAGAACTTAAGAACATTAGAAAATCTGTCAAAGTTTGGAATAACAATAGTTGACATGGCACAAGTAGCAATCCGCCATCAAACAACACAACCACAAATGAAGTAGGTACATGAAACGTCTGCGGCATCAACGATAAAGAACCAGAAATAGTTGGATTTATGATTAGAAATAAAATATCTGTAATAGGAGTAGCAGGTTGTAACAAGAACTGTAAAATATCATGTCCACGCCCAATCATTCTTTTAACTATATTTAGACAGCGGAGATGTGGTTTTATAGAAGAATGTTAAGAACACCATGGACAGATAAAAAGCGTAATGAAAATATCTTGAAAGAAGTAATTTAAAAAGAAAGCTGATTACCCGCATCAGAAAGAGACAGTCCACATTTTTTTGACACATCATAAGAAGAAAAAAGATGGAGCACATTGTAAATTGTAACAACGGGCAAATTTGATAGCAAGGGGGGTAGGGGAAGATCAAGAGAGAAGATGCTTGAAAACCTAGCTTTGTGACATGGGAGAACTATATATCGAAAATGAATGACAACACACGAAATAGAAATCTGTGGATAAATATGATTGCTAACTCCACAGGTCATAGGACGCATACAGGACGTACACAGACCACGAGTAGAAGAAGAAGATTATACTCATATATATTGTTAAAATGTTATAAAGGTTTGAATATTATTTCCTCCGTCTGAACCTACATGAGAAAAAATATAATATGGCGAAATCAAGCCCCTCTTTTGCATCTTGATCAAGGCTTTCTAGTAGAAACGTCGTCTGTTCTTTAGTAATGTTTGTTCGTTCGTAAACATCCACTGAATATATATATATATATATTGTAGCCGGATATTTACACTAGATTTAAATTAGATTAACTAGATTTACCTCCAGAGAACGTAAATTCGTTGTAAATCTAAGAACACGGTAACGAAGTTTTTGCACATCACTCAAGACACATGATAATGATAACACACACAAATCGTGTCAGTCACGCCGACCCCATCATGGATATACATATGGAACAACGATGTGAAGCCCCCCCCCCTCCATCAGGATTTCAATATTTGGTGCTCAAAGTTGCCCATGAACAAGCAGCCATAGCTAGACCCCCCCCCCCCATCCCCATCTTAGTGCCCATGGCGACACTGATTTGGTCAAAGAAGTGCCCATCGAACTCACAGTAGCTGAGAGTGAGCACGAGTTCTGGAAGAAGGATGAGGGTAGAGGCAGAGGTAGACAGAGAGGGATGAGGGTAGAGGTACACACAGAGGGATGAGGGTAGAGGTAGACACAGAGGGATGAGGGTAGAGGTAGACACAGAGGGATGATGGTAGAGGTAGACACAGAGGGATGAGGGTAGAGGTAGACACAGAGGGATGAGGGTAGAGGTAGACACAAGAGAGATGAGGGTAGAGGTACACACAGAGGGATGATGGTAGAGATAGACACAGAGGGATGAGGGTAGAGGTAGACACAGAGGGATGAGGGTAGAGGTAGACACAAGAGAGATGAGGGTAGAGGTACACACAGAGGGATGAGGGTAGAGGTAGACACAGAGGGATGAGGGTAGAGGTAGACACAGAGGGATGATGGTAGAGGTAGACACAGAGGGATGATGGTAGAGGTAGACACAGAGGGATGAGGGTAGAGGTAGACACAGAGGGATGAGGGTAGAGGTAGACACAGAGGGATGAGGGTAGAGGTAGACACAGAGGGATGAGGGTGTTGGTCGAGGAAGAACTTAACGGCGTTGAGACCCTCTGAGTGCGGTAGGGAGGTCTAAAGGGATCAGATATCCGGCATAAAGAGACAATAGCAGGAGAGAGTGAAAGATGCAGAGATGGACAGGCAGTTGTTAGTATCTTATTTTCAGAAATATGGAAATCAGTTGCCACAATTTTATTTGCACAAATTGCCCGACACTTGCGACATTTCCATATCTGTTATTCTTTGTATGTGTACGTTCTTAGTCTTATTGTCAATATCTTCATTTTGCAACGAATAAAATGATTTGTTTGAGTATTTCTTGACATTCATTGGCTGTAAACAAAAAGTATAATCATGGTGGCCAATTAAAATCACAGTATTAGTCAAATCAGTCACTGAGAAGACGTCAGCCAGTAGGTCTTATATTTCCGAGGGTCAAGAGAAATGTTAAATTAAAAAAAACTTCTTGCAGATGGACAACTTGAGAACATCCAGAACATGTGAAAATAATGAGTGACACCATTTCAGAATTATATGAGACGAGATGTCGGTGGGCGGAAGAAGTCTGATCATTATTTGATAATTTTATCTTGATGGAAAACACACCACAGAAAGTCCATAAAAAAACAATGAATTCTGAAAGCCGAAATAGAGTAAAAAATGAAATCTGTAAAATTTTAGTTAGAGATTTTATTATCGAAATTGAATTGAAGACCTTCAGATATTACAGTAACAGAGAGTTATGTCCCAATAATGGACAGTTCTGAGAATGACATGATTAAATTTGATGATTGTTAAATATAGAGAAGGATAAATTTTAGACGTATGGGATAAGTTTGTGGGGAGCATTTATAATAAGGGTGGTATGTAACCGTGGGGGGATGGGGGTGGTATATTGGTTATATATACAAACACATCAGTATTCAAATATCAGCAAGACAGCAGAGTTCCAATGTATATAACCAGCTTATTTATTTACAAAGTCCTGATTTACAGCATCGAGCTTACAATGTCCAGTGTTACAACATCAAGGTTACAATGTCCAGTGTTACAACATCAAGGTTACAATGTCCAGTGTTACAACATCAAGGTTACAATGTCCAGTGCTACAACATCGAGGTTACAATATAAGTGGCCAAAAAAAGAAGATTTCTTTTTCTTATATTGTTGATTAAGGTCCGTTTCACATTTGACTCTTTCACCACCTCTGCATTAGTTTTTTCTTGCAGTCCATGGTATTCTCAGCATTCTTCTGTAGAACCATATCTCTGTTGCCTCTAATTTCCCACTATCAAGTTTATTTATTGTCCAAGACTCGCACCCATATGTTAGCATAGGGGTTATATAGCACTGCAGAACTCTGCAGAACTAACAATGTATCAACAAATTCGAATTAATAATATATATATTTAAGAGTGAAAAATAACAATTTATTGAAAATATTCATCATAAATAAACACGTCTCCAGAAAGGAGATAAAGAGGTCACTCAAGACGTGAACGGCCAAAGGTTCTCCTAGTCCTTTTGAAAATGTTGTTGACATATCACAAATCACATCTAGGATATTTGCAGACTATTATTATTTATTTGAAAATAATAATAACATTATAGATAAAGAGATAATTATTTCATCATTCGTTGTGGAGTAAAACCTTCTTATTTGTAACGTGTTGAATGAGACTGTATTGAGGCGCGACATAAGAACACAAAATATTTTACAGAAATCAATCTAACTCATCGAATGCTGTTGTATACAGGCGGAGCTTAAAAATCGAAAGATGTACAGAGGGTTAACTATATTTCTTAATTTTTCATTGTCTGATATAATCAAATTGAAGTAACGTCGGTGATGGAATGTCGTGTTCCTCGCAATGAGGTGAACAATTTTATCTTTAACTATTTTCAAATTTATCTTTTTCTCGATCCTATATCCCCTGCCATGTAGCATTGGCTATCATGTTTATCCACAGTCTTCTACTTCGTGTGCTGTCAATCATTTTCGATACAGATGTTCTCCCATGCCACAATGCTAGATTGTCAAGCACCTTCTCTCTTGACCTTTCCCTAACCTTATGCTCTAGAACTTGCCTGTTGTTACAATGTGTTCTATCCTCCCTCTTCTCATGATGTGCCCAGAACATGTGGATTGTCTCTTTCTGATGTAGGTAAGCAGCTCTCTCTTTTAATTAATTTATTTCAAGATATCTTCATTACGCGTTTTATCTGCCCATTGTGTTTTCAACATTCGTCTATAAAACCACATCTCTGCTGTCTTGATTTAATGTTTTCACTGTTTCATATTACATATTTCCATTTTGTTTATAACTAATTCATATCTTTAGGTGTCCTTACAATATTTTCAAAGTTTTCTGGGCAATTTGTGCCCCCCCCCTCAATGTTTATGTCTTTGCCTAAATTCAGTGTTTCTCCCTGCTTTATTTTTCCCCAAAAAAATTACATTCCCTCCACTCTCCAGACGACACACTAAGATACATTTTTAAAATCAGAAAATGTATTTTTTTTTTAAAAGACGAATAAACTAAACAAAATTTCAAATTTACAAAGTTTTATGGTGTATAAATAATGGTATTGTTGATGTCAACTTGTTTTCAACCTCCCATCACTCTTTTTAACAAGTGTTAAACTTTAATCAGAACCAAAGCCCCAAATTAGTGAAGTAACGTATTGGCTCTGTGGCAAAAAGCGTGTCTTTGATTGCTAAAGTACCGGGTTCGAATCCCGCCACAGGCAATTGTGCACCGGAACAGTTCAGAAAGCAATAGCGAACTGCTGAACTTATGTATATTGCCTAGAAGATCACTACAGCCAAAAAAATGCTATGTTGATGGCTACATCCTGAATAAGACACCTACCAAATGTATGGACATTCCCTTACAGTGCTACACGCGAATGAAGCTATCATATTCAGACTATCTAGTACTTATTCATGTTCACGGCCCAGTACTGAAATTATTAGATTTTATCCATGTTCACGGCCCAACACTGAGGTCAAAAATGTAGTCCATATTTCTCTGAAATAGTCTTTTAGTTATGGCTATCTTACACCTAATCTGCTTGAGGTGAAATAGAGACATAAATATGCCACATTTAATGGGCTCGTCTGGACTTCTCTGATCGCCAACTATATTAATTTATAACCGCTAGATTCCTGAACTTCAATATTTATGACCTGTTGAAAAATTTTTAAAGAACCTTCTAAATTGATTCATTTGACTTTTCTTTCAAGTGAATTTTATTGGCTGTCGAAACAAATTGTAAAATTAGTAACCAATGAAAATCACGGATACAGTCAAATAACTCATTCTAGATAGCTGTTTTCCCATTAGCCAACATGTCTTACATACATACGTCGAAGCTTTCGCTAAATCACTGATGGATCTTGTTAATTATCATAAAGTTCCAAACAAGATCAATACATTCCCATGAAAACTTAATCACAAAATATTGTTGATATATGCCATCATGTAAGTGATATTATCAGACTAGTATCTTTCATTTGATATAATAAACACATTATAGAATCTGAGATAATAAACACATTATAGATTAGGAGAATCTGAGATAATAAACACATTATAAATTAGGAGAATCTGAGATAATAAACACATTATAAATTAGGAGAATCTGAGATAATAAACACATTATAGATGATGAGAATCTGAGATAATAAACACATTATAAATTAGGAGAATCTGAGATAATAAACACATTATAGATGATGAGAATCTGAGATAATAAACACATTATAGATGATGCGAATCTGAGATAATAAACACATTATAGAATCTGAGATAATGAACACATAATAGATGAGGAGAATCTGAGATATGAACACATTATAAGTGAGGAGAATCTGATATAATAAACACATTATATATGAGGAGAATCTGAGATAATGAACACATTATAAGTGAGGAGAATCTGAGATAATAAACACATTATATATGAGGAGAATCTGAGATAATAAACACATTATAGATGAGGAGAATCTGAGATAATAAACACATTATAGAATCTGAGATAATAAACACATTATAGAATCTGAGATAATAAACACATTATAAGTGAGGAGAATCTGAGATAATAAACACATTATAAGTGAGGAGAATCTGAGATAATAAACACATTATAAGTGAGGAGAATCTGAGATAATAAACACATTATAAGTGAGGAGAATCTGAGATAATAAACACATTATAGAATCTGAGATAATAAACACATTATAAGTGAGGAGAATCTGACATAATAAACACATTATAGAATCTGAGATAATAAACACATTATAAGTGAGGAGAATCTGAGATAATAAACACATTATAAATGAGGAGAATCTGAGATAATAAACACATTATAAGTGAGGAGAATCTGAGATAATAAACACATTATAGATGAGGAGAATCGTATTATATTTCAGATATTTCTTCATTGTCAATGAAACCCGTTTTCTATGCGACACGTCGATGACGGATGGCCTCTTAAAAACTTTATAGAAATAAAGCTGAGATTGTGGATATATAAAGAGATATGTTACTCTGAACAAAATTGTTACAAGTAAATGTTACTATCAACAAAAGAAAACGGTGAAGTTTAAAACCTGTTGTTTATCAAAATTGTGACAACAGATAAAGTGAAAGTACAAACAATGATAATAATTGACAATTTCGAACTAGAGGACGTAACAAATGTTCAGTATTTATGCTCAGGAGACTGCACTGTCGAAATCGAGAGAAATATTGCAATGGCGACATTGAAACTTGCACAAATTTAAAATATTTGTCATGGTACCGGTAGCATAGCCAAATTATTTATGATCAGAATAAGCGTATTTCCAGTGCTTATATGGTTGTGAAGCATGGACATTAAATAAAACACTAGCAAAGATAATCGTTGCTTTCGAAATGAAATGCTACAGAATAATATTACGTATACCGTGGACAGCTAAAAGACAAATCAAGAAATGTTAAGATCAATAAGGGATGGCTCATTAACAACATCCTAACAGGACATCTGTGGTTTTTTTTTCATATAAAGAGACATAATAACAAGGAAAAATTAATACCTTTAGGCAGAGTTAAAGGAAACAGGATAAGAGGGCGCCCAAGACTAGGATGGTGCAGTCATATATCAGACTGCCTAAATTGCCTTTAACTGCGGCAGGTCAACTCGTCCTGAATCACGGAGTGTTCAGAGAATCCATAAGGAAGACCACGTTCTGGAAAGAATATGTCACATGATGATGATGAAAGAGACTAAATGGTAGAACAATTGGTAGTGCATCTTATTCAGGACGTAGACATCAACCCAGAATTTTTAGGCTGTAGTGATTTTCTAAGAAATATAAATACTTTTAGTAGTTTGCCATTTATTTCTATACGGTCCAAATGTACCATTGTCTGTTGTGGGATTCGAACCGGGTACCGTGTCTGTCAAAGACGTGCACTATATCACACCGCAACAAGGGTGTATATAAAGGCATGGAAAGAATAATAATGGAGTGCATGGTTGGTGGCAACAGAAGAAGAGTACCAGGAAGATGCTGGACAACACGTATGGGAGCGTTTAATGATGAGACTGGCAGAGGAAGGTCAGCGGGTCCTGGTACGTGAGGAGATCAGCCATAAGACAGACAGAATGGAAAAATTACACATGATAAATGTGGTTAAATGCGACTAAAGTGCGACTAAAGTGCAACTAAAGTGCAACTAAAGTGAATTGGGGGAAGGAGATAGCTGTCCAATCTCAAAAATAGTTAAAGTTCAAGGTGACCCAAAGATTAAGCTGACGTCAGACCCGGATATTGCAGATAAGCAGAAATCATGATATAACGCATACAGTTCTCTAGACAATATTCTGAGAACCTGAACAGTTTCCGAATGAATGCAGAAGGAGAATATAGACTTAATAGTTAATTATCTTACTGCTGATTTTTGTGTGGTGTGTCTTACTGCTAATGATTGTGTGGTGTGTCTTACTGCTGATTTTTGTGTGGTGTGTCTTACTGCTGATCATTGTGTGGTGTGTCTTACTGCTAATCATTGTGTGGTGTGTCTTACTGCTAATCATTGTGTGGTGTGTCTTACTGCTGATTTTTGTGTGGTGTGTCTTACTGCTGATTTTTGTGTGGTGTGTCTTACTGCTGATTTTTGTGTGGTGTGTCTTACTGCTAATCATTGTGTGGTGTGTCTTACTGCTAATCATTGTGTGGTGTGTCTTACTGCTGATTTTTGTGTGGTGTGTCTTACTGCTAATCATTGTGTGGTGTGTCATACTGCTGATCATTGTGTGGTGTGTCTTACTGCTAATCTTTGTGTGGTGTGTCTTACTGCTAATGATTGTGTGGTGTGTCTTACTGCTGATCATTGTGTGGTGTGTCTTACTGCTAATTATTGTGTGGTGTGTCTTACTGCTAATGATTATGTGGTGTGTCTTACTGCTGATTTTTGTGTGGTGTGTCTTACTGCTGATTTTTGGGTGGTGTGTCTTACTGCTAATCATTGTGTGGTGTGTCTTACTGCTAATCATTGTGTGGTGTGTCTTACTGCAGATTTTTGTGTGGTGTGTCTTACTGCTGATCATTGTGTGGTGTGTCTTACTGCTAATCTTTGTGTGGTGTGTCTTACTGCTAATGATTGTGTGGTGTGTCTTACTGCTGATCATTGTGTGGTGTGTCTTACTGCTAATCTTTGTGTGGTGTGTCTTACTGCTAATGATTGTGTGGTGTGTCTTACTGCTGATCATTGTGTGGTGTGTCTTACTGCTAATTATTGTGTGGTGTGTCTTACTGCTAATCATTGTGTGGTGTGTCTTACTGCTGATTTTTGTGTGGTGTGTCTTACTGCTAATTATTGTGTGGTGTGTCTTACTGCTAATCATTGTGTGGTGTGTCTTACTGCTAATTATTGTGTGGTGTGTCTTACTGCTAATGATTGTGTGGTGTGTCTTACTGCTGATCATTGTGTGGTGTGTCTTACTGCTAATTATTGTGTGGGGTGTCTTACTGCTAATCATTGTGTGGTGTGTCTTACTGCTGATCATTGTCTAGTGTGTGTTAATGCTAATTACTGCTAATTATTGCGTGCATATCTTACTGCTGATTATGTAGTAGTGTTTCTTACTGCTGATCAGTGTGTGCATATCTTACTCGGCCAAAGCACCTGGTCCAGTTTTCACCAAACCAATTGATCATTCAGACACTTCAGAAATTGCTAGAAACCTACTGAACACAATTATTGCTTAGGAAAACATTTCACTGAAATAAATGGTGATCAATCTCTACTTCTTGCATAGAACATACTTTCGTGTCATGTTGGTTGAGGTGTTTGAAGTAATCATTTCTACTTCTTGCATAGAACATACTTTCGTGTCATGTTGGTTGAGGTGTTTGAAGTAATCATTTCTACTTCTTGCATAGAACATACTTTCGTGTCATGTTGGTTGAGGTGTTTGAAGTAATCATTTCTACTTGAGAAGGGACACGAATAAACCGCATGATCACACCTACTCAAATGTAATTACTTTCCTAGAATTAGAATAATAAAAGTGAAGAAAGTCTGTGGAGTGCCCTAGCTGAATCTTTACATTTACGAGTTAGATAGTTCTCGTAGGATAATTCGAGATTTCTGGAGACTGAAATATTATCACTGCTTGAAAGTTATAAAGAAATGTGAAGAAATGAAAGTCGTATGTAGATTTGATTACTTCACATGGATGGGAGTCTCAAAACTCCCAAAGAAATAAAGTGACGAATAGCAAAGTCGGGGTTGAATAGAAAAATCCCCAAGATTCACATTTTAACAAGCACGAAACCTGTGATAAATTGGGAGATGTCAACATATATCAAGTTAGCTAGCGTACAGACATAAGTCTATAACGTGGGTTGATGCATGGATTCTGTGATGAACCTCTTGGCTTGTTGCCTCTGTCTTCAGCACCTGTACTTGCTACAACAGACTATGGTCTTGCTCGATTTTAAGAGGGCCTATCCAGTCTTAGATATCAGCCTCTGTTAGCTGAACTAAGCCCTATTGAAAAAACAAACTTCTGAAATAGCTGAACTAAGCCCGAATGAAAAAAACAAAACTTGAGATAAAGCTGAACTAATCCATTTAGAAAAAAACAAAACTTGAGATATAGCTGAACTAAGGACTTTAGAAAAAAACAAAACTTGAGATATAGCTGAACTAAGCCATATAGAAGAAACATAAGTTCAGATATAGGAAGGTTTCAGACAAACGAAAGAATTAGAAGAAGTTAGCTTTTGAAAATGATGATCTGAATGAACAAGTATCATATAGGGGCAGTATCATTCATGTTGTCTGTTTGTGATGTTAGTAAGTAAACATGATTTCACATTTGACTATTTGAACATCTCTTCAATAGTTGTTTTGTTTTCTAGCTGGTCTTGGTACTGTAAGTTTTCTAGCTGGTCTTCGTACTGTAAGTATTCTAGCTGGTCTTAGTACTGTAAGTTTTCTAGCTGGTCTTGGTACTATAAGTTTTCTACTATGGAATAATATCCTTTAGTTTGATGCATTGCCGTGAGGTTCAATGGTAGGTCTAAGATCAGTGAGGTTCAAGGTTCAAATCACGTTAAGGGCTGAGTTATTTTTTGCTATCGAAGGGTATGTGGAAAAGCTCACCCTGTAAATGACGTGTCGACAGGACATAGGACCTTAATCACAGAGTTACATGTACCCCCTTTGCAACACCCTAACGAGAATTATGCAAATATCTAAAACTTCTTCGAAGCTCGTGCGAAACAGTAGCTACTGTTTTTTGGATCTTGTCGGGGCAGTTTAGATTGACAAGGAAGGAGATGTGTTTACACATGGCAAGCAATATCTCTGAATGAAGTATCTCCGTCCCCTCCGCCAAAACACTGTCGCAGCAGAGAATAAAAGTGTCTGGCCTGAAATGCAGGGATGTCCTGTCTCAAGCTCACAAACATGGAGAGTGGTATCTCCGGAGAAGAAAAACTAGCATATTGAGTAGAATGTTCCGCCGAAGACGGATGTGTCGGGCAATTAGCGCAAATAAAACGGTGACACAACGCATTTCCATTCTCTGGGCTATATCCTGCTTGAAATCTAGTGGGACCATGGTCCTGCTACAAAGGATATCCAGCGGGAGTTTGAGAATGAACACTGAAAAAGAAGAAGAAGAAGAAGAAGAGTAGTAGAATGATAGGGCAGTACAGCGCTAGAGATAAGCTTCTGAGTTAAACGCTCCTTCAAAAGGCATTACTACACTAATCCGAAAACTGAAGTCTCCTGAGTATGAAAAAAATCTCCGAAAAACAGCAACACTGCACATAGGAAGTAAGAGCTAATCGCTCGCAACTGATGTGGTTCTGAAACAAACAACTAAAATCACACGTCAAGCTAACTTCACTAACACCGACGGTACTTCTCGCTCTGATGGGTTAAACTTGTTTCTTCCTTGTCCTCTGTTTGTCCTGTGTTTTTCTAGATAAAGATATAATAGTTAAAACGTTGATTTACTCTGTCTTGTATACTGTTATATAGTAAAGTAACCCATAACATTTATTAATTGTACTTACGAACAACACAGGTTTATATAATCGCTCAGACACGACGGACTATAACTAAAACTAGTGGGTAATGATGTGCGCACAAGATAACATACCAATTAAAATACACAAATCATATTCAACTTTTCAACCAAAAGGTCTTTATCAAGATACACACACAACATAAAAAGACGACGAATGGAACAATTATCACAAGAAACAAACGGAAATATGGAAATGAGATGCCGGAAGGTCAAAAAGTACATAAAAAGCGAAAATATATGTGGAAACGAAACGAACAAAAAGATGAGTAAATGACGGAACAAAAAGAATAAAGACAAAGACCACAACAACCCAGTACTAGACATAAGAGTCGTCGGAATTGAGTCCACGAGACTTGAGGGTACCGAATTCAAAAATGAGACGATTTTCTATAGCGTAACTAGATCTATCATCGGCGGTGCAGGATCTGATTATGGTGACCTGAATATCAAGAGCACCATGATGACTAACGCTGTTGAAGTGTGTGGCCACAGGAGTCGGTGTTCTGTGCTTGATGTCATGAAGATGGTTACAAAAGCGATTGCTCAATCATAAGCCGGTTTCCCCGATGTACTATGCCGCAGCGTTTACATATGATCACGTAAATGACATTACGGGACTCACATGTAAAGGCCTCATCGATGGAGAAAGTGGCCTAGGGAAATGAAATGGAGCGCATCTGAACCACGTAAGGACATGTATAGCAACGGCCACGTGAGCAACAAACAGTGCCAAAATTGTCGGGAACAGACGACGTTGCTATACATGTCCTAACAAACAAACAAACAAGTAACCAAAAAAACAAATGGTAATGTTTCTGCGTAAGGGAAACATTTCCTGGTCAACTTAGTTATCAATTTTGTGTGGTTTTCTTTAGTTAAAACGTTGTTAGTTTCTTTAAAAAGGACCCATTTGGACCGATACGTGGAAAATTGTCCCGTTTTGTTTTATTGTATGCTTTATATACTCTTTAATCTATTTGTATTTATAGTTATGTTTTTCTAGTCATCTGTTTAACTTATTTTTCCTTACCATACTGTTATATATATGTTTTCATACCTGTCAATCCGTCAGTTTTTGCTTCGTAGAACTAAATTACTTTGTAGCGTGTGTGAGTATATGTTTTGTACAGTTCTACTTCCGTCTCAATTAGTATCAATTGATATATGTAAAATAATATTATATATATATATATATATCACATATTCGGATATCTGCGTGGTACAATGATCCAGCCGTTTACCTTGTGGTAATTCGATTGCGGAATCGATTCCGGGTCGTAACATGGATACAAGTAAAATTTCTCAGAGTTCCCTGAGGATTATTGCTTGACGACACACACTGTGAAAGGTAGACTCGTCCGGCGGCATGCCGCTTTATTGAGATAAGCCGGGGACGTATTGGGCCACACAACTACAATGAAAATAGTCCCTTTGGCGCCTTATTTATACGTCACATCATCAAGCTAGGCGTATCGTCGATGCTGACTTCGCTTATTTTCTCATTAGTTATACAAATAAGAATAATGTAATCGATTTCATGTTGATGTGATGTGCCTTGTTTAATGTGGACATGACTTTTGTCAAAAAATGTATAACTCGATAGATTTATAACCTAGATCAACCATTTGAACTATATGTATGTGTATGTGTGTGGACAGCATCAAAACGTTATAAGATGACAAGAGAGGGCATGAAATATACAAGTCTAATTACAAAAATGCATTTCAAATTCCGTGGCATAAATATCTTTGAATAAAATAAAACAGCGTGTCGCCAAGAAAATCCGCAGAAAAAATACTTTCTTCTAGCTAGGGGATTATTTTTGGTTTCACGCATTCGTAGGAGAAAGAATCAAGAATGTCAGAGAAGACAAATTCATTAGACAGTGAAGTAGATAGATCTACTTTACGAAGAATCCAGAATGGGAATTATAAAAAGTTGCATTCAGCGATGAAACACATTTGCGGAGATTAATTAAATAAATCTACAATGAAAATAACTAAATAAGAAATAAATTCACTCTTTATTGGTATAGATTATTTTAGTCCTGTATTACCGCGGAAGTCGTATGTGGTGGGTCAGTTGTGCAAATACAACGGCGGTACACTGAGTTTCCGTTATCAGGACTATATCCCGATAAAAATCTAGTTTGACCATTGTCCTGCTACAAGAGAGATCCGGGAATACTTTTGAAAAAAATAGATCGTGTTTCTTCTTCTTCTTCATCGTTCATTCTCAAACTCCCGCGGGATCTCTCTTGTAGCAGGACAATGGTCGCAGTAGATGTCCAGCACAATGTCGCTCAGATAATGGAAATGTGGTGTGTCGTCGTTTTATTTGCACCGACGGCCCGACAGATTTGTCTTCGGCTAAGGTCTTTAGATGCAAATATTTTTTTTAATCGCTACATAAATGGATATGTTGTCTTCTCAATGGCATGCGCATTGGTGGCAGAGAAAACTCTTTTCATTGGTGGGTCCAGGTCATGCATTCTTCTTGTGGAATTGCGATATTACGATTTCTGATTTTGTCAGTAGATTTCAAATACGTATCGAATACTTTTTAAGTTAAAATGTGTGTTGGTCTTTAATAAGTCGTTGATGTCGTACAACAAAGATGGGCTCGGGCAATACTTTATTTTGCTAACAGCATTCACGTTTTGACGTAATAGTTTCTTCCTTCTCACTGATTAGTGTTATACTTTACAGTTTGACTGAGATAGCTTGTAATTTGATGTATTATTAGCTCAGGATTCAGTTCGCTATAGTAATTGTAGATCATTTGAAGGGATTATCGCTTGAAGGGATTATCGCTTGGAGGGTATGGGGTTACGTATTATGAATGATACTTTTGAAAGCTGTCGCATCGTTCAGGGGGGGGGGGGGCTACATATTGATAATTTGTAAATGATGCTGCAATTCTCTCCAAAATCCTGCATGAAAATCTGATGATTATTACTGTCTCTATTCGTACCTGAATCAGACATGTTCAAGGTGGTCCATGTATGACGGTTCCCATTGTAGATGCGGTAAATGATATGAAATTTGTTGGTCACAAACACAGACTTCTAGATACACATAGTTTTAGTATAGTTATCACAGTAAGAGGCGGCTGTTACTAAATTAACCGGTTTTTACCAAATTAACTGGGGTTTACACAATTAACCGGGGATTTACGACATTAACCTGGGTTTTATGCACACTATTTACCAAGTTCGTCTTCAGAAAAGTCATGTGTGTTGATGTCATAGTTCGACGAAGACAGATGTGTTGGGTCATTCGCCCAAATAAAACTGCGACACAAAACATTTCCGTTCTTTAGATTACATCCTGTTGGAAGTCTAGTAGGATCATAGTTCTGCTACAAGAGAGATGTGCTACAAGAGAGATGTGCTACAAGAGAGATGTGCTACAAGAGAGATGTGCTACAAGAGAGATCTGATACAAGACAGATCTGATACAAGACAGATCTGATACAAGACAGATCTGATACAAGACAGATCTGATACAAGACAGATCTGATACAAGACAGATCTGATACAAGACAGATGTGCTACAAGAGAGATGTGCTACAAGACAGATCTGATACAAGACAGATCTGATACAAGACAGATCTGATACAAGACAGATCTGATACAAGACAGATGTGCTACAAGAGAGATGTGCTACAAGACAGATCTGATACAAGACATATCTGATACAAGACAGATCTGATACAAGACAGATCTGATACAAGACAGATCTGATACAAGACAGATGTGCTACAAGAGAGATGTGCTACAAGAGAGATGTGCTACAAGAGAGATCTGATACAAGACAGATGTGCTACAAGAGAGATCTGATACAAGACAGATCTGATACAAGACAGATCTGATACAAGACAGATCTGATACAAGACAGATGTGCTACAAGAGAGATGTGCTACAAGAGAGATGTGCTACAAGAGAGATCTGATACAAGACAGATCTGATACAAGACAGATCTGATACAAGACAGATGTGCTACAAGACAGATGTGCTACAAGAGAGATCTGATACAAGACAGATGTGCTACAAGAGAGATCTGATACAAGACAGATCTGATACAAGACAGATCTGATACAAGACAGATCTGATACAAGACAGATCTGATACAAGACAGATCTGATACAAGACAGATGTGCTACAAGAGAGATGTGCTACAAGACAGATCTGATACAAGACAGATCTGATACAAGACAGATCTGATACAAGACAGATCTGATACAAGACAGATCTGATACAAGACAGATCTGATACAAGAGAGATGTGCTACAAGAGAGATGTGCTACAAGAGAGATGTGCTACAAGACAGATCTGATACAAGAGAGATGTGCTACAAGACAGATCTGATACAAGACAGATCTGATACAAGACAGATCTGATACAAGACAGATCTGATACAAGACAGATCTGATACAACACAGATCTGATACAAGACAGATCTGATACAAGAGAGATGTGCTACAAGAGAGATGTGCTACAAGAGAGATGTGCTACAAGAGAGATGTGCTACAAGAGAGATGTGCTACAAGAGAGATGTGCTACAAGAGAGATCTGATACAAGACAGATCTGATACAAGAGAGATGTGCTACAAGAGAGATGTGCTACAAGAGAGATGTGCTACAAGAGAGATGTGCTACAAGAGAGATGTGCTACAAGAGAGATGTGCTACAAGAGAGATGTGCTACAAGACAGATCTGATACAAGACAGATCTGATACAAGAGAGATGTGCTACAAGAGAGATGTGCTACAAGAGAGATGTGCTACAAGAGAGATGTGCTACAAGAGAGATGTGCTACAAGAGAGATGTGCTACAAGAGAGATGTGCTACAAGAGAGATGTGCTACAAGACAGATGTGCTACAAGACAGATGTGCTACAAGACAGATGTGCTACAAGACAGATGTGCTACAAGACAGATGTGCTACAAGACAGATGTGCTACAAGACAGATGTGCTACAAGAGAGATGTGCTACAAGAGAGATGTGCTACAAGACAGATCTGATACAAGACAGATCTGATACAAGACAGATCTGATACAAGACAGATCTGATACAAGACAGATGTGATACAAGACAGATGTGCTACAAGACAGATGTGCTACAAGAGAGATGTGCTAAAAGAGAGATGTGCTACAAGAGAGATGTGCTACAAGACAGATCTGATACAAGAGAGATGTGCTACAAGACAGATCTGATACAAGAGAGATGTGCTACAAGACAGATCTGATACAAGAGAGATGTGCTACAAGACAGATCTGATACAAGAGAGATGTGCTACAAGACAGATCTGATACAAGAGACATGTGCTACAAGAGAGATGTGCTACAAGAGAGATGTGCTACAAGACAGATCTGATACAAGAGAGATGTGCTACAAGACAGATCTGATACAAGAGAGATGTGCTACAAGACAGATCTGATACAAGAGAGATGTGCTACAAGACAGATCTGATACAAGAGAGATGTGCTACAAGACAGATCTGATACAAGAGAGATGTGCTACAAGACAGATCTGATACAAGAGACATGTGCTACAAGAAACATGTGCTATAAGAGAGATGTGCTACAAGACAGATCTGATACAAGAGAGATGTGCTACAAGACAGATCTGATACAAGAGACATGTGCTACAAGAGATATGTGCTACAAGAGAGATGTGCTACAAGACAGATCTGATACAAGAGACATGTGCTACAAGAGACATGTGCTACAAGAGAGATGTGCTACAAGACAGATCTGATACAAGAGAGATGTGCTACAAGACAGATCTGATACAAGAGAGATGTGCTACAAGACAGATCTGATACAAGAGAGATGTGCTACAAGACAGATCTGATACAAGAGACATGTGCTACAAGAGAGATGTGCTACAAGAGAGATGTGCTACAAGAGAGATCCAGCGGGATTTTGAGAATGAACGATGAACAGAAGATTATTTCATGGAGCGTTACTCAATTGACTGATCATTTGTTGATTTTCATATAATTCAATGGGGTGCAAAGGAAACGCACTGCTCTAGGCGGACCCAGGGTTAGCAGATAACCAAGATCCCAAATGTACCTCCTCGCGGTGCACCCTGGTAACAGAAAACAGCAGCTCGAGCTGATTCTAGCCAAATCATTTGGGGATCGTGTCCGAGAATGTGGAGGAAGGAGGTGGAAATAGATTTGACTTGCATAAGAGACAGACAATATCTCCGACACCATTTGTATCACCAGATACAGCGACACTGTCGACATGCAGTGACACCTGTTAGGCCAGTCAGAAAATTGGAGGGGCGGCCAATGTAAGAGGCACGTAAAGGTGGTTGCATGGAAAGAAACAAATATATGTCATAATGAGTACAATGCCACAATGAAAGAGCAGAACAGCGCCAGAGGGCAGCGCGAAGTGCAAATGAAACGTGAAAAGTTCCTAGGAAAGGGGAACTATACGCTCCTTTAGCTCGAGACGAGCTTCTAGTTACCTGTGATCCTTATAAGAAGAGACCCAGACCCTATAGTAGGGGCTCGGAAAAGCAAGAATACCTAAACCAACTCTAATGTCGAGCCTTCCTATACCGGAAATATGCTCGCGAAGAGAAAGGGTTCCGAACCCGATGGGCTTAGGCAAGAAGAGGACAACGATGGCAGTCCTGGCCCAACTCTACTGTCAAGCTTTCCTATACCGGAAATACACTTGCAGAGAGAAAGGGTTCAGTACCTTATGGGCTCAGGCGCTATTGGGATACGGTCGCTCAGCTCGAGAACGCCTTGCTCTCAAGCGCGTGGCGTGAGACTCACATTTGTGCGAGGGGTTCACGATGTCTGTGAACGACGCCTCGGGTAGGAGGGCGAACGAGCCAGGGTCCAACTCTTCTGGCGAGTTCTTCCTCATATGGAACCAGGCTGACGGATGAGAAAAGGTTCAGTACCCGATGGACACAGGCAGAGTTCGTCCAATTGCACGAGATGGGTTTATAGACGGTGGAACACCTCGTGCCAGATAGACGCGCTCGACAAGAACTTGGCGAAGAGGCACTACACACCAGCATGCCCGGCGACAGATACACAGGCTGTCGCGGACTAGGGATCAAACCCGAAATAAAGGAATGACGAAAACGGATGTGCTGAACCTCGGACGTCCTGACCACAAGTGGCCAACCGGGGTGCAAATAATCACAGTTTTACTGTGGAACTTGCAGCACAACGTACTTCACGCTCCCTGGCGGAAATCACACGAAATATTCGTTGTGGTTATTTGAGAGCGAACGATGAAGAAGAAGAAGAAGAATATATAATTAAATGAAAGGCCGGTACAATTCCAATTTAAAAAAGAGAAATGCCGATGCATGAAATCATTCATAGACTTCTAGATGCACAGGTTTGTAGCGTGAGCCACAAAATAGAGGCGGATGTTACTATAATAAACTGGGATTGCACATTTTGAACCATTTCGCAGAGAAATACGTACGTCTTCAAGATAGTTTGCGCACTGTACACATCTCATCCAACTAGACTTCATCACGCTATAATATAATATGTTATAATATAACGATTGGAAGTCACATATATAAATCATTGTCTGAGCCGGTTAGGGGTATAACTACCACTATCAACTGACTGAGCGGGTTAGGGGTATAAATATCACAATCAACTGACAGAGTGGGTTAGGGGTATAACTACCACTATCAACTGACAGAGCGTGTTAGGGGTATAACTACCACTATCAACTAACTGAGCGGGTTAGGGGTATAAATATCACAATCAACTGACAGAGTGGGTTAGGGGTATAACTACCGCTATCAACTGACTGAGCGGGTTAGGGGTATAACTACCACTATCAACTGACAGAGCGGGTTAGGGGTATAACTACCACTATCAACTAACTGAGCGGGTTAGGGGTATAAATATCACAATCAACTGACAGAGTGGGTTAGGGGTATAACTACCGCTATCAACTGACTGAGCGGGTTAGGGGTATAACTACCACTATCAACTGACAGAGTGGGTTAGGGGTATAACTACCACTATCAACTAACTGAGCGGGTTAGGGGTATAAATATCACAATCAACTGACAGAGTGGGTTAGGGGTATAACTACCGCTATCAACTGACTGAGCGGATTAGGGGTATAACTACCACTATCAACTGACAGAGTGGGTTAGGGGTATAACTACCACTATCAACTAACTGAGCGGGTTAGGGGTATAAATATCACAATCAACTGACAGAGTGGGTTAGGGGTATAACTACCGCTATCAACTGACTGAGCGGGTTAGGGGTATAACTACCACTATCAACTTACTGAGCGGGTTAGGGGTATAACTACCGCTATCAACTGACTGATTGGGTTAGGGGTATAACTATCACAATCAACTGACAGAGTGGGTTAGGGGTATAACTACCGCTATCAACTGACTGAGCGGGTTAGGGATATAACTACCATTATCAACTGACTGATTGGGTTAGGGGTATAACTACCACTATCAACTGACTGAGCGGGTTAGGGGTATAACTACCACTATCAACTGACTGAGCGGGTTAGGGGTATAACTACCACTATCAACTGACTGAGCGGGTTAGGGGTATAACTACCACTATCAACTGACTGAGCGGGTTAGGGGTATAACTACCACTATCAACTGACTGAGCGGGTTAGGGGTATAACTACCATTATCTATTGACCGGGATATTTATTAGGAAGAGGAGGATTGTACATCAGCATAAAGACAATTTTCAGCACCACCAAATGTTGCTGATGATGATGACATACTCCCTTTAGTTGTGAGCAGTTAGCTCTTGGCAAACAATAGGCGTTCCAACATAAACATATGTCCCTGTTAGTTGTGTAACTGAGTCGACGACACCTGGACTTATATAAGGTCACGAAGGTATCAATGTGTAAGAGGGAGTTTATGGATGTGTAGGAGGGAGTTTATGGATGTGTAGGAGGGAGTTTATGAATGTGTAGGAGGGAGTTTATGAATGTGTAGGAGGGAGTTTATGAATGTGTAGGAGGGAGTTTATGAATGTGTAGGAGGGAGTTTATGAATGTGTAGGAGGGAGTTTATGAATGTGTAGGAGGGAGTTTATGGATGTGTAGGAGGGAGTTTATGGATGTGTAGGAGGGAGTTTATGGATGTGTAGGAGGGAGTTTATGGATGTGTAAGAGGGAGTTTATGGATGTGTAAGAGGGAGTTTATGGATGTGTAAGAGGGAGTTTATGGATGTGTAAGAGGGAGTTTATGGATGTGTAAGAGGGAGTTTATGGATGTGTAGGAGGGAGTTTATGAATGTGTAGGAGGGAGTTTATGGATGTGTAGGAGGGAGTTTATGAATGTGTAAGAGGGAGTTTATGAATGTGTAGGAGGACGTTTGTAGATACCTGTTTAGTCCCCGTTGGAGGCATATCCAGTAGGCCAGTATCACATGACTGAAACGCTCTACCAAGGACACATCATCATCATCAAGTGCAGTCTCTGCAGCGAAGGTTGGTTGCAACAGATCTCCAACATACTTTGTCTCTTGTCTTGGTGGTGCACTCTGCTAGACTGTAACCTATCCATTGTGTGATGCTACTCTCCCATTTGTAGGACTTCTAGTTGTAAGGACACATCACACACCTCTGGACCTACTAATTCCTTATTCTTCTGTCACATTAGTTGAGTCATTCAACTAATGGCAAATCTAGCATTCCCTTTCCCCTAGGAGTCTGCCACCAAAGAACAAACGTGCAATGTCTGCGGACCTGCAACTCCTCGCCATCCATGGGGATTATTTGATTGAAAAGAAAATTAAGAATTGAGACAAGATGCGACAATGATTATTTTTGTTTTCACAGATGACATGTTGTCAGCCTATCCTCCACTTTTCCTTAATCGCCTCTAATGCGACATACGAGAAGACAGTGCGCCGAATATTTACACCCGCATACAAGTCCAGAACTCAGCTGTCACAGGGGTGTTATCATCAGCCACATGGGTGTTATCAGCAGCCACAGGGGTGTTATCATCAGCCACATGGGTGTTATCATCAGCCACATGGGTGTTATCATCAGCCACATGGGTGTTATCATCAGCCACATGGGTGTTATCATCAGCCACATGGGTGTTATCATCAGCCACATGGGTGTTATCATCAGCCACATGGGTGTTATCAGCAGCCACATGGGTGTTATCATCAGCCACATGGGTGTTATCATCAGCCACATGGGTGTTATCATCAGCCACATGGGTGTTATCAGCAGCCACAGGGGTGTTATCAGCAGCCACAGGGGTGTTATCATCAGCCACATGGGTGTTATCAGCAGCCACAGGGGTGTTATCATCAGCCACATGGGTGTTATCATCAGCCACAGGGGTGTTATCATCAACCACAGGGGTGGTATCATCAGCCACATGGGGTGTTATCATCAGCCACATGGTTGGTATCATCAGCCACAGGGGTGGTATCATCAGCCACATGGGTGTTATCATCAGCCACATGGGTGTTATCATCAGCCACAGGGGTGTTATCATCAGCCACAGGGGTGGTATCATCAGCTACATGGGGTGTTATCATCAGCCACAGGGTTGGTATCATCAGCTACAGGGGTGGTATCATCAGCCACAGGGGTGGTATTATCAGCCACAGGGGTGGTATAAAGACGAACAAATTAATCATTAATAAAGAGAATTATGAGAAATACTAAATTATTCACATAGAGATATCTGAGGAAGTAAAAGAATATAAATAAACAGACAGAATGTTGATGAAGAATAGAAATTGTTAACATGAAGAATTCTGAACAAGAAGATGAAGAAGCATATTGATAGAGAATCTAAGAGAAAGACTGATGAAATAAATCTCTGACCTGGGGTTTTTTCAAACCATATTTTGGTAAATAAAACAGTGCTGCCACTATTTAAAAATGTAATTAATATTATGAAACCAGCAAGCAAATGTTATTTTATAACATCACATGACCACTCAGAGGAAGAAGCAAATACAGTAAGCAAACATTTTCAAAGCAAATTCCCTCGGACATGCACCTCCCTTAACATCCTTCCTGACACGCCCACGACTCAATGAGAAATCTCAAAGATATCCTAATATTAGTTTAAATAATTT
The DNA here is from genome assembly GCA_034231615.1 of Meghimatium bilineatum. Classification (NCBI taxonomy): domain Eukaryota; kingdom Metazoa; phylum Mollusca; class Gastropoda; order Stylommatophora; family Philomycidae; genus Meghimatium; species Meghimatium bilineatum. The sequence continues at coordinate 116,162,571 of CM067299.1, read as the reverse complement.
TTAAAACACATAGTTTTATGTGGGGAGTGAGCGAATGTTCAAAAATAGGGTATTGGAAACCAGGGGTGTAATATTAATATGAAATAAGAAGCAAGTATTGTTTAGATTTAGGGAATAAAATGTTGATTTATTTCATTTAGAACTGGACCAGTCATTCTTGTGAATCCCATCCAAGAAGAAAATATCTTCTTGATTGGCAAAAAACGCTTTTACCTCATAGAAATCTCATGGAGAAATTGAAAAACCAGAAAAAAAGTCTCCTGTCAGTATATCAGAATGTCATGGAGGTAAGCATCTAGCGACCTTTCTGGTCAACTTGTTTGGCGATGGTGCAGGATACCGTACTTCACTACAGACACAAAGTGACAGGTGTTTGAATTTTGTCAACCCCAGACTGCACACTTGTCAGGCTGCACACTTGTGATGTGCTCTGTTAGGTTTCTTTCCAAGTAAATGTCAGACTATCTCCTGCGTTATCGACATCGGTAATCTCATTGAAATCCACAAGGAGGGATATAGTTGTGTAGATAAAGTTATGTGCATGGCTATATGCTTCAGGTTTTGTGAGTGGGTATATGCTTCACGTTCTGTGTGTGGACATATGCTTCACGTTCTGTGTGTGGACATATGCTTCACGTTCTGTGTGTGGACATATGATTCACGTTCTGTGTGTGGACATATGATTCACGTTCTGTGTGTGGACATATGCTTCACGTTCTGTGTGTGGACATATGCTTCACGTTCTGTGTGTGGTATATACTTCACGTTCTGTGTTTGGTATATACTTCACGTTCTGTGTGTGGTATATACTTCACGTTCTGTGTGTGGTATATACTTCACGTTCTGTGTGTGGTATATACTTCACGTTCTGTGATTGAGTATATTCTTCATGAAACCAAGCTACAAGTTATAGCGCTATTAAATAGAAAAGAGCTCAATATCTTGTGAAAGTAAGAGATAAATGTTGCAGTTTAAAGAAGAGAACAGACTAGAAGGACACTAACATAGCAAATACCATCTACGCAGATCACTTAATGCATAAATCAAGGACCCTTGGAACCAGTATAGGGATGCGAATTTATAATCAAGGCCATTTATTGACAGTAATGTTTCAAATATTGGATGTTAAACACGGTCGTCATCAATTATGATGGACCTACAATGGCTAAAATATGACCATATCAATGTCTTATTTTGAACAAAAAGAAAATAGTCGAATACACATTTTAAGACTTTTGATATGATAAGAGACACAAGGCAAAGATGTTACCTTGTAAGAAGAAATTGTATGGAGACCATACAATCTTGACACAAACTGTCAACCTATGAATAAAGAATCGAGTAGAAGATTCTGATCAAACAAGAAATCCGATTCCGGAAAATATCTTCTCTCATTCCAATAAATTGGCTTCAGGAAATATAAAACACAAACTTCATGCAAAAAATAAGTTTATTTCAATTTCATTTTTATTTCATACACAGCGTCTTTTCAATATTCCGAGATTACTGAAAGATTACAAGATTACTTCATGTGTATGTTATTTGTTGATCTTAGCTCAACTATAACATAAAAATTATCGTAATTGAATATAATCTTACAACATTAGAGAAACGAGGTTTCACTTCACATTGGGTTTCCATATTCTGCCCTAACGTGTCATTTATGTAACGTCCAATAGCTTCATTCTTTCCATCTAATTTATTGTGTCAGAGTTGTGCATTTATAGGCCAACGTTGGGATAAGTAAATAATATAATCCCCTCTAATCATTCTTGAAACATCAAACTCCTTCTTGTGTAACAAATGTTATCAAACTTGTTATTCTATCTGTATTACCAGTTTGGGCTATCTGTATTACCACCTGGGACATTTTATAAGCTGAAGATATTTGGAGGGGACAAATTCCACAATATACTCAGCACACAAGGGGGCCTTCTTCAGAAATCTCTTCTATTGCTGACGCTGAAAGGCAACACAGAGTTGAACGAATAGATAGAGAGAGATATTTTCTGTTTCTGGTGTCAACGTATGGTTGTGAGATGAGGAACATAACGTCCGCAATGGGAAAGAAAATATCGGCATTCTTCTTCTTCTTCTTCAGCGTTCATTCTCAAACTCCTGCTAGATCTCTATTGCAGTAGGACAATGGCCCTATTATATTTCCAGCAGGATATAGTCCAGATAATGGAAATGCGTTGTGTCTCCGTTTTATTTGCGCCAATGGCCCGACACATCCGTCTTCGGCGAGATATCGGCATTCGAAATGAAATGTTATAGAAACGTTTTAAAAATGGACAGAGAGACGAACAACCGCAGATGTCCGCAAAGATCTGAACATAGAAGAAGATTGGCTAATCAAAGCTATCAAAAGATGCATGTTAACATAATCTGCACGTATAGCGAGACAAACAATGGTTTAGAGCAAGGTTAATCATGGAGGAAAAAGTTCCGGGAAAGAGAACAAGAGCCAGACCAAAACTACGATGGGCACATATCGAAGACCTGACCATGACAGTGGAAGAAAATGGGCAGAATGCACAGAACAGAGATACTTACAGAATGACAACAGTGGAAGAAGATGGGCAGAATGCGCAGAACAGAGAGATTACAGAGTGGCAGTGAGAACAATGTTCTGTGACACTCACATAGGTTGATAGAAGCATAAGGCATTAACCAAAGATATCCTATGAAATTATGATAAGATCTTCTTTTGCTTTGCATCTGAAACTCCTGCACATTAGCAGTATGTAGTCCGAAATATTCTGTGTCATGGTTTACAGCTTTGCTGCAATCTCTGCGCCTTTTGTCCTGACCAGAGCCTTGAATACTCTGTAATCATCAAGGGAGGAAGTTTATGTTAAAAAATGTCATTTATACGTATCCGTGTGTCACAATTTTTTTTTTTTAAATGTAAATGTTGTTAGTGTGTCGTCAAAAATTGCTATAATGGGGGAGGGGGGGTGTGGGGGCTTTTGTCCGCCTTTGGCCAAGTTCCTAGTGCTAAATTTCATGTTCAAAATTGCTAGGGGGAGGGGGAACGTTGGAACCTCCCCCTCCTCTTATATGAGCCTTTGCTTGACCTGTGATAGCCGACTTCAGCATGGCTTCTGGATCACTTTGACCCTATATGTGATAGTTAGTCGCCTGATCATCATCACTGCAAACTGGACACGTCCATAGTTGATTTGATCTCTACTTGAGTGTATCCGCCATCACATTTCTGGTGACAGTCCAGGTCCTCTGCTGGTTGACCATCATTCTTCGTCGTCATCTCTATAACGTTAACTTTTAGCATCTCTAAATGGGATGGGGCGGGCACCTTCAGTCCGTACTCTCTTACTCTATCTACAACATATGCTGAAGGTTACAGTGACACTATTCTTGGCTCCCGTGTCGGATCCCGGTAACATACGGATTTTCAATAATGCATTATTCCTGTGCTTCTCGTATCGGAATCTATATATCTTCTGTATCCAGTTTCTCGTATCATACTCTACTACACATCTTCTCTATCCAGTTTCTCGTATCATACTCTACTACACATCTTCTCTATCCAGTTTCAGACTACAATCCTCTCTGAATTCAATAACAATGAAATGGTTGTGATTATAGTCTGTTTCTCTGGTAGCGGAAGACGTATACAAATATGTCAAATGTCTTATAATAAAACAGAAAATATATTTCGTTTAAATAGAAAATGTTGAAGAAGATTGCTCTTTTCTTAAATTTTATTTAGTTTATGCAAAAACAACATTCAGAATTTGAAAAATATATTGTGTAGTATGACCTTGTCATTAGAGGTGAGAAAGTTCTGCAGTGCTATATAACTCCTATACTAACATATGGGCGCGATTCTTGGACAATAAATAAACTGGAAAGTGGGAAATTTGAGGCAACAGAGACATTGTTCTACAAAAGAATGCCGATAATATCATGGACTGCCAGAAAAACTAATGTAGATGTGTTGAAATGCGAAACAGACCTTAATCAACAATATAAGAAAAAGGCAATCTTCTGTTCTTGGCCACTTCATGAGACAGGCAGGTTTGGAGAACATAGTCACAACATGCAAAATTGAAGGCAACACAGAGGACGACAACGTGAGAAAACATTAGACAGTTTGACAACCTCACGGCAAGGAAACAACAACGTCCTTGATACATAATACTGTGGACAGAGAACTGTGGAGAGCCATACCGCCTACCTTTGCCGGCATGGCACCTGATGATGATAACAAAAATGCTCCGAAAAATAGGATTTTAAATGCATCCGCTCACGGAGGTAGGTTTTTAACTCACATGCAGTCTTCTCTTAGAGGAAACATTGATTGAGACCTAGGAACAACCCAGCACGTTTTCGCTTGTGATGTTTATCTAGGCAATATGTTACGTTCAGCATGTTGCAATTGTTCTTTGAACTGTTCACATGCACAGCTGTATGCCACCTGGTTTGTACCTGTTAAGTTGGTAATCCTAGGCCTAAGCCTATACATATATATTACATATCAATATATATAACTAAAAATAACATAAAATTTGCAATGACTTCATTTTAGAATTGTAATAAACTTGTTTAGTGTTGTTACCTTTATTTCATCATTAAACTTCACGAAGTTTAGCATTACTCTTATTGAAGTATCGTTCTCTCTCTCTCTCTCTCTCTCTCTCTCTTTCTCTCCGTCAGTTCTAGGTCTATTGGTTTAAAAATTAGAACTAGCGTCGGTTATTCTTGTTTGCATTCTCAGTACAGTCTCCACTATTTGTTTTCGAAGTTCTAGCACCTGAAATTGCTTTAAGTACAGTCTCCACTATTTGTTTTCGTAATTCTAGCACCTGAAATTGCTTTAAGTACAGTCTCCACTATTTGTTTTCGAAGTTCTAGCACCTGAAATTGCTTTAAGTACAGTCTCCACTATTTGTTTTCGTAGTTCTAGCACCTGAAATTACTTTAAGTACAGTCTCCACTATTTGTTATCGTAATTCTAGCACCTGAAATTACTTTAAGTACAGTCTCCACTATTTGTTTTTGTAGTTCTAGCACCTGAAATTGCTTTAAGTACAGTCTCCACTATTTGTTTTCTTAGTTCTAACACCTGAAATTACTTTAAGTACAGTCTCCACTATTTGTTTTCGAAGTTCTAGCATCTGAAATTGCTTTAAGTACAGTCTCCACTATTTGTTTTTGTAGTTCTAGCACCTGAAATTGCTTTAAGTACAGTCTCCACTATTTGTTTTCGAAGTTCTAGCACCTGAAATTGCTTTAAGTACAGTCTCCACTATTTGTTTTCGTAGTTCTAGCACCTGAAATTACTTTAAGTACAGTCTCCACTATTTGTTATCGTAATTCTAGCACCTGAAATTACTTTAAGTACAGTCTCCACTATTTGTTTTTGTAGTTCTAGCACCTGAAATTGCTTTAAGTACAGTCTCCACTATTTGTTTTCTTAGTTCTAACACCTGAAATTACTTTAAGTACAGTCTCCACTATTTGTTTTCGAAGTTCTAGCATCTGAAATTGCTTTAAGTACAGTCTCCACTATTTGTTTTTGTAGTTCTAGCACCTGAAATTGCTTTAAGTACAGTCTCCACTATTTGTTTTCGAAGTTCTAGCACCTGAAATTGCTTTAAGTACAGTCTCCACTATTTGTTTTCGTAGTTCTAGCACCTGAAATTACTTTAAGTACAGTCTCCACTATTTGTTATCGTAATTCTAGCACCTGAAATTACTTTAAGTACAGTCTCCACTATTTGTTTTTGTAGTTCTAGCACCTGAAATTGCTTTAAGTACAGTCTCCACTATTTGTTTTCTTAGTTCTAACACCTGAAATTACTTTAAGTACAGTCTCCACTATTTGTTTTCGAAGTTCTAGCACCTGAAATTGCTTTAAGTACAGTCTCCACTATTTGTTTTTGTAGTTCTAGCACCTGAAATTACTTTAAGTACAGTCTCCACTATTTGTTTTCGTAATTCTAGCACCTGAAATTACTTTAAGTACAGTCTCCACTATTTGTTTTCGAAGTTCTAGCACCTGAAATTGCTTTAAGTACAGTCTCCACTATTTGTTTTCGTAGTTCTAGCACCTGAAATTACTTTAAGTACAGTCTCCACTATTTGTTATCGTAATTCTAGCACCTGAAATTACTTTAAGTACAGTCTCCACTATTTGTTTTTGTAGTTCTAGCACCTGAAATTGCTTTAAGTACAGTCTCCACTATTTGTTTTCTTAGTTCTAACACCTGAAATTACTTTAAGTACAGTCTCCACTATTTGTTATCGTAGTTCTAGCATCTGAAATTACTTTAAGTACAGTCTCCACTATTTGTTATCGTAGTTCTAGCATCTGAAATTACTTTAAGTACAGTCTCCACTATTTGTTTTCGTAATTCTAGCACCTGAAATTACTTTAAGTACAGTCTCCACTATTTGTTTTCGAAGTTCTAGCACCTGAAATTGCTTTAAGTACAGTCTCCACTATTTGTTTTTGTAGTTCTAGCACCTGAAATTACTTTAAGTACAGTCTCCACTATTTGTTTTCGTAATTCTAGCACCTGAAATTACTTTAAGTACAGTCTCCACTATTTGTTTTCGTAATTCTAGCACCTGAAATTGCTTTAAGTACAGTCTCCACTATTTGTTTTCGTAGTTCTAGCACCTGAAATTACTTTAAGTACAGTCTCCACTATTTGTTATCGTAATTCTAGCACCTGAAATTACTTTAAGTACAGTCTCCACTATTTGTTATCGTAATTCTAGCACCTGAAATTACTTTAAGTACAGTCTCCACTATTTGTTTTTGTAGTTCTAGCACCTGAAATTGCTTTAAGTACAGTCTCCACTATTTGTTTTCTTAGTTCTAACACCTGAAATTACTTTAAGTACAGTCTCCACTATTTGTTATCGTAGTTCTAGCATCTGAAATTACTTTAAGTACAGTCTCCACTATTTGTTTTCGTAGTTCTAGCACCTGAAATTACTTTAAGTACAGTCTCCACTATTTGTTTTCGTAGTTCTAATACCTGAAATTACTTTAAGTACAGTGTCCACTATTTATTTTCAAAATTCTAAACATTTCAAACTTGTCATTGTCGTTGTCAATATCCAAAGGCTGCTGAGTATTTCTAGATTTGTCGATGTCAATCTTAAAAAAGTACAGGTCTTCTGAAGTTGACTTAGTGATACAATAAGTTAGTGGCTGTTTGAAAGAGGTGTTTCCTGCAGTTGAAAAGGAGGGGCAGTCAATAAGAAGGTGTTCCACTGTTTGGTTGGGATGAGAGGAGTGTTTACAAATGGGCAGTTTCTGGGGTCTGCTACGGTTTAAATGGCTATTCAGTCTTGCTTATCGTGTTCGAAAGTGAAAGATAAGGGATTGATTTCTCCTTCAGAGTTTGTTTATGTTGTCATTGTCCTTTTGCGAAGTCTTTTCACTATGTACACTTCGACCAGTCAGCCGATTTCCCCATCTGCTCAGCCACATTTCTCTGGTGTTGTGTCTGAGAATCTGTTTGACTGCCATTACATCTAACGTGTAACTCAGTGTAGTCTACACAAATGCATTTATCGCACTGGACTGTGATAGACATTGTAAACCTGAGCTAGCTGAAATATACCACCATGCCAACCAGCTGCTCACATCTTATGATGTCAACATTTTTATGCAGTGGATTCCTGGCCACTCAAACACACCTGGCAATTATAAAGCAGACAGACTAGCAAAGAGGGGAGCACAACAAGAACAGCCTTATACAGAAACAACAATGCACACAGTTAAAATGATTCTGAAATCTGTGAACAAAGAAAATTGGATGAACAGATGGGCCATGGGAAACACTAGGAGGGAAATCTATAAATATATGACCAGCCCAAATCCTAAAGGTAATATCAACCTCCGGAAAGAAAAGATCAGAGTATCATATTCCGACTGCGTACACAACATGTACAGCTTAACAATCACCTGAAGAGAATACAACCACAACACACTCCAGGGTGCCGGCTGTGCACTCATCCATATGAAACTGTTGACCACCACCTTTTTGAATGCCCAGTGCTGGATGACATCAGGAAAATGCTTCTCCTTCCAGGGCCAGATAAATGGAACATATTATATGGAACAAAACAACAGCTCACAAACACATGCATATATCACACAATAGCATTGGGTCAAAGGGCATGAGCCCATGGACCACTGGATCAGCAACCAACCAATCAACTATCAATACACCCTTAAGTTTCTAATAGAGTGCTAGTGTTTCAAACTGCATCGGAAGTTACATAAATCAAGTAAAGATAACTGAAAAAAATACTGTTGAAACTTCGCGCGAGGAAGCGAATAGTTGAACGGACACATATCATATCGTGTCTACTACCAGAACATAAGTAGATAAAATTAACGTTTCGGCCAGCAGCTCTATTACCACGATAAGGAAGTATAAAGCTTCTAACACACATAAAACAACAGAAATGAGTGTAAGTACCACAAGGAATTATATTCCTTCTTTGATTATATATTTTCTTATAAATGGGGAACAATTTTACTGCAGTTTCCCTTTTCATGTTAAACAAGTGCCGTACTTCCGTATAAAAATGTTATGTTAGCTCCGTTAAACTCACTAAAAATAAGATTAATAGACAATGAAGCATACAGAATCGCATACCCCCAATTACTATGTTTAGCCGATTACTGAAAATAATTCCAAAAAATCAAAACAGGTAAGGGAGGGGTAGAGTCAATAGAGAGAGATAAAATGTGGGCCTCACTGGGGAAAATCACGGTTATCTTTGTTCCCGGGCACGCGGGTGTGGAGGTAATCGAGTGACCGACCAATTAGCTAGCCTTGCCAACATAACAGATGGTCTACCTATGGACCGAGCAGTTGTAGTCAGTGCACTTTATGAGTCCGCACGATCCGAAGATTTTGAGATAAATTCGCTTCAAACAATATCAAGATGCGCTATTTTGGAGTGGGGATAGGCATGACTCGTCGAGAACACCTAACAAGAGCACAGATTACAGTATTGCCGTACACAGGCGTACCTTCAAATATATGCAGATAAGGAGCGTCCGTTGTATTCTGAAATGCAGACAGTAAAGGACAGCAGACTTAATAGAGGGACGTCGTGATGGGACGTGCTGTCATACAAAGCGTGTGCAGATTGCAAGGTGTGGCATCAGGTGAGGAATGGATAAGTACACATACAGATTTCGAAACTAGTTTGAGAGTAGTAATAACACTTAGCAGGGACACTTAACACTTAACACTTAACACTTAGTCCCACAGCTGTGGAGAAAGAAGTGCAGGCTTTGGTCAGTGAGAAATGTCAAAGAGGGGGATGTGATTATATACACGATCAGGGAGGAAAGTGGAGTCTGTGACGTTACTACGAGTAACATGACCATGGAGACTAGGGAATTTGAGTGGGTATGCACACAGAAGGTAACGCAGGTCTGCATCTTGAGTTACTCTATGAGTATGATTAGGAAGATACAAGTGGGTCTCGTTCACGAACAATGGATTGAGGCTTTGAGAAAGGCGTGGCTGAAAGTGGTTACATTTATTTTCGTTTCGGGACATGTGGGTGTTCGAGGCAATGAAAGAGCAAATCAACTCACGTCATGCGCGATTGTGGCACAGGGCGATGGGGCAATGGATCGAATTGACGTTTTTAACTCCTTAAGAGATATAGCGCGCGAGAGTGAGACCAGTGTGGATGTTGATTCCTTTTCAATATCCAGGATTAAAGATTAGGATTTGAAATTCAGTATTGCTAGAAGTGAACACTTTGGAGGGCGCAGAATAATGATGATCAACCAGCATAGCACCGGTACTATCAGCAGAAGTGTAACGGCAGATACGCTCAGTGAGAAATCGGAGCAACTATGGACGTGTCCAGTTTGCAGTGATGATGATTCGACGACTAGCTAACTAACTAACATACTAACTCAGCAAGGAAATCTAAAATAGAACTGAACCAACATAGAACCCGAACCATCATCAGTTATACCCTGAGAGATTTACTGACGCGAAGCTCTCAACATCTATGGACATGTTCGGTGTGCCAAGAGGATAATCTACATACCTAATTTAACCTAATAAACTATGCATTTTTGGCAGGTACAATTTTATGAAAAACTGCAGGCTCAAAATATTTAGACAAGATAATATAAATTACAGAGGAGTGTGTTATAGACTGAGAATACCCACAGTATCAATTAAACTAGTGTGTGTATGTGTTGTTTTGTGTTTTTTTGGTATTTTTTTGTGGGGGGGGGAGGGATATAATATGAAACTTCTTATTTTTTCTGTTGAAAATTATAAACATGAAACTTCTTTTTTTTTCTGCGTTAGTTGTCAATCATCTGCTCGCTAACAGGATGTAGTCCGGGGATAGGAATGTGTTGGGTCATGCTTTACAGATTGGCTGAGTATTTTCACTTTTCTACACGACATATCCAATTTCAGCATGGCGTATGGTTCACTTGAACTTCGGGAAAATCATCCCAAAAACTTTCACGAATTGTATAACGACAGTGTCACCACGTTTTGCTCACATCTCACCCAGGCAACGCCGCATTGAGCGTTTGTGCACACATCTATTTCAAATATCCTTAGTCTCCTCTAGCGACATGCATGACAATCAGTTTTTCTATTTTTCTGCTCAGCTCCTACCGCCACCCCTTATAACACATGTTTAATCAATTTCAATGATTGTACATTGGCTATACAATCGTGCACGTTCTCTGTAGCTGTGCTTCTTCTCTGTAGCTGTGTACCTTCTCTGTAGCTGTGTACCTTCTCTGTAGCTGTGCACCTTCTCTGTAGCTGTGCTTCTCGTCCGCCAGGTCCAATAAAGATTCTCACAAAGATTGAGAAGAAGTGCTCTCTGGAAAAAAGATGTACGATTTTCTTGAAGAATATTTAGAACCCCTCTTAAACATAACTAATCTAACTTGCTTTGATTTGTAGAAAAAATGTCAACGTAAAGAGAAAGAAAGAAAACTAGAGACACGGGAAGAAAACTATGACCATCTGTAAAGAAGATCTAACGGTTTCAGATTTCTACAGCCATGTCTGAGATTGATGACAACAGTACAGTTCATACATCGTATCAGTGTCTGACTTTGGCTGAAGAACAAGGAAGTATAAGCTATTCTCGTGTCTGTTTACTTCATAGGGAAAAGATATTTCAAACACTGAGTGAAATCACCGATCGATGGCATTAAAAAAAAGTAGACAAAATAAAATAAGCAAGAATTAATAAATACTTTCATAGCAACGTTAATGTCTAGAGAAAACAAGTCATTATTCGAGCCAATTGTTAGATCAAAGTTGATTTATGACAGCCCGTATATCACAAGATCACAGAAAATCTCTGAACATGATGGCATCCTTTTTATTTTGTAAGCTTCTTACCGTTTAGTTCCCAGTAAACGTACAGTCTCCTGCACGAAACACATCTCGAAGCACTTACAAATCAGACAGTGTTTTATTTAAATGAAGGGGTTTGTTTCAATATAGTTGATCTCGGTCTTAGCTCCTAAATTTGCAACAATCAATTCGATCAATCAAGGGGAACATCTCAAGTGGTATAGGAGACACTGTTTCTTTACAACTCTCTTTCTCTGGTGCTGTTAATAAGTTGTGACATTATTGTCATGTATGGAAGGGGATCACTGTCACTTGATAGAATAGTGAAAAGATTATATTGAGGAAGCAGAGATGTGGTTTTATAGATGAATGTTACGAGCACAATGGACAGATAAAAATAGTCTAATGAAGATATCTTGAAAAAGTTAATTCAAAAAGATAGTTGCCTGCCAGTGTCGGACACAGGCAATCCACAGTATTTGTACACATCATGAGAAGAGTAAAGATGGAAGACATTGTAGCAACGGGCACGTTGAAGAGCAAGAAAAGTAGGGGAAGACAAATAGAAAATTTGCTTGTCAACCGAGCGAGCATTGTGGCATGGGAGAACATCGGTATAGGAAATGATTGACAGTACACGAAATAGATTGCGGTGGAAAGACATGATAACTAACGCTACACGGCACGATGTTTCACGGCATGACGTCACACGAAATGACATCACACGGCATGACGTCACACGGAATGACATCACACGGCATGAATGTGCTGACATTATCTGTCTTTCTGGCTCTTCTCATGTTTATTGCTCCGGTACTTACTAGATGTTCAAGTTTTTCCTATTTTCATCACATGCCTTATACATCTTGACTGTTTACATATCATTTTTCCTATTTTCATCACATGCCTTATACATCTTGACTGTTTACATATCATTTTTCCTATTTTCATCACATGCCTTATACATCTTGACTGTTTACATATCATTTTTCCTATTTTCATCACATGCCTTATACATCTTGACTGTTTACATATCATTTTTCCTATACGTTGTCTTATTACTCAAAAATTTGAGAATATCCACATCAGTTTCCTTTGGGGTAGTTCATAAATTACGTTAACAATTATGGGGTAGGGGGGGGGGTCTGAACAGTTTGACAGTCGCTGACAAAAGGGATGAGAGGGGTTGACAAAAGTTGACGTCAACAAAACTGTTTTTTTTAAATACACCAATGAAATAGTGTGAATGTGAAACGGTTTTTTAATAGTAAATTTGAATAATATGGAGTTTTTTCCACATTTTAATCTACAAACAAAAATTAATTTAGGCAGGTGGTGGGGTAAATGTTTCTTGATATAATTGAGGGTGGGGGTATTTCTAAATTTTTGTTAGGTTGTTGACAACGGAAGGAGTGGCGGTGAGAAATTGCCACAAAAAGGGGTTGATGTTATCAATGGACAGCCCCCTCTTTATGCTTATATTCATCAGACTCCTCGTAACCACACGTCAGTAGCCTATATCTCATTCTGATATTTCTAGTTTTTTGGTGTTTGTCAATACTTAATATCAATAGAAGACAATTGGTTCAATATAATGTTCCATCATCTATTTGATGTTTCTATTTGATGATGGGGCTTCATCGACTACCAAAATGACAAGATGGTGGGTGGAAAAATATGCAGCTTATCCCATCACAACATCAAGCATGAGAATGAAGATAGAGTCAGTAACAGCAGCTCTGACTTGGCTGACGACGCAACCACCAACACCTACATTGATTGTTTCTGACTCCCAGAATATGCTGCACAAGATAGAGCTGACTCCCAAAATATGCTGCACAAGATAGAGCTGACTCCCAGAATATTCTGCACAAGATAGAACTGACTCCCAAAATATGCTACACAAGATAGAGCTGACTCCCAAAATATGCTGCACAAGATAGAGCTGACTCCCAGAATATGCTGCACAAGATAGGAAAATGTCTGATAAGACAAGAATGGGGCACTCTGTTCATAAACCTCAGAGAATCACCTGGATCTACTGTCCTGGTCATGCGGGAGAAACAAAGAAAGAGCTGATATATTGGCGAGCAAAGCTATAGTAGATGACAAGGTGATCAGAAGAGGGCGAGGTGAATTAATTAAAACAGTCATGGATACGCTACAAAACTGATCACGATGTTTGTTTTTTTAAACGGAATGTACAATACATGTTCAGAGAATCATAGAAATGGGAGTGACTGGTTGAGAGGTCAGAACGTGCGCTCTCACTGGAAAGACCAGAAGAACTCACCACCAACAACTGACTGGGACACTTCTGACCCAGGTTGGAATGCTAATCCAACAAAGGACAGATCACTTCCTATTTGTCACACTGGAATTTAAACACACTGACTGGGACACTGACTGGGACACTGACTGGGACACTGACTGGGACACTGACTGGGACACTGACTGGGACACTGAACTTATATACTTTTAGATGACTTACGGGTAGCAAACCCAGAATTTGTTTCAAGGGGGGAAACACCCCCCCCCCTCCCCCTCCTTGTGCATTGATACCGGTTCCTAATCAAGAATCAAGAATTGGTTCGATTCAATACCCCAGCACTAAAAGCAACATATGCATTGATATAATGTAATACAGATTAAATAGCGTTAATTACAAAGATAGTGAATGTCCCTTTCTTTTAAAGCACCAACTTATTTGAACCAAAGAAGAAAATTAATTTGTTCCTGAAGGGAGCCATATGCCAGAACATTTTGAGAACCACTTCCCCAGGTCATCAATATTCTTATTTTATTAAAAATCAATATTGGACGGTAATGGTTTACCAAGACTCATAATCGTTGATACAGGCTAGCTACAGTCATAAATCTGCATACATGAAGTTCACAACGTATGGATGTTTGACTAATGTACCCTAACATCTGTAACATTACGTGGATCTTTGAGAAAATGTGTGACAATATTAAGCAACAGTTTTCTGATCAAAATCTCAGGAAACAGAACTGATGATGTGTAAATATTTGGCAAAAGTGTGTATCTGCTGAAGGGAACTACTTTGAAGGAAATTTAGTGTGGATTATTCTATTGTTATTTATGACTATATAATCCGCTGATTCCGGAAACTTGTAAAGCTATCTCGTTTTAAGATTTTTACAAATTTGGTAGATTTTATAATCAATCGTGTTTCAGTAACTATATTACTTGTGGCACAGGAAACTAGAGATATATCAACAAAGTAGTTTAGAAAGGCGCCCGCGCCCGTGAATACATTCATTTAAAATGAAATGCAATCTGTCACCTGATATATTTTAAAGTACATTTGGTTTACATTTTATTTTCAATCTTCATTTTTGTTCTTGTATTAGCTTTCTCCAGGTCACGTCAAGTTTTTCGGTTATTTCCTCAGAGATTTTCATCAGATTTAACCGTGTATCTTTCTCCAGATAAAAGTCAAGTTCTTGGGCTATTACCTCAGAGGTTTTCATCAGATTTAACCGTGTATCTTTCTCCAGATAAAAGTCAAGTTCTTGGGCTATTACCTCAGAGGTTTTCATCAGATTTAACCGTGTATCTTTCTCCAGATAAAAGTCAAGTTCTTGGGCTATTACCTCAGAGGTTTTCATCAGATTTCACCGTGTATCTTTCTCCAGATAAAAGTCAAGGTATTCGATTATTTTCTTCATAGATACCTGTCTTTATAAAACAAACGTCTTTATAGATACCTGCCTTCATAAACACCTGTCCTTATAGATAGATACATATCGTCATAGATACCTATTAAAATTCAACAGAGGCCCTCCTGAACTCAATCAATAGTGCGACGTGGAATCGCGTCTGTGACAATGTTCTCCTAGACTTCTTATCTGTTGAGTTGTTAATAATTTCAGTTGGTGACTGTCCCATGCTATCTTAACATTCCATCCAGCAATTTCTTCCTTTCTCTTCGTCTGTCTCTTTTCTTTTCCCATTGATCTCTACGGAGGTTACTTCAATTTTTGTTTGTCTTATCATATGCTGAAATGAGTCGTCATGAAGATGTTAATCAGTTATCAGTTGCAATGTTCTGATATCTTGAAGATGTTAATCAGTTATCAGTTGCAATATTATGATATCTTGAATATGTTAATCAGTTATCAGTTGCAATGTTCTGATATCTTGAAGATGTTAATCAGTTATCAGTTGCAATATTCTGATATCTTGAATATGTTAATCAGTTATCAGTTGCAATGTTCTGATATCTTGAATATGTTAATCAGTTATCAGTTGCAATGCTCTGAAACTGTTTTAACAACTAGTAACGATATAGCTATCTGATGCAACACATATGTATAAATATTGTAGACATTAAGCTTGTATATAAGGATGAGAGTGTGGGAGGTGTAAATGTGTTCAACTCCCCCCTTCCCCTTCTCCCCCATTAGGAATTCAGAATACAACGTAGTACTAGGAATTTAGTCAAATATCAGTAAATGTATCTCACCCCTCCCCCCTATTTCTTACCAACTTTAACTATTTTCATAAAAAGGCCACCCACAAATTTTCATAGAAAATAGGGGATTTCATGTGACGATGTGTGACTATTTTTTTTTAAGTACGCTCCCACATTATTTTTTTTTAAATGAACACGTCTCTACATGCCTTCATAGTTATTATTCCTATTTTACATGTCGTTGTTATTTTTCTTTGTTTTTGTTTCAATATACCATTTCCACTAAAATATCTTTGTCATCTTTGTGTTGACATTTGTACGGCTATTTCCCTTTAAAACCAGATGCTTTTTGTAAAAATGTATCCTTGAAATGTTCAAGATGGTACATAATTTGTACAGTACTTTACATGCATTTAAATTTATGAGAGAATTTCTTGCAAATAATTGTGTAAATAAGTGCTTTTCTTAGCAATTCATTTTGCAAGATATATTTTTTTCTTATTTAATTTCACTAAAGTTAGTTTTCTACAATAAATATATAGTACTGATACCACTTTGGTTTAATTCTGCATTTCATTTTTGACAAATCTCCTTTCTCTCCAAAATATACATTATGGAGAAAAGGGTACCACGGCAATTGAGACATTAATATACAACTATTTTTTTTACATATTCTGCATACCTGAACCTAATACGCTTGAAATATTCAGTAATTATATTATTATCATATAAAACTTTAAATGGCTAAATAGAAGGTCCTCTACTTTCATCCACTTATGTTTTTCTATATACTGGTAATTCCAGAAGTGAAACTGGTTTAGAATGCGTGTCTACCTGAATTTTTTTATTATAATTATTTCCCTTGTCTATGTTTGTAAGTTTTTGTTTATCATTTATTCATTAAAATATTAAATTTATTGAAGGTTATGGTAAGGATTCGTTAAGTAAAACACACATATCCTAACCCTAATCATTAAAAAATAATATTTAAATTATTTAATGATGAACATTAAATTTGCTAAAACATAAACAAAGGAAATAATCAAAATAAAAAAATTCAGGTAGGCCCGCAAACCAAACCAGTTCCCAAGAAATATTATTCTACAATTATTGATATAAACGAATCATTTTTTTTCTCCAGATTGAGCAATGGCGTGTAACAACACAACCTACATAGATCTGGTCAACAGCAGCCTCGCTCTACAACTGGAACTACACAAGTATGCCTTCTTCGTGGAGAACCTTAATTACAACATTCCAACAGCCATGATCATTAGCAAATCAGTAACCCCCATTTGGATCATTATTGGATTCTTCGGAAATATTATATCAGCACTAGTTTGGGCAAGTCCACGTATGCGAACGTGTAGTACAGTATCATACTACCTGACATGTTTAGCTGTTGCAGACTTGACTTTCCTTATTCTTCATTTTCTTTACGAGCTAGAAAATCCATGGCTGCTAGGAACATTAGATATTCAAGGATGGTGCCAGATATTCTCCATGACAAACATTGCCGTTCAATATTTTTGTGTGTTTCTTGTATTCGCATTCACAGTTGAACGCTTTCTGTCAGTTTGTCATCCTTTTAAATCGGAGAGATTCGGGAAAAGTCGGACACCACGAACGATATTCGGTCTCTTTGTGTTATCACTTGTTCTTAGCGTTCCACAAGGTTATTTTTGGATTATCAACATCGTTGGTGAATGTCAGTTTCGACCATCAGAAGGAACGATGTTGTCTCCATCATTTTTTACAATTTATACTTGGTGCACGGAGCTTATGATCTTTTTTGTGCTTCCGGTCATCGTTCTTTTCTTAAATGTTGCGGTTGTTTACAAAATCCGCAATGTTGGAAAACTAACGATTGGTAGATCATGCCACGTGACCGGGCGGGATGCTCGAAGTCCGCTAACAGTTAATGAGACAAGCATGTCGGCTTTAGTTGCAGAAACTGAAAACAACGGAGACAAGCGACCCAGTCGTACAAATGGTGGAGCATCCAACTCTAGCATCAAGGGACCCACTGTTACTCTCTTGTGGGTCTCCTTCTATCTAATATTCACCATGTTGCCCAACACGATCATGTACGCCATGCAACCAAGTTTTCCATATGGAACTATGCCATGCCGAGTGGAGGATATGTCACAAGATGTACGTACATTTATTTTTGTTTCCTCTTTATGTTTCTTAGACATGCCATTTATTATAATAGTTTCATTTTATGTCACTCTTGTGGTTCTCAAATTCGTTGACCCCAATCGAAGCCAACTCCTTGAAGTGCAGATTGGAGCTGAGTCCAGCCAACAGAGGCTGGAAACTAAGATTTATTGAGCTATTTCCTATAACGAGCATGATCTCAGTCGTGCCTAAACAAGCACATGTGCTGATGTCGGAGATACCAGGTCGAGAGGTGTACCAGTAACAATGATATCACACCAATACGATTAAAAAAACATATCATCACAACAAATATATCATTAACTTTAGCAAGGTATTCCCTAAGGCAGTCAATAATGCAGTCCTTTACATTAAGATAGAAGACAAAAGAGATCAACGACAAACAAGATGAGAAACTATTTGGTAATTTGACAACGTGGTATGCCATAGAGTCAGCAGTGACTCTGATAGAATATATTGTAAACAGATAATTGTGGGGATCCATAACCGCCTACTCAAGTCTGCACGACACCTGATGATGTTGATAAAAAATATAAAACTTATAAATAACAGACTGACCTTCATGCACCATTAATGTTTTTGGAACAACAATCGCAACTACTACAACAATAACAATAGATTCGCCAATTTAAAAGTACGGAAACCCAGAAACGTACTTAGCAGTATTCAGAGAATACGGACACAGGAAATGATGCCGGGCATCGAGGTAGATGCTCAAAATCATGTCTCCAGCTATGCATTTTTTAGGATAGCCACAAATCGAATAGAATCTACCCAATGATGTATGAGACGTTTTTCGCAAAGCATTGCTCTCCAATCAGAATTGAATTCTTCTAAGTATACAATAAATAGTTGAAGGAAAAAAACCCACACATTTGCACATAGGATGTAAGAGCTAATTACTAGTAGTTCCAGGACAGAGACAACAACAGTATAGCTAGAAATGTATATATTCTAAGAAAATCCAAGCAATGTTTATTGTATGCAGCCAACTCTTGTTGTGACGAAAATACGGTAGCACATCTTCTATCTAAATATTAGTACTCCTAGGCCAGTGGTTCTCAACGTGGGTTATATGCCCGCCTAGAGAGTTTATCATAGAAATTTAGTTTGCGACCAGTATGGTGAGGTACAGAAAGATAACCAGAGCACGGTCAACTCTTATTTACTCTCTGTTGACACGGCTGTACCAGAGCCCAGTCATCTCTTGTTTACTCTCTGTTGACACGGCTGTACCGGAGACTGGTCATGGTAGAACTGTTACGTGATTTTTGTCAGTAGAAAACGTACCAACAGAATCCAACCACGTCTTTTCGGTAGTCGATTATTTCCGTGCATCTCGTTCGGCGGTATTGGCGTGCGACACCCAGGTGCCACAAAGTTTATAAGTAGTGACCAACGAAATAATAACAATCATCAAAAACATCACGTAACATGAATGATTCATCTTTGTATTCTTTTTTCTTCTTTTTGTTAACTCTTATTCGTGATTGGTCGCGGTATGACATAAAGATTTGGCGATTGATCGCGGTATGACATAAAGATTTGGCGATTGGTTGTGGTATGACATAAAGATTTGGCGATTGATCGCGGTATGACATAAAGATTTGGCGATTGATCGCGGTATGACATAAAGATTTGGCGATTGATCGCGGTATGACATAAAGATTTGGCGATTGGTTGTGGTATGACATAAAGATATGGTGATCGGTTGTGGTATGACATAAAGATTTGGCGATTGGTTGTGGTATGACATAAAGATTTGGTGATTGGTTGTGGTATGACATAAAGATATGGTGATTGGTCGCGGTATGACATAAAGATTTGGTGATCGGTTGTGGTATGACATAAAGATTTGGTGATTGGTTGTGGTATGACATAAAGATATGGTGATTGGTCGCGGTATGACATAAAGATTTGGTGATCGGTTGTGGTATGACATAAAGATATGGTGATCGGTTGTGGTATGACATAAAGATTTGGTGATCGGTTGTGGTATGACATAAAGATTTGGTGATCGGTTGTGGTATGACATAAAGATTTGGTGATCGGTTGTGGTATGACATAAAGATATGGTGATTGGTTGTGGTATGACATAAAGATTTGGTGATCGGTTGTGGTATGACATAAAGATATGGTGATCGGTTGTGGTATGACATAAAGATTTCGTGATTGATCGCGGTGTGACATAAAGATTTGGCGATTGATCGCGGTATGACATAAAGATTTGGTGATCGGTTGTGGTATGACATAAAGATTTGGAATTGGTTGTGGTATGACATAAAGATGTGGTGATTGGTCGCGGTGTGACATAAATATTTGGTGATTGGTCACGGTGTGACATAAAGATTTAGTGATTGGTTGTGGTATGACATAAAGATTTGGTGATTGGTTGTGGTATGACATAAAGATGTGGTGATTGGTCACGGTGTGACATAAAGATTTGGTGATCGGTTGTGGTATGACATAAAGATTTGGTGATTGGTTGTGGTATGACATAAAGATTTGGTGATTGGTTGTGGTATGACATAAAGATGTGGTGATTAATCGCGGTATGACATAAAGATGTGGTAATTGGTCGCGGTATGACATAAATATTTGGTGATTGGTCGCGGTGTGACATAAAGATTTAGTGATTGGTCGCGGTGTGTCATAAAGATTTAGTGATTGGTCGCGGTGTGTCATAAAGATCCGGGGATGTGTTATCTTAAAGATTTTCCACTTCGCTTAAATTTAAAAAGAACAACAACTATTTCTAAGTCAACTGCTGGGTAGGGATGTGGCTTATTCTTTTACCTACTTCTTAGCACTAATTGTTCAGTGATATCTTCCTTCAAGGTGAGGGGGGGGGCTTTGGCCACTCCTCCAGTCCCGCCAGTGCAACTGCGGATTCGAACTCTGCACTATTAATACCCTCTCTCTCAAACAACACTGAATAATAATTGGTATATGTATACAATTACCTTTTGCTTTTGTTAATAGGTAAAAACTGCAGGAAAACTGTAATCCAACATGCGAAACTTAGACATGGACAAGGAAATTTTGTTACTCACTGGTAACAAGTATAATATCACACACACACACACACATCGATGTTTCGACTAAAATACCTTCATCAAGAGCACACTATAATACACGAGTATGAATTGTCGCTGTCCGCATTCACAGTTGCTGATCTATGAGTACATGGGCTCGTGCCATGTGAACCAATGCTATTCTGCGTAATTATTGTGCTGGGAAATGAGCACATTCACGTTTTAATGGTTATGTTATTTATTCTTGTTCTACTCTACTAATTCTACTACTTGTTCTACTAATATTCTTGTTCTACTCGACTAATTCTACTACTTGTTCTACTAATATTCTTGTTCTACTCGACTAATTCTACTACTTGTTCTACTAATATTCTTGTTCTACTCGACTAATTCTACTACTTGTTCTACTAATATTCTTGTTCTACTCGACTAATTCTACTACTTGTTCTACTCATGTTCTTGTTCAACTCTACTAATTCTACTACTTGTTCTAATAATATTCTTGTTCTACTCGACTAATTCTACTACTTGTTCTACTAATATTCTTGTTCTACTCTACTAATTCTACTGCATGTTCTACTAATGTTCTTGTTCTACTCTACTAATTTTACTACTTGTTCGACTAATGTTCTTGTTCTACTCTACTAATTCTACTACTTGTTCTACTAATGTTCTTGTTCTGTTATTCATAAATTCGTTATATAAATATATACACTAGAAATGTTATTTCCAAATCACAGCTCACTATGTCTACATTTTTGTTTTCTTGCAGCCCATGTGGCGAGCCTACTTTGCCTTCACCGCAGCTAAACTGATCGTGAAGGAAATCAGTATCTCTCATCATGTTGGGAACGTCTTCATCTACCTGGCAACAAGTCGACGTTTTCTGAAACTCACCTTACAAAGCTTCTGTCGACGGTCAAAGCATTATAGTGGAGACACACGGGATACCTCTCTCCATGCCATTCGTGTAACCCAAACCAGGTCGGTCGGTGATGGTGTATAAAACAGCAAACGACTAATTTATTTGTAGAGTTTCAACTTCTGGCAAAGCACAACTCGATACCGACTGCAGCATTAGTAATGCCTCATTTGTTGTGAAAGTGCCACCTAAAGCTACATTTTATAGCAACAGGTACGGCTGAGAATTTTCATTAGCATTGCAGCTGTGGCGCACATGAGCTATCTCATCTGAACTATTGGTTTTGCAGCTGTGGCGCACATGAGCTGTCATCTGAACTATTGGCATTGAAGCTGTGACGTACATAAGCTATGTCATCTGAACTATTGGCATTGGAGCTGTGTCGCACATGTGCTATGTCATCTGAACTATTGGCATTGGAGCTGTGTCGCACATGCGCTATGTCATCTGAACTATTGGTATTGGAGCTGTGGCGCACATGCGCTATGTCATCTGAACTATTGGCATTGGAGCTGTGTCGCACATGCGCTATGTCATCTGAACTATTGGCATTGGAGCTGTGTCGCACATGTGCTATGTCATCTGAACTATTGGCATTGGAGCTGTGGCGCACATGCGCTATGTCATCTGAACTATTGGTATTGGAGCTGTGGCGCACATGCGCTATGTCATCTGAACTATTGGCATTGGAGCTGTGTCGCACATGTGCTATGTCATCTGAACTATTGGCATTGGAGCTGTGTCGCACATGCGCTATGTCATCTGAACTATTGGCATTGGAGCTGTGTCGCACATGTGCTATGTCATCTGAAATATTTTGATGCGCATGTACTTCGATAAATCAACTAAGGAGCACATATGTTATACATGGATTACTACAAGGCATACACTTGTTACTCAATGATCAGTACAAACATATAGCCTGGGTATTATCAATGATACATTAGTATTATCAATGATAGAATACTCTAATTGCTCTAAGTGTGAATGAAGTATAGTTGTATCTGGGGAATTATGGGATGCTTTAATTGTAGGCATCTTTCCATCTATCCAGAGAATTGTGAATTAAGTATGTATATACCGTTTTACCGTGGTGCTATAAGAAATATATTCTACGGGTCATGGCGATGATGGATGTAACTCACAAGACGCATTTGAGCCACGACGTGTGTTCCGTACTATGTACACGGGATCCCAGGCACACTCGCCTGTTTAGAAGATTTTCAAAACTGTGAATTAGTATCGTTCTGAATATAGTGGGAGATTGGTGTGGAAACACGAAAGATATTCGAATATATTTATAAATCAGAGCCTAACTGTAACAGTGAGTCGCTACTCTCTAACAGATTTATTGATTCCAGGAATCTATGGACTTGTCTTTTGTTCCTTGTTGATAGCATGTGCTCATACCTCATATAGTGGATGTGATGGTATACATGACAGCCGGCATAGCAATGTATCACTTAGTCCAGTCAGATCAAAGTGAGGTCAGATCAAAGTGAGGTTTAGATCAAAGTGAGGTCAGATCAAAGTGAGGTTTAGATCAAAGTGAGGTCAGATCAAAGTGAGGTTTAGATCAAAGTGAGGTTTAGATCAAAGTGAGGTTTAGATCAAAGTGAGGTTTAGATCAAAGTGAGATTTAGATCAAAAGTGAGGTTTAGATCACAGTGAGGTTTAGATCATAGTGAGGTTTAGATCAAAGTGAGGTTTATATCAAAGTGAGGTTTAGATTAAAAGTGAGGTTTAGATCAAAGTGAGGTCATATCAAAGTGCGGTTTCGATCAAAGTGAGGTTTAGATCAAAGTGAGGTTTAGATCAAAGTGAGGTTTAGATCATAGTGAGGTTTAGATCAAAGTGAGGTTTAAATCAAAGTGAGTTTTAGAACAAAGTGAGGTCAGATCAAAGTGAAGTCAGATCAAAGTGAGGTTTCGATCAAAGTGAGGTTTATATCAAAGTGAGATTTAGATCACAGTGAGGTTTAGATCATAGTGAGGTTTAGATCACAGTGAGGTTTAGATCATAGTGAGGTTTAGATCAAAGTGAGGTATATATCAAAGTGAGGTTTAGAACAAAGTGAGGTCAGATCAAAGTGAGGTTTAGATCAAAGTGAGGTTTAGATCAAAGTGAGGTTTAGATGAAAGTGAGGTTTAGATCAAAGTGGGGTTTATATCAAAGTGAGGTTTAGATCAAAGTGATGATTGGATTAAAGTGAGGTTTAGATCAAAGTGAGGTTTAGATCAAAGTGAGGTCAGATCAAAGTGAAGTCAGATCAAAGTGAAGTCAGATCAAAGTGAGGTTTAGATCAAAGTGAGGTTTAGATCAAAGTGAGGTTTAGATCAAAGTGAGGATTATATCAAAGTGATGTTTAAATCCAAGTGAGGGTTAGATCAAAGTGAGGTTTCGATCAAAGTGAGGTTTAGATCAAAGAGAGGTGAGATCAAAGTGAAGTCAGATCAAAGTTAAGTCAGATCAAAGTGAGATCAGATCAAAGTGGGATTTAGATCAAAGTGAGGTTTATATCAAAGTGAGGTCAGATCAAAGTGAGGTTTAGATCAAAGTGAGGTTTAGATTAAAGTGAGGTTTAGATCAAAGTGAGGTCAGAGCAAAGTGAAGTCAGATCAATTTGAGGTGTAGATCACAGTGAGGTTAGATCCATGGGAGGCTTAAATTATAGTGAGGTTTAGATCAAAGTGAGGTTTAGATCAAAGTGAGGTTTCGATCAAAGTGATGTAATATCAAAGTGAGATCAGATCAAAGTGAGGTTTAGATCAAAGTGAGGTTTAGATCAAGGTGAGTTTAAGATCAAAGTGAGGTTTAGATCAAAGTGAGGTTTAGATCAAAGTGAGGTTAAGATCAAAGTGAGGTTTAGATCAAAGAGAGGTTTAGATCAAAATGATGATTGGATCACAGTGAGGTTTAGATCAAAGTGAGGTCTAGATCAAACTGAGGTCAGAACAAAGTGAAGTCAGATCAAAGTGAGGTCAGATCAAAGTAAGGTTTATATCAAAGTGATGTTTAAATCCAAGTGAGAGTTAGATCAAAGTGAGGTTTCGATCAATGTGAGGTTTAGATCAAAGTGAGATCAGATCAACGTGAAGTCAGATCAAAGTGAGGTCAGATCAAAGTGAGGTTTAGATCAAAGTGTGGTTTAGATCAAAGTGAGGTTTAGATCAAAGTGAGGTCAGATCAAAGTGAAGTCAGATCAAAGTGAGGTTTAGATCAAAGTGAGGTTTAGATCAAATTTAGGTTTAGATCAAAGTGAGGTTTATATCAAAGTGAGGTCAGAACAAAGTGAGGTCAGAACAAAGTGAGGTCAGATCAATGTGAGATTTAGATCAAAACTAGTCTACTGATCCCCGGTTATCAACAGTAAAAGTCTACGAACAGATTAAACACAAGCTGTCATACATGATCATTTTTATTGTTCCCGTGCATTTCGTTGTTCACTATGTATATATGGTTTATGTCAGCTGTCAACGCAGACCAATGACACTCACGTAAAAAATCGAAAACGTGATGCATGAAGGCTTGTTCTGATTCTGCTCGTAGGCTATTACTGTTGTTGTTTTTTTTAAATTGTAGTTGTTCATCTGAACTAGCCAACAAATTATAGTTACCAATCGTGTTCATTAATTTGTGTTTATTTGTTTAGTGAACAATTATATTTGTTTAGCAAAAGAAAATTGGTTTCGTATATTTGTTTAGTAAAATGGAAATTGGTTTCGTATATTTGTTTAGTAAAATGGAAATTGGTTTCGTATATTTGTTTAGTAAAATGGAAATTGGCTTCGTATATTTCTTTAGTAAAATGGAAATTGGTTTCGTATATTTGTTTAGTAAAATGGAAATTGGTTTCGTATATTTCTTTATTAAAATGGAAACAGTTTTTATATATTTGTTTAGTAAAATGGAAACTGATTTCGCATATTTGTTTAGTGAACTATAAATTGTGTTCGTATATTTGTTTAGGGAAGTATAAATTGTGTTCGTATATTTCTTTAGAAAACTATAAATTGTGTTGGTATATTTGTTTAGTGAACTATAAGTTATTTGTTTAATAAAATAATATCCACTGAAGACTGGTGTTTCATGTCACTGGCACAAGTAAAACAGCAACACAACGCATTTCCATTCTCTGGACTACTTGAAATCTAGTAGGGCAAGTGTATGGAAATGGAATCAAACAATGTTCTTCTTCTTCAGAACTCGTTGTCGAACCCCTTCAGATTAGCAGGACGCAATACGGAATGCATTGACTCGTGGTTTACGGTTACTGTGCGATATCTACGCCTTTCGACCTAACACATCCGACTTCATCTTTTGTTCTGGATCACTTTGATACTCTATGCAATGGGACAGTTAACTACACCCCATAACCTCCTCAGTCGCCTTTACGACATTCATGGAAGGTAAACTGTTGCTATCATGTGCTCATATTGTGTGCTCCGGTTTTAAATAAAAGGAGAAACGATTAATCAAATCAATCAATATCTTGAACCTCCTAGTGTCTGCACGCCCTTGAGCATGAATAAAACTAGCACAGGGATTTCCCGTTAGTCTCTATAATTAGATATTCTTAGCCTGGTAAGAATGCTGTTCTATGTCAAGTTATTCATATTATCTCTTTCCCAAACTTTCCTAAGTCTTTGCTGTTTCCATTCTCACTACAGGTTCTCTCATGTTAATATTCTACTAACATAAATAACTATATCTTTTGTTGCTTCTATGATGGTGTATCCAATTCACGTTTATGTATTTCTCCTTAATCTGTTTTTTTTTCTCACCCTTTTATTTATGTATTGGTCTATACATTTTTACCGTTTAATACGTATGCTTGTTGTTTTATTCATTCATGAAATTTGTGTTGCCTCTTAATGTCTCAACTTAATGCAAGACTTTCATGCACATTTCCTTTTTTAAAATTGATTTTCCACGAAGATTATCTTTATAAACTTCAGTGCTTCTGTTAAGATTCTTTCTGGAAGCTATATAGGAAATATTTTCGGTTCTGTTGCTCAGTATTACATTTGTATACTACCGACAGTCTAGTCTAAACCCCATTTTATTCTGTGTGCATGTAGGTTTATGCATGTCAGATCGTTGCCACTTCTTTCAAATGTATATATATATATATATATATATATATATATTTATAGATATATCCATGATTAGTGCACTGTGGTCTGGAGCGATTCCTAAACACTTTAATACCAAACACTTGGCTTGTTTATTGTTATCTATTGACTGGTTATTTCTTTCATTTCATTTCTTGTTATTGTGCAGCCCTCTTGATGCTCTCTAATACCAATATTACTAGCGCAGTTATAGTGCCTGATTCTCAGTACAGGCTTCGAAATATTCACAATGTTCGATGTTAGTATCAGCGTATCAACTCTCTCTCTCTATATATATACCACAGCTGTACATATGTGTACACACTCAATAGAAGCTACCCCAGCTGTACATATGAGTACACACTCATTAGAAGTTACCCCAGCTGTATATATGAGTACACACTCAATAGAAGCTACCACAGCTGTACATATGTGTACACACTCAATAGAAGCTACCCCAGCTGTACATATGTGTAACACTCAATAGAAGCTACCCCAGCTGTACATATGTGTACACACTCAATAGAAGCTACCCCAGCTGTACATATGTGTACACACTCAATAGAAGCTATCCCAGCTGTACATATGTGTACACACTCATTAGAAACTACCCCAGCTGTACATATGAGTACACACTCAATAGAAGCTACCCCAGCTGTACATATGTGTACACACTCAATAGTTGCTCATATAAACACTTTATACATGGTCATAACAATTTTCAGAATACTTTTCACAAAGATTTTTCCTAGTAAATTATCTTATCATGTTATCGACAACACCCGGACGGTATCGTGTGTGTGCCAGTTGACAATGCAGATTCGACTACCGTGGTGCAGGATATATTTGAAATATATGATTCACCAATCCACACATTTGCCGGTGTGATACATTTTTAAGATGCCTACAAACAATTCCCTGGGCATTTTTAATAATTTATCTGCTGCAACTCGAATAATCTTTATCATTAATATGGATGCTACTGCCCTACTTCAGATACAAGTTGCCACTGCCCTGCTTCAGATACAAGTTGCTACTTCCCTGCTTCAGATACAAGTTGTTTTAGTGGTGGTTACTGGACATCGATAGCAACAGGCAAACATCTTGGATTTCCAACTCTGTCACCAGTATTGTTTAATGTGTACATAATGCAAATTAGAAGCAACTAAATCACAGGGACTGGTAGAAGACGAATGTGTCCAATCATTAGTACAATTAAAACGACGAAACAACGCATTTCCATTTTCTGGACAATATCTTGCTGGAAATCCAGCAGGGTCATGATCCAGCTATAATAGATATCCAGTGGGAGTTTGAGAATGAACACTGAAGAAGAAGAAGAAGAAGGTATAACTATATGCCGTATGTTGATGAAAGTTTGGTGTATAAGCAGGCTAGAAGTCGAGAGTTGCGCTTCTAAACATTATAATGTAAATTATACCGCATAGGGAAGCTGCGCAGCGACCCAGACTTCGTAGGGTTTTCTATATTCCGTCAAAATCATCTAAAGCGTGTTTTTCCCCCAATGATAACAACATACACACAACAATGCCGTGTTTAGTGAGTTGGTGTTGTGTGATAGTCAGTCCTCCATGCGGTACATTTTCTGACATGCAGTTGAACGCTTCTACGCACAGTTCACCAAAGAAGTCTCTTTACAATAAGCTGACCTGACACACGGACGACCCGACGAAGCTAAGACCTGATCAACGCGTCGTGAATGCTTTCCATCTTAGACTTTTCGAGGTTCTCTGCATCAGGTACTCTAACCTGCTATCTCACACTAAGAAACTCTCTTTGACACCGTAAGTTAAAATAATGAAGCTGACTAGCATGTCTAGTACAGACAGTACATGGTATATATGGACTGCCATAAAGTAGAGAAGGCAGAAAGGTTGCTCGGTATATACTTTTTGGTTTCTAGGTTCAAAGGATGCCGAATCCAGACATTGAAATAAGAGCAGCACACGCTTTACGAGATGAAACGTGTAACGGGGTAATACAGGTTTGCTAGTCACTGGTACCACACAGACCAACATACACAATTCGACGATTCTACCAAAATGTCTTATTAAGAACACATTCACAATCAACAATCGACAAGCACAACGGCACTATTGACACTCACGTTCAAATGTCAGAGCTAAATATAGATACAACCCGGAAGAGTAAAAACTAGAAGGTCAGAGGTGAAACAACACACACAGAAAATAAGGAAAACACAACCATATATTAATAAAACAGAACGAACATAAAAAAAAACACAGAATAACATGATATCTACCCGTAGAACTGACGGACATTGATCACAAAGAGCTACGCCGTATCAAATATATATATGTAAAGGAATAGCGCAGGCAACAATCTCCTTCATTGTTATGAAATTTGTTAGAGTGACACCGAGGTACACAGAGTAATTTTAATTGCTGAGTTTTAGACCTTTAATGGTGTTGTCTGCCGAAGACGTATGTGTTGGACCGTTGGCGCAATTAAACATGGTGACACAGCGCATTTTTATTCTGTGGTCTACATCCTGCTGGAAATCTAGTAGAGCCATTGTCCTGCTACAAGATAAATCCAGAACAAGCTTGGGAATGAACAATGAAGAAGAAGAAGTAGAATGGTGATTGAGGGTTCAGCGTTGAAAACGCTGGTTGGTGAATCACTACTGTCTTTGTTGTACTGATTAAAGTTAGACCGAAATCATTACATTCCTAAACGAAGAGCTTCGTGCCTTCATGCATGCATTGCAGGTATCGTAGTTGAGCGCACATAGGTGGCCTAGAACAATGTCCACCAGTATTTACCAGACCACCATCAATGCAGAAGGTAAAATATATTCCTGCACTGTTGCTCTGGAAAGCATTTCTTGCATTTCTGAGAACATCATGCTTAAGAGACCTCGGAGCCAAGATACATCCTTGTTTTACACTGTTGGTCCTTGGAAATTATTTGGAGTGTTCGCCGTGATCTTACACACTTGTTTCCAGACATTTTTGAACAATAACATCACATCTATCTGGGCATTGAATTTGGGCATGGTCTTCCAAAATCTATCGTGAAGGTTTTGATCAAGTCCGTGAATGTGGAGTATAGATCTATAGTCTGCTCTTTTCATGTAGATTCCTGGCAGTAAATATGTCAACTGTTCTACTTCTTTATCTGATTCCACATTGACTTTAATCTACATAGTTATCTGCATGGCTTTGACCAGAGTATATAACCTACATAACTGTCTACATGGCTTTGACCAGGGTATATAATCTGCTTACTGTCTGCATGGCTTTGACCAGAGTATATAATCTACATAGCTGTCTACATGTCTTTGACCAGGGTATATAATCTACATAGCTGCCTACATGTCTTTGACCAGGGTATATAATCTACATAGCTGCCTACATGTCTTCGACCAGGGTATATAATCTACATTGCTGTCTACATGTCTTTGACCAGGGTATATAATCTACATAGCTGCCTACATGTCTTCGACCAGGGTATATAATCTACATTGCTGCCTACATGTCTTTGACCAGGGTATATAATCTACATAGCTGCCTACATGTCTTCGACCAGGGTATATAATCTACATTGCTGCCTACATGTCTTCGACCAGGGTATATAATCTACATTGCTGTCTACATGTCTTCGACCAGGGTATATAATCTGCATAATGTCTGCATGTCTTCGACCAGGGTATATAATCTGCATAATGTCTGCATGTCTTCGACCAGGGTATATAATCTACATTGCTGTCTACATGTCTTCGACCAGGGTATATAATCTGCATAATGTCTGCATGTCTTCGACCAGGGTATATAAATACCATAAATAATAAGAAGATAAGACACATGAGACATGGGTACCAGTAACACAAATATAAACATCACTGTTACATAATACGTATATTAGTCTTACATGAAAATATAAACATCACTGTTACATAATACGTATATTAGTCTTACATGAAAATATAAACATCACTGTTACATAATACGTATATTAGTCTTACATGAAAATATAAACATCACTGTTACATAATACGTATATTAGTCTTACATGAAAATATAAACATCACTGTTACATAATACGTATATTAGTCTTACATGAAAATATAAACATCACTGTTACATAATACGTATATTAGTCTTACATGAAAATATAAACATCACTGTTACATAATACGTATATTAGTCTTACATGAAAATATAAACATCACTGTTACATAATACGTATATTAGTCTTACATGAAAATATAAACATCACTGTTACATAATACGTATATTAGTCTTACATGAAAATATAAACATCACTGTTACATAATACGTATATTAGTCTTACATGAAAATATAAACATCACTGTTACATAATACGTATATTAGTCTTACATGAAAATATAAACATCACTGTTACATAATACGTATATTAGTCTTACATGAAAATATAAACATCACTGTTACATAATACGTATATTAGTCTTACATGAAAATATAAACATCACTGTTACATAATACGTATATTAGTCTTACATGAAAATATAAACATCACTGTTACATAATACGTATATTAGTCTTACATGAAAATATAAACATCACTGTTACATAATACGTATATTAGTCTTACATGAAAATATAAACATCACTGTTACATAATACGTATATTAGTCTTACATGAAAATATAAACATCACTGTTACATAATACGTATATTAGTCTTACATGAAAATATAAACAGTTAATGATACTGATAAGATAATGAAAGTAATGATGACAAGATTAATATGGATAGAAATTAACGTTTTTGGTCGAATACCTCGGTCAGACACAATAACGATACAACAATCGTCATCATCAGGTGCCGTGTAGAATGGCGTAGGCGATCATTGATCACAACAATTCTCTAAATCTTCAGTATTCTTTATCAGGTGCGATATTGACTCATTGTGAGATACCACAATGTCAGACTAACATGTGTGCGATACCACGATGCCACAAAAATATTTTCTCGTATCGTCGCCCACGATTACTCTTGACTTCTATCTTACATTTTGTAACTATGCTCTCCAGACCTTCTTGTCTCATAGCGTGTCCAAAAAGTAAAGGTTGTCTCTGTCTGATATTATTAAGTAACCGCCGTCTCGCGTCTGACTCGTTTATCACCTTTTCGTTAGTTATTTTCTAGCTGTCAATAAATATTCTCATTTCTATAGAACCACATATCTGTTGTCTACGATACTTTCATCATTTATTAGAGGTTGTCTACGATACTCTAAGTATTCGTTAGAGACTGTCTACGATACTCTCAGTATTGGTTAGAGACTGTCTACGATACTCTCAGCATTTATTAGAAGTTGTCTACGATACTCTCAGTATTCATTAGAGGTTGTCTACGATACTCTCAGTATTCATTAGAAGTTGTCTACGATACTCTCAGTATTCATTAGAAGTTGTCTACGATACTCTCAGTATTCATTAGAAGTTGTCTACGATACTCTCAGTATTCATTAGAAGTTGTCTACGATACTCTCAGTATTCATTAGAAGTTGTCTACGATACTCTCAGTATTCATTAGAAGTTGTCTACGATACTCTCAGTATTCATTAGAAGTTGTCTACGATACTCTCAGAATTCATTAGAAGTTGTCTACGATACTCTCAGAATTCATTAGAAGTTGTCTACGATACTCTCAGAATTCATTAGAAGTTGTCTACGATACTCTCAGAATTCATTAGAAGTTGTCTACGATACTCTCAGAATTCATTAGAAGTTGTCTACGATACTCTCAGAATTCATTAGAAGTTGTCTACGATACTCTCAGAATTCATTAGAAGTTGTCTACGATACTCTCAGAATTCATTAGAAGTTGTCTACGATACTCTCAGAATTCATTAGAAGTTGTCTACGATACTCTCAGAATTCATTAGAAGTTGTCTACGATACTCTCAGAATTCATTAGAAGTTGTCTACGATACTCTCAGAATTCATTAGAGGTTGTCTACGATACTCTCAGAATTCATTAGAAGTTGTCTACGATACTCTCAGAATTCATTAGAAGTTGTCATTAGAGTGAGCTAACATGAGAGCATCATTACGAAAAATCATGCTTTTCTTTGTCCCCGAACACGCGGGAGTGGAGGAAACAAACGGGCCGACTAATTGTCTAGCCCCGCCATCACAACAGATGATCAGCCTATGGATTGAGCAGACATACTCATTGCTCTTCGTGAGTTCTCACGATCAGAGGATTTTGAGAAGAATGAGAATGCGGGAATTGGGAGTGAGGATGGGCGTGATCCGTAGAGAATCCCTGACAAAGCTTTCAAAAAGGGCAGAGAACCAACATAGCGCTGGAACCATCTGCCGTTATACCCTTAGAGATTTACTGAAGCAGAGATCTGAGCACCTATGGGCGTGTCTAGTGTGCGAAAAGGATAATCAATATCAATCAATCAAGTGCCAAGCCAAATGGCGTAGGCGATCATGTTTCTCTACGGCTCTCTGCCTCTTGTGTTGTCAATAAGCTCGATTGGTGAGCTTCTACCGTGCCACAATACAAGTTCATCTAGTAACTTTTCTCTTTGTCGTCCCCTATTTCTTCTCTCCTTGATCTTTCCAGTGGTTTTTACGTGTTTAAGCTGTATCATTCTCAGCACATGCCCTAGGAATCTATTGTCTGCCCCTAATGTTTGATATAATTGATCTTTTTACGCAAGCATCAATGAGAATATTTGAATTAGTTTTCTTAGCTGCCCATGGTATTTTCATCATTCTTCTCAGAAACCACATCTCTGTAGCCTCCAGTACCTTTTAAATTGTGATTTATTACAGTCCATGTCTCACATCCATAATAAAAATTGGTTCGATATAACATCTCAGCACTCGAATTCGGGTCTGTATTGATAGTCTTTCATTGCACAAAAATGGTTCTCAGATTTTGAATGCTGATTTGGCTTGTCCTGTTCGGCTCTTTATCTCACTTGAGCATCTACCTTCAGATGTTCACAGGGTGCCAAGATATTTCAATTTTTCAACTTGATAATCAACATACATAGTACCTAATACTCTCAGCATTCTTCTATAGAACCACATCTCTGTTGTACATGGTACTCTCAGCATTCTTCTATAGAACCACATCTCTGTTGTACATGGTACTCTCAGCATTCTTCTATAGAACCACATCTCTGTTGTACATGGTACTCTCAGCATTCTTCTATAGAACCACATCTCTATTGTACATGGTACTCTCAGCATTCTTCTATAGAACCACATCTCTGTTGTACATGGTACTCTCAGCATTCTTCTATAGAACCACATCTCTGTTGTACATGGTACTCTCAGCATTCTTCTATAGAACCACATCTCTGTTGTACATGATACTCTCAGCATTCTTCTATAGAACCACATCTCTGTTGTACATGATACTCTCAGCATTCTTCTATAGAACCACATCTCTGTTGTACATGGTACTCTCAGCATTCTTCTATAGAACCACATCTCTGTTGTACATGATACTCTCAGCATTCTTCTATAGAGCCACATCTCTGTTGCCTCTAATCCACTGTCATGTTTATTTATTTTTCACGACTCACATCCATATTTTATAATTGGTTCACAGCGTTACTGTGCAAAGTTCTCTTCCTCGCTTCGCTTGACAGGGATATGTTACACAGTATATTGATAAAACAACAGCAGATGACAAACATTTTCCTAACAATTTTCATTGTCTAAATAGGAACAAATAGCGCAGAAATAGGAACAAATAGCGCAGAAATAGGAACAAATAGCGCAGAAATAGGAACAAATAGCGCAGAAATAGAATTACAATAGTTTTTTCCTCCATGATTTATTTTTTTCAATAAGATTAGTGAAGTGATCCTATCAAGCGAGCGAACAATCTGTCTTGTAGATATATAGTGGTGTATTGTCTTGTAGACGATATATAGTGGTGTATTGTCTTGTAGATAGATATATAGTGGTGTATTGTCTTGTAGATAGATATATAGTGGTGTATTGTCTTGTAGATAGAATTATAGTGGTGTATTGTCTTGTAGATAGATATATAGTGGTGTATTGTCTTGTAGACGATATATAGTTGTGTATTGTCTTGTAGACGATATATAGTGGTGTATTGTCTTGTAGACGATATATAGTGGTGTATTGTCTTGTAGACGATATATAGTGGTGTATTGTCTTGTAGACGATATATAGTGGTGTATTGTCTTGTAGACGATATATAGTGGTGTATTGTCTTGTAGATAGATATATAGTGGAGTATTGTCTTGTAGACGATATATAGTGGTGTATTGTCTTGTAGACGATATATAGTGGTGTATTGTCTTGTAGACGATATATAGTGGTGTATTGTCTTGTAGACGATATATAGTGGTGTATTGTCTTGTAGACGATATATAGTGGTGTATTGTCTTGTAGACATATACATTATTCTTGTCTACGGGGGAAGACGGAAGTAATTATTAAAGTTTGACTTCGTGCGGACAGATATATCTTAGATAAGTAATGAGTTTTATTGTGTGATAGAGTGGTCAATGGTAGACTGTAGTTATTATTCGTTGCTTCAATGTCTGTAAGATAATGAATCTCTAGACAACGTAGTTTGGTAACGTCAGAAGAGCTACGTGAATCAGCTTCATATTATAATGTTTTTCCCATACGTTTTGAGCGGACATACCAATGGTTAAACTGCCTATGTTGCCCTCAAACTTCATAACCCTTACCAGATGGTAGAGTCGAGATGAGACGACCTAGAGGTAGACAGAGATACAGGTTGCAAACAAATATTATTAGATGGATATGTTAAAGTCTAGCAGAGTGCAACATCACAGCAAGAGACATAGGATTTGGATTTGGAGGTCTGTTGTAGTCAACCCCCTTTCTGGAAATGGCACTTGATGATGATGATGATTGACAGGTATTCTGTCTGAGAAAACTTTACGTTAGTTTTCAAACCTGTCACTGGATCTGTATTGTAGCAGAAACATGGTCATACTAAATTTTTATTTTTAAAAGTAGTAAAGTAACCCATAACATTTATTAATGCCGTAGGGGTGTGAGATGTTAGCGATCTCACATTTCAATGGCTCTAGAAATGAAGGCGGTAGCCATCTACTCTCCCTCGTAGTCTTTACTTCCGGAATTAATTATTCTTTTTTTAAATTAATTATTTCATATAAGTTACTGAATGCAAACAAACAATGTATAATCGATTTAACAGATTTTACAGACAGCCTATAACACAGAACAAATCAACGTTTCTGTCAAAAGGTATTGCCGAGATAGGGAGAAGAAAAGGAAAGAAAACCAATGTGGACTAGACTGATACAATACGGGATTATGTTGTCTAGTATGCAAGCTAACATAAATTGAAATACCATTGTGGCAAAGATGACAAATTCAATAACATCTTATTTCTTCTTTGCCATACTTGTATTTCAATTTGTGTTAGTTTATAGTTGACTACACAATCCCATACAGTTTCTGTCTTTATTGGTGCTCTTTCCTTTATTTGTTTGCCTTTTCTTGACAAAGATTTTATGGTCGAAAGTGCTAATTAATTTTTGGTGTTGGCTATCTGTAAACCTATTGATTGGTTGCTGATCCAGCGGTCTATGGGCTCATGACCTTTTACCTAATGTCATTTTGTGATATATGTATGTGTTTGTGAGCTGTTGTTGTGTTCCGTATAATGTGTTCCATTTATCTGATCTTGGAGTGTAAACCTATTAAACCGATGTTTTTTTAAAATATGTATCTACCTTTATGTGCAGGTTTTACTGCAATCTCTCAATTATTCAATGATTTCCCCGATTTATTCAGCAGGACATAGACCAAAGAGCCGAGATGCAGTAAGTTGTCAATTTATTTGCGCCATCAA
Source organism: Meghimatium bilineatum (assembly GCA_034231615.1). Taxonomy (NCBI): domain Eukaryota; kingdom Metazoa; phylum Mollusca; class Gastropoda; order Stylommatophora; family Philomycidae; genus Meghimatium; species Meghimatium bilineatum. The sequence goes on along the minus strand of CM067299.1, from coordinate 116,125,630 downwards.
TTCAACACATCCGACTTCTGCTGTTGGGGTGATGCTATTCCTCAACCTATCAGGAGCGTGAGATCTAGTGACATATTCTAGTAGGTAAGTCAACCACGCGAAGACCACGCGAGGTTTTTCTTGCAAATCATGAGTGACTAAGTTCGCAGACTGAAATCGAATCGGAGTTGCCTCGTCTGCAAGTATATGATTTTGCCACTACACTACCGCTATATCATAAGTATCTGCTACTGAACTCTAATAAGAACGAAATGATACCACAGTTATTGTTATTGCTAAACTCAATAAAGTAGTGCATGCATGCCACTGCAAAAACCTTATGTCAACATTGACAGAACTTGCTAACTTGTCTTCGAATGTCTAATGATAAAATTCAAAAAGCAAACGTTTATTCAACTCGATGTTTGAAAAGCTACAGTTCTGGAAATAAGAAACACGTTACATGACAATGCCATTCAATGATAGACATTTGTTCAAGATTGCCTTGTTGGGTGTAGTATAACAGCTCAATGGATCAAAATTGCGGAACGTTAAAAATGTGCTGAGGCCGCAACAAATCGGATTTGACATCAAGCACATCCGGTATTCTATGTTCTCATGTCACTCGGATGTCAGTGCCAGAATGTAACTGTATTGTCTCGTTTGAAACGTGGTCTTTAGATGTCACTGGAAAATTTGATATATTCTAAGAAATAGCGAAGCTGATGTCATTATGCGGAGAGATATTTCTAATATGAATAGTGAAAAGTTCAAAACATCATCAAACATACGTACATTTTCTATGAGTATTTGCTTCCATTCTATAATCTTCCCGATAATGAGGAAGTTGTCCAGGATCTTCTAGTCTTATATTCAGAAGGTCGTTGATGTTCTATGACATTTGTTGCCTTCGTTTACCTCTTGTCTCTTTCCTATAATATGTCCCACTTTGATTAATCTCATTGTGTGTCTTTTTAACTCGAGCTTTAAGAGCTATTTTTGAGTAGCTTATTCTCAGGTTTTTGTGTACGTATGCGTTGAATCCTTTTCTTTTCATAATATTCTTAGGACTTTTCTGTAGCTTTTAATTTCACGTTCTGATTATCTTCAATGCGGATGCCATTGCCCAAGTCTCACAATAATATGTTACCACTGAACAACTATAGCTTCTTAATTAATAGTTGTAACTTTGTTTTTCAGTTTGCCCCTAGCGATAGATTTTTTATCTGTGATTTTTCTTTTGGTGGTAGGATCACTGCCATCTCTGTTTTATCTCTACCTAACAAATTTCTGTGATATTTAATTGTTAACCCGATGCATTTTTGTTTGTCTTCTTTCCATTAAGGGCAAAAAGATGTTAATTATTGCTATACTATTTAACATACATAATTGTACATTCTAGACTTGTGAGAGCTTCTGAATTTTAGGGCGAACCTGTGAGAGCTTCTGAATTTTAGGGCGAACCTGTGAGAGCTTCTGAATTTTAGGGCGAACCTGAGAGAGCTTCTGAATTTTAGGGCGAACCTGTGAAAACTTTTGAATTCATGAATTCTGAGAGTATCGTAGACAACCTCTAATGAATGATGAGAGTATATATATATATATATATATATATATATATATATATATAGAGAGAGAGAGATAGATAGAGAGAGAGAGAGAGAGAGAGAGAGAGAGAAATATTTGCCCATCTATTGGTCATATTTTGCTTCACCAGAACGTAACACAGAAGACAACCTCAGATCTGACACAGTGTTCTCTTCCTACGTGTATCGGTTCATAAAACCAATTGTTGCATCCTATTAACCTGCCAATTTGAAAGTTTTTAAATGTCTAACATACTTCTTCTATAATTGGTTTCAATTCGGTGTCTAGTTATATTCGAGTATGGGTCTTTGGATCATCGCAGATGATATCAGCTTCAAAAGTATATCGCAGGTGAAACGATTCCAGGTACGAGAACAAGAGGCAGCCAAGGAGATTTCGATGGATACAGGATATCAACAACCTGTGAATCTGATACTGAAAATGTTAAACAGCTTGCACAGATCAAGGAGGCTTACAGAATTGCAGTGGGGACAATATGTAACAAATGACGCATCACGTAGGAAAAGAAGTTTGAGAAAAGTTAAAATACCAGACATTGTAAAGACTATAATAAATATAAAATAGATGGATAAACTGAAATAAATTGTGGGTGGGTGGGTGTGTGTGTGTGTGTGTGTGTGTGTGGATGGATGATGGATGCATGAATGGATGGATGCTTCTATCTATAAATAATAACAAGTATGTATAACAAATACTTCGACAAAACACGCGTTGTCGACGTACAATAACTTCGAAAACTATGCGCTGGATAAAGAAATTCACTTTAGCAGCAACATGACAAGACACTTTCTTGTCTCAACTCTGGAACGACTTCAGTGTTTTATTGAATGTATTCTTCACTAGATAGTTTGTTTCAATCGGTGTTATGTAAATTATTGTAACAAGTTGGGATACTATACAGATTGTTATTTTACCGAGGTCTTACTGTCAAATATATGCTTTTTTCTAGGACTTGTAAATATTGAACACCTATATTCTTAATAGAGAGGTCTATAGAGGTAAAAGCAGATCTGTACCTCTGTTTTATAGACTACACTAAAGCTTTTGACAAAGTTAAACATAGCGAAATTATACACATGCTAGAAAATCTGAACATTGACAGCAAGGATTTAAGAATAATCAAGAACATGTACTGGCAACAAACAGCAGCAATAAAAGTAGAAAATCACATCGGTCCTTTTCAACAAATAAAACAAGGAGTCAGACAGGGATGCGTGCTTTCACCAGACCTGTTCTCTCTATACAGTGAAAACATATTGCGTGCAATAGTAGATATCTCAGGAATATCAGTGGTAGGACGTAACATAGATAATTTGAGATATGCGGATGACACTGTTCTGATTGCAAAAAGTGAGGAAGACCTTCACAACTTAATTAAAGTAGTAGTCACAGAAAGCAAAGAGAAAGGCCTCTTCCTAAATATCAAGAAAACAGAAGTAATGGTTATTTCAAAGAAAGAAAATAACACACCTTGCAAGATCATAGTGAGTGATATAGTATTAAAACAGGTCCACCAATTCAAATATCTAGGTACAATTATTACAGCAGATGGAAGAAGTTCAACAGAAATAAGATGCAGAATAGGACAGGCAAAAACAACATTCAGAAAAATGAAAAATATACTGTGTAATATGACCTTGTCATTAGAGGTGAGAAAGAGAGTTCTGCAGTGATATATAACCCCTATACTAACATATGGGTGCAAGTCTTGGACAATAAATAAACTGGAAAGTGGGAGATTGGAGGCAACAGAGATGTGGTTCTACAGAAGAATGCTGAGAATACCATGGACTGCCAGAAAAACTAATTTAGAGGTGTTAAAAGAGTTAAAGGCGAAACGGACCTTAATCAAGAATATAAGAAAAAGGCAATCTTCTTTTTTTGGCCACTTCATGAGACAGGCAAGTTTAGAGAACATAATCACAACAAGCAAGATTGAAGGCACCAGAGACAGAGGGCGACAACGTGAGAAAATATTAGACAGTTTGACAACCTGGCACGGCAAAGAAATAACAACGACTTTGATACATAATACTGTGGACAGAGAGCTGTGGAGAGCCGAGACCGCCTACGCCATCCGGCATGGCACCTGATGATGATGATGATATTCTTCTGTATGTACTAGTCTTTTCTATCATTATTTGCTATCAGTTTTGCTTGAGTTTGTTCAGACATTCTCAATCAGCAGTATGCCTGCTGTCATTGACAGTATGGAATATTAAAACGTCATAAATATGAATCATCATCATGTGCCGTACAGTTTATGATTATTTATCCAACTTATATCAGCACTACTCATGACTGGTGTGTGTTACCTCCACTGTTTTTCTTCCACCATTTCACATTGACGCTCTGCTCTCTGTCACTCTATGTCTCTTTTGTTTACGCTTTGCCTGTTCTACAATTGTGTTCTAAATCTTGAACTTGTCAAGATGTACCAATAAATATGGAATGTTCTTTGACTTCTCATGAGGGGACAATAGATGTGGGCAATGTTTAATGGAGGGATCAATTTTTAATGGAGGGGACAATAGATGTGGGCAATGTTTAATGGAGGGGACAATAGATGTGGGCAATGTTTAATGGAGGGATCAATAGATGTGGGCAATGTTTAATGGAGGGGACAATAGATGTGGGCAATTTCTTTAGGATGGGATCAATAGATGTGGGCAATGTTTAATGGAGGGATCAATAGATGTGGGCAATTTCTTTAGGATGGGATCAATAGATGTGGGCAATGTTTAATGGAGGGATCAATAGATGTGTGCAATGTTTAATGGAGAGATCAATAGATGTGGGGAATGTTTAATGGAGAGATAAATAGATGTGGGGAATGTTTAATGGAGAGATCAATAGATGTGTGCAATGTTTAATGAAGGGATAAATAGACGTGGGCAATGTTTAATGGAGGGATCAATAGATGTGGGCAATGTTTAATGGAGAGATAAATAGATGTGGGGAATGTTTAATGGAGAGATCAATAGATGTGGGGAATGTTTAATGGAGAGATCAATAGATGTGGGGAATGTTTAATTGAGAGATCAATAGATGTGGGGAATGTTTAATGGAGGGATCAATAGATGTGGGGAATGTTTAATGGAGAGATAAATAGATGTGGGGAATGTTTAATGGAGAGATCAATATATGTGGGGAATGTTTAATTGAGAGATCAATAGATGTGGGGAATGTTTAATGGAGAGATCAATAGATGTGGGGAATGTTTAATGGAGAAATCAATAGATGTGGGCAATTTCTTTATGAAGGGATCAGAAGATATGGGCAATTTCTTTATTATGGGATCAATAGATGTGGGCAATTTTTTTAAGATGCTCATAAATAGTTTCTTTTTTTGCTATTGATCACTATCATTACCTACTCATTCGTTTATCACTCTCATCACCTACTCATCAGTTTATCACCGCCATCACCTACTCATCATTTGATCATTCTGCAATTTCGTGCAATGCGACTAAGAAAGTTTGGGGTGTGTTTGGCTGTTCGTTCAATATCGTAGAACAACGGGATCCATAAGCCTTGCTGTCAGATGTCAGGTCGGACAAAGTGTAGAAATCTCATCTAAGCTGTAAACAATGATACTATATATTGCTTTCTATCGACTACATTCTCCTCAGCAGAATAAATGTGAGAAGCAACGAATAATTGGAAGACGGTTGTTTCAGAAAATAAATTTAATACATTTCGTTATTAAATAAATACAAGTTAGTTATAAAATGGCTAAGGTAATAAAGTAATAGCAACTAACTGATCATCCAAGCATTTCTCGCAACTTCCATGTTAACATAATAGTATTTAAAATTTCGTTTCTTCCACTCTGATACTACAATATATAAACAGACTCGTCACTTCCACGATAAAACTACAATATAAACAAACTTGCCACTTCAACGCTAATACTACAATATAAACAGACTCGCCACTTCCATGATAATACTACAATATAAACAAACTCGCCACTTCCACGCTAATACAACAGTATAAACAAACTCGTCGCATCTAGGTCAACATGCCAGCACAAACATACTCATAACAATAAACAAACAATTTTACAATAGTTAAAATATGATTGATGCACCGCGAATTGTTATTGTTTGTGCAGAGACCTCACAAATATAAAATGTAGTTCAGGAGCATTGGATTTAGTTTTACACGTTTTTTTAAACTTCTGTGACGAAAGCAATAAAAGTCTTTAAAAGAAAGTCGTACTGCTTGCAAGAATCTGTCTGCTTTACATAAAGGGTTGCTAAACTAGATCCATGTCTGTCAGTAATTAACTATTTGATTTAATATTGCTACTAGGTATCCTTAACCATGGGAGTTGTTCTCGTTTATCACAATGAATAAGCCACAAATACCAACACAAGATGACTATCATATTATGAACAGATCAGAACAAGTTATAATTCTACGTCTCAGAACAGGACACAACCGACTCCGCAGTCACATGTATACAAAGTTCAAGATTGGCAACACGGCCATGTGTACATGTGAACAGGCAGCACAGAGAGCCAAACATATACTTTAAGAGTGTTCTGAGCATGACACGCTGAGGCAGACATATTGGCCAGAGGAAACAACACTGGAATCAAAGCTCTAAGGGAGCTACAAAAGACAGTGAGTTTTATTAAGGAGACAGAATTACAGATATAGACATGTTTCAAGTGAACGAAAGAAGAAGAAGAAATCACAATAAATATATTTCTATGATAATTATTATGGCGGCTACACAGACACAAAGAATAGGTTATGAAGCTGTTGAGATTTGTGGCGGGGAGGTACAAAACGAGACTGGATTCACCAAATAAAAAGTGAGTACAACAACCCTTGCCATTTCTTTCTGTTCTCAGTTTCTTCGTTACGTGTGGAGAATATTTATCTTGTCCATATTTTAGTATTATCAATTTCCATTTTCTACCTCCTCTTCTTCTTCTTCTTCTCTCTCAGCCGCCCACTGCAGGATTGTCTTAGAAGGAAAACGTGTCTTATCACATTTGTCTGCATCTCGCTGTTATGTAGTTTTATGTCTTATTTTGGTACCACTTCTACCTATTATTCTTTATCTTCATATTTGCCCTGTGTTGTTTAGGGTTGTTACCCTACACTGGAACATTTATCCCTTGATTATGTAACCACTACCACGACATAAGCAAGTTGATATTGTACAAGCGCGGCAGAAACAGAAGAGACATGATTGATGGCGTCCAGAGTAACATAGAATATTTGTCGCGCTGGTCTACTGACTACAAAGCAAGCAGATCATATATGGGAATGACCCCAGGGCTGTGGCGCGTGTTCCTAATCAAGAATCATGAGTGTTGATCTACAAGATCATTTGTTATGTTCCTCACGTTATAAGTTGATTTTATGTACTGTATAATGGATGCCCGTATCTGGTGATAAATAGACTTATATACGGATGTGACAGCTGAGTACTTAATGCAGACACGGTAAGAAAGATTTAGACTTTTGAATACAAGTTCTACAGAAGTATAGAAATATGAGTTGCATCTAATCATCATCATCATGTAGCATATCATGAACAGGATGTAGCAGTCATCACAGACTTCGTAACGTATGTCGATCTTTTGCCAGCCTGCTTCTGTTAATGACATATTCAGGTGGTCTATGATATCTTGCATCCATCTTCGTCTTGGATGAAGATGTGACAGTAGTGAAAAGAACGGAATGATGATGATGATAGTGGTCAAGGTCACTGTAGGTCACATAATGAAAGGTCAATAAAGGCGCGTAAATTGCTTTATCACCGTTGATCGTATAGTGGTATCCTCTCCTGAAGTTGAGATGTGCTAAACACTCCGTCTGTCTATGTATTCTCCTGTATAGTGGTGGTCAGCCTGATTTCGCTGACTGTAATTACCTTTAACATAAATCTTTGAACTATGAACACACACCAACGTAATAAACTACAAACACTGAAAATAAATTTATTCAGCGCAAACTCAACAATGAGTAAAAATTCAACGCATTTAAATTCCACTCGTTGCCAATACATACATTCATACTCCAACGTATTAAATAGTAACTCCAACGTTAAATAGTTTGTTTGTTTGGCGTTCGCTCCATTGTAACCATCACGGATATCCGTGCGGTTTCCGCCGGGAGCGTGATTACGTTGTGCCACCATTATGCGCCTTGTAGGCCTAGCACATCCGATTTCGGCATGCCTTGACAATTCGGGTGGGCTACCCTAAGCCTGTGACAGCCTCTATATCTGTCTCCAGGCACGCGTAGTGGCGACTCTTCGCCCAGACGATTTTTGCTCTCGTCTGACTCGCACGATGTGTTCCACTGTCTATGAACTTGCCTCGTGTAATTGGGCGTGCTGTGCCTGTGCCCATTGGGTACTGAACCGTTTCTCATCCGTGAGCCTGGTTCCTTAGGGGAAGAACTCAACAGAGGAGTTGGACCCTGGCTCTTTCGCCCTCTTAGCCGAGGTGTCATTCACCGACATCGTGTACCCCTTGTCCAAGTTTGAGTCTCAAACCACGCATTTGAGAGCAAGGCGTTCTCGAGCTGAGCGTCCTTGTCCCAATAGCGCCTGAGCCCATCAGGTACTGAGTCCTTTCTCTCTTCAAGTGTATTTCCGGTGTAGGAAAACCTGACAGTAGAGTTGGGCCAGGGTTAAATCGTTGTCCCTTTCTTGCCTACGCCCAACGGGTACAGAACCCTTTCTCTTCGCGAGCATATTTCCGGTTTAGGAATGCTCGACATTAGAGTTGGATTAGGTCTTCATGCTTTACCAAACGCCAATGAATGGTTCTGGGCCTCTGCCTGTAAGGAACACAGGTAACTAGAAGCTCGTCTCGAGCTGACGGAGCTTGTAGTTCCCCTTTTCTAGGGACTTTTCACTTTCTATTTGCAGTTCACGCTGCCCTCTAGCTCTGTTCTGCCCTTTCATTGTTTCATTGTACTCGGTATGACATCTATTTGTCTCTGGCCATGCATCTACCTTTACGTGCATTTTACATTGGCCGCCCCTGCAATGTACGGACTGGACTGACTAGCTTCACTGTATGTCGACAGTGTCGTTGTATGTGGTGATGCTGGTGGTGTCGGAGATATTGTCTGTCTCTTGTGCAGTCAAATCTCTTTCCATCTGCTGCCTCCACATTCTCGGACACCATCCCCAAATGATTTGGCCAGAATCAGCTCGAGCTGCTGTATTTCTGTTTCCAGGGTGCACCGCGTGGAGGTACATTTGGGATCTTGGTTATCTGCTAACCCTGGGTCCGCCTAGAGCAATGCGTTCCCTTTGCACCCCGTTAAATAGTAAATCCACGTATTTGTAGTAACTCCAACTGATTTCGCCAATCGTTGACAGTAAATAGTAACTCCAACGTGTTAAATAGTAACTCCAACGTGTTAAATAGTAACTCCAACGTGTTAAATAGTAACTCCAACGTGTTAAATAGTAACTCCACGTAGTTGTAGTAACTGACTGTATCACTAAAACTCCATAACTCGAAACTGTTGCAAACCAAAACTGACTATCACTGAAAACTGCATATCTCCAAACTGTCCGTTACTAAAAAACTCAACTGTTCCACAACTGAACCCCAACTCTACTATCTGTGACTAAGACTAAATTATTTGCAACTGTGGTGATTCCTGCACAAGATAATCATAACTAACTCGTGATGCTAGTGATTACTGCACGTCATCGTATGAATCCATCCTGAGTTTCACTTCCACACGGTTATGACTTTGACAGAATACAGATAAAATTCATTCACATACAACATAGTACCCATGAACTACATACATGTAACTTATCTCTCTCGGTGGAATATCTCAGACTCAACTGTCCGTTACTCAAACTGACTTCCAACTCCAAACTAAGAACTGAACTTCCACTGATCATTACCAAGACTCTTCTCCAAACTGACTGTGACTAAAACTCAATTGCTCAAAAACTAATCGTGTGCAAAAAGACTGAACTGTCCGCTTTTCAAACCAACTTCTACTCACACAATCGCTCACAACATACACGCTGTCTCAAGACTATAACTAGTAATTGAATAGGTAGGGGGAAGAGGAGTCTTGGTGCAATCAATTCAGATCAGACTACAGGAGGACGAACGAACAGTAGCCTGGTTTCTGATCTGTTACAAAGATGGCTGTTGTTTGCCTCCCTGGCATCATCCCCTCTTTTACAGACTTCTCTAGGTTGTCATGTCATTTGATATGGACAAATTATTGCAGTTTTCTGGAAAGAACCATGCTGTTTAGCCAGTTTTCTTTTACATTCATTTCAACCCATCCAGAAACTTCTCTAGTTGTCGTCCTCTGTCTTCTCTTGCCTTGATCTTTCTGGTGGTTACAAAATCTTCAAGGTTTTCTGTTCTCATCGCATGCCCAAACAATCTTGATTGTCTGTTTCTAATTTTTGCTATAATTTGTCGATTTACTCCAGCATCTCTGAGAGCTTCTACATGAACATGGCATTTTCATCATTCTTCTTAAAAACCACATCTCAGTCACCTCCAGCTTATCTTTGGCACTTTTGATTTCTGTCAATAATACTTCACTTCCATAAAGAAGGATTAGCTCAATATAACATCCTAGCACTGGATTTAATTTTGCATAATAGATAGTAATACTGTATTCTCGCGGTGTATTTTTTTTTGAAACAACCATTACTTTTGTTTTCTTCTTGTTTAGACGCCGACCTTTGTTTTCACTTTCTTGTACTACCGTATCTAACACGTTTGAAGTTCCTGTTATTTTCCTGCAATCAACTCAGTGTATCTTAGATTATTCAGAGTTTAACCTCCAACCTTTAACCTTTCATTGAGTTGTCTCTAACATTTTTATGATTTCTGAAGGCTTCAACTTGTCCAATATTTGACTATATATAGTCTATGAATTATAAGTACGTGTCATTTTGTACATCTATTGTTCTCTCCATCAATGTTCGCATTTTATATATGTCATTTCTTGCGTCTTTTGCTTCCACAAATTCATATTGCTCTTCTGCAATTTCTGGTTTTTACTTTCCTCTTATTCGTCTCATGATTATACAAAGTAGGATCTTGGTCATCTGGCTCATGATGCTGATTGTTAGGTAGTCTTCACATTCTACTGCACCAGGTGTCTTCGGTAAGTCTATAAACATTGCTTTCAGAAAGTCAGATGGAACATCGCAACTGTTATAGATATCATTTAGTATTTTAGTTATTATTACTATGCCATACTCCCCAATCACTTCTAATTCTTCCTTTACAATATTATCTGGTCCAGGAGATTTATTGTATTTCAAGTTTTGTATCGCTTCTTCTCAATCTGAAGTTAATATACAGGGACCTTCGTTGTTGTACTGTATGCCATTTTTCGTATCAACTATGTAAACTACTTTAAAGTGCTTTTCCTATCTGAGCGTGATTTCATTTTCTTTCATTAATATATGCTCTTGCTTTGAATTCAGGCACCCAGTCTTGTGAACGTTTCTTTTACCTGTTAATTCATTTATTTCTTTACGTGTATCCCTTGTATGTCTATGATGTTATTTTTCTATTTCAGAGCATTTTACATTTAATCATTTCTTTTTGACTGTTTTACATTTATGTTTAATTTCTTTATTTATCTTGCTATATGCTGAAATTTTAGTCTGTAACGTTCTTTTTTGTCCCCTCAGCTTTAAAAAATACCTTCTGTCATCCGCCCTTTCTTTGCTAGATGCTAGATGTTTTTTTGCTAGATGCTAGATGTTTGCTAGATGCTAGATGTTTCTTTGCTAGATGCTAGATGTTTCTTTGCTAGATGCTAGATGTTTCTTTGCTAGATGCTAGATGTTTCTTTGCTAGATGCTAGATGTTTCTTATTTGGTAGGATTTCTGCACATGTTTTCTCTATATATTCTTTTAACATCATCAACTGTTCTTCGATAGTTTGTATTTTCTCTATGAAGTTGTATCTGTTTTGTAGTACTATATTGTACTTTACTTGTGAATCTTTGCTCTTTGTTCATAGATTTACATCTCTGGTGTTATATTTATGGTAGTTCTTAATCTTTTTAATCGTATACTCAACTTTCCCACAACAAGAACATGGTCGCTATTGCACTCTGCACTTCGGCTTGTTTTGACAGACTTTACTAATTTTTTGAATCTTTTATTGACCATAATAGAATCCATATAATTGTTATCTGGACTTCCTTCTTCTTCATAGTCGTCGAGAATGTTGATATAACCATGTAGTTCCTATTATCATGTTATTACTTCTAACCTAGTCCACTAAATATCTCACATCTAGGATGTTGATAGAACCATGTAGTTCCCATTATCATGTTATTACTTCTAACCTAGTCCACTAAATATCTCACATCTAGAATGTTGATAGAACCATGTAGTTCCTATTATCATGTTATTACTTCTAACCTAGTCCACTAAATATCTCACATCTAGAATGTTGATAGAACCATGTAGTTCCTATTATCATGTTATTACTTCTAACCTAGTCCACTAAATATCTCACATCTAGAATGTTGATAGAACCATGTAGTTCCTATTATCATGTTATTACTTCTAACCTAGTCCACTAAATATCTCACATCTTTCATTTCTGATGCCTACGCCACGTTTACCAGTGACATCAATATCTTGCTCTTGTCCCACGTCTGAGTTCAAATCTCCCATCACAAGGTTTGCCTAATGATGCTCTGCACTGTCTCATAGCTGTGCTGAAGTCTTTGTAGAATTGTTGAACATCTTTATCTAAACTTTCCGTTGTTGGTGCGTATACTTGAATACTTTTTATTTGAATGTGCTTCCCCTGTAATTTAACTAGTAGAAGTCTGTCTGATATACTCTAGAAGTCCTGTACAGATCTTGCTTTCTTCTTGTCTAAATGTACGCCTACACCATTTCTATGTTGGTCTCCTCCTGGGTATATTATTCTGAAATCGTTCAATACTATACTGCCTGCACCCAGCCATCTAATTTCACTTAATCCAATTATGTTGATATCCATTCTCCTAATTTCCTATTTGATGTTTTCTAATTTCCCTAAATATATCAAGGATCTCACGTTCCATGTTGCTATTTTAATATATTTTTGCGAACCGAGATCGGGATCATTTGTTATGTTTCTCACGTTATAAGATGATTTTATATACTGTATAATGGGCGCCCTTATCTGGTGATAAATAGACTTATATACGGATGTGACAGCTGAGTACTTAATGCAGACACGGTAAGAAATATTCAGGCTTTTGAATACAAGTTCTACATAAGTATAGAAATATTCAGGCTTTTGAATACAAGTTCTACAGAAGTATAGAAATATTCAGGCTTTTGAATACAAGTTCTACATAAGTATAGAAATATGAGTTGCATATAATCATCATCATCATCATGTAGCATATCCTGAACAGGATGTAGCAGTCATCACAGATTTTCGTATCGTATGTCTATCTTGAGCCTGTCTTCCTGCTTCTGTTATGTCATGTTCAGCTGGTCTTTGATTTCAAATGTCCATCTTCTTCTTGGTCTGCCTCTTCGTCACCCTGGCATCATCCCCTCCATTACAGACTTCTCTAGGTTGTTATGTCTTTTGATAAGGCCAAAATATTTGAGTTTTCTGGAAAGAACCATGCTGTTTAGCTTGTTTTATTTTACATTCATTTTTCTCAGGCTGGTTATATTCCTGATCTTTTTGGTCCGTGGTATTCTGAGGATCTTTCTATAACATTGTGTTTCAAATGCTGCAATTGTATTGTATTTTTCACTTTGTGATTGTCCATGATTCATACCCATATGTTGTCACTGGGAAGATGCAAGCTCTAAGACATGTTAGTTTTTCTGTTTTGCAGCAGCTCAGCCATATGTTTTTTTTAATATCTTAATATCTATCAGCTTCTTTGACGCGATAGTCAACCTCCTTCTGAGGTCTTCATATACATATATATATAGAACACAATACACACATATATAGAACACAATACACACATATATAGAACACAATACATATATATATATAGAACATAATACACATATATATAGAACACAATACATATATATATAGAACACAATACACATATATATAGAACACAATACATATATATATAGAACACAATACATATATATATAGAACACAATACATATATATATAGAACACAATACATATATATATAGAACACAATACATATATATATAGAACACAATACATATATATATAGAACACAATACATATATATATAGAACACAATACACATATATATAGAACACAATACATATATATATAGAACACAATACATATATATATATATATATATATATATATATATATATATAGAACACAATACACATATATATTAGTATGGTAGCAAATAAACAAACTTGCAGGTTATGACGAACCACTTTGGACAGTGGTGAAACACCGCACGCTTGTTTGTTAGGACATGTAACTTGACACAGCTCTCTAAAATTATTTTGCATGGAAACGTTGAGGGTGAAAGGAGAAAAAGCGTTAAAGAAAACATCCTAGATTGACAACGTCAAAGAATGGTCTGATTATAATTTTTCTACCTTTCTCGGATTGACTGAGGAGAGAAGTATTTGTAGGTCATTTATATTCTTATGTCTCCGTCGTGACTCCCTACGACCTTACGGGTTATTGGTCTTATTAATGAATGCTCAATACTCGACTGTAACATTTGTTTCCATAATTCTACAATCTTCTCCCAATTTCTCTTGTAATTGTCTAACTCTTTATAATATATATAACATTTGATCATCATTGATATTCACGTATTCTACTCTTCCATACGGTATTCGATTCCGACTTTGCGACCGATGCTATTTTAATTTGAGAAATATGCATTCACGAGGATACACTGAGCATAGAGTAACGTAAAACAAAAGTGGATAGAATACTACAAGAAAGTTGCCGGGATTTGAGATGGAAGTTGTCTAAATATTGGACAGATGCACTCACACACAAAAATTATTGAAGTGAAATATTGTTGTTTTCTTTAATGTGAAGGGCTTGGGTTAAAAGTTAATTACACAGAGAAACATTGAAAAAAATTCTCCAACTTTCAAGAAACAAATTACAAACTTTTAAATCTCCCATTTTGTATTCTCGTTTGGCCATTTATTTTTGTAGTGCAATAACCCGGATAATTTTCTAGTAGTTCTTGTTATCTTGAGTTTTTTACAAGTTCTGAAATGTTCGATGTTCAAAGCCAATGAAATAAACGTGTTGCTGTCACATTTGCAAGATTTGTCATCCAATTTGCAATAATTAATGACAAATATGGCGGGTGGAGAGGAAAAACCAAATCGATTTTTAGAAAAAAAAAATGTAATTTAATTTTTAATTATACGAGAGACGTATGCGTAAAATTGTCAACAGATAACGTTGAAATATAAGATTGGTAGCACGCCGTCATGGCGTATGAGGTAACTATTTGATTGAGGTAACTATTTGATTTGTGTTCACAACAGTTATAGGTTCGGAACCATATTTTATAATTTCGTTATAATTAAATGATGGGTATATATTATTTTCAGGAGGTTCACAAGCTGGTCACCAAACTTAAAAGTTAATCAAGTCAGCAGTACGAGAGAACTGGTTCTTGTACCTACAGGCTGGTCACAAATCTTAAAAGTTAATCACGGTCTTGTATATTTGACTTTTTTCCCGCTGTATTCCATCGCTATCGACGTAGCCACAGGCGCAAAACGGTATGCTGACTAAACAACAGTTACGTGCTCATCATGATACTTTTCACAGGCGGCGTATTCATTTGGATGGAGTACATATTTGAAATGCACAACGAAGTCTATTCTAGACCTCTATATTATTTTTGTTTGGATTGAGTTTTTTTGTTTTTTTTTTGGGGGGGGGGGGATTTTGGTTACCCCGATTACGTCTGCAAAGTGTGCTAAAGTTTGAACAAATGATGGTACTACTTGTATAATTCTGATATACAATCCAGATAACCAATGAATATTTAATACAGTAACTTAACACCATCTGGCTCAAAATAATGTGTATTTTTCGGATTCAAATAGATTGATTCAATATATA
The DNA here is from genome assembly GCA_034231615.1 of Meghimatium bilineatum. Lineage (NCBI taxonomy): Eukaryota > Metazoa > Mollusca > Gastropoda > Stylommatophora > Philomycidae > Meghimatium > Meghimatium bilineatum. Next base: position 116,109,973 of record CM067299.1, on the reverse strand, counting down.
TACACCATCATCAAGTGCCACCTCCGTAAGAAGGTTGGCTGTAACAGACCTCCAACATCCCCTGTCTCTTGTTTTGGTGGTGCAATCGTCTAAACTGTAACCTGTTCATCTAGTGGTGTTACTCATTCACTTGAATCTTTCTCTACCGCTTGCTCGCTTCCCTTCGACTTTACCCTCAAGTAAGGTCTTAAACAAGGTGCCATGCCATGTCTTTTAATGGGTTCAGAATATTTTATTTGCTTGATCATTATTTCCTTTAATAACTCTCTCCTCACACCAAGTCCCGCTGGAACATATTTATTGGTTTACTCTCCTCACACCAAGTCCAGCTGGAACATATTTGTTGGTTTACTCTCCTCACACCAAGTCCCGCTGGAACATATTTGTTGGTTTACTCTCCTCACACCAAGTCCCGCTGGAACATATTTGTTGGTACTCTTTTCTTCCCATGATGTTCTCTCTGTTTTTCTATATACCCATATCTCAAATAAAGTACTGATAAAAATATTAGAGATAAGAAAGAGATTACAAATGGTACTGCAAAAAACATCACAGATAAAAAGTCTATGGCAAGGAGCAAACAGAAAAACAAAGTTACAACTATTAAGAAGCTATATCTTTCCAGTGGCAACATATTTTTTGTGAACGTGGGCATTGACATCAACAATGGACAAGAAATTATCCACGTTCGAAATGAAATACTACAGAAAGGTCCTAAGAATATCAGGGACAGAAAAAAAGAACTATCGCAGATGTCCGCAAAGATCTGAACATAGAGGACGACTAGTTCCTCAAAGCTATCAACAACACAAACTGATGTTTCGGACATATAAAAAGATATAATGTTTTGGAAAGATTAATCATGGAGTGGGACGTTCCAGGTGAGAGAACAAGAGGCAGATCAAGACTACGATGGACACATCGAAGACATTCTGAACATGACACTGGATGAAGCTGGGCTGCTCGCACAAAATCGTGAGGCTTACAGAATGGCAGTGAGGACAACGTTCTGAATAGGACACTCACATAGAGAGAGAGAGAGAGAGAGAGAGAGAGAGAGAGAGAAATATATTGTTTCATAAGAAATACAATTGCTTACATCAATGACACGAAATTTGTTCTAACGTTCTCCTAATGTCGACATTTTCTCAAAATGAAATTATATATTCCTGTATCACATTTAATTTGTTAATATCGATCTCATCAGTTATGGGATATATATATATATATATTGTGTGTGTGTGTGTGTGTGTGTGTGTTGTGTGTGTGTGTGTGTTTGTGTTTGTGTGTGTGTGTGTGTGTGTGTGTGTTACCGATATACATATATTCGGAGATGTCTGGGAATTATCATTCGAAGAGTTACATAGTTACGTGCTATCAGTGGTACGCTTGGAAGACGGAATTGTGTTTTAAAAGTGGAGTTTATACGGGTATAACTCCAGTACGAAGTAGTCAATCTCAATTTTGTTGACTTTCTTAATATATTTCGGATGTCATTATGATAGAACTACCTGAACCACGATATCCATTACATTTTATGAACAAAACGTCTGATATAAATCAAATTGGACCCAAGTCCATAGTAGAAAGCAGCATACCGCACCACAAGCGGGACAAAATAAACAACAATGAAGTCAGTCTTTTACCCCTTTAGACGCTTTATATATACATATAAATATATATATATATGTATCTACAATATCAAATCATTAAATTATATCAATCCCTCAGACATCTCCGATCACATCTTCTCCTTTTCTCTGTATCTCCCACCGGTCACATCTCCCTTCTAGAAATCTCCTTAGACAAAACTCATTTCCCAAAATTTACTTCTTGTAGTGTCATTTTCCCCATTCAACTATATTTCTTAATAAAAACCATATTTTCATGTTTAATATATTTATCTTTTATGGCTTCTTGTTATCGTTCAACAAGTATTCTTCTGTGTAACAATTGTTATATTTAGAAATATAACAGATTACAATCTTCATCCAAAAATTGCCCATCGGAGTAAATATGTAAATCTCATGAAACTTCTACAGTAGTAATAAATAACTGAACAGGAAGACACACTTATACCATAAGACACTAAACTAATCCAGTTACGTAGACGCAGTGTCTGGTGTTTTACTCGCACGACATGGGAAGTGTACAAATTCTGGGTGACATAGAATGCAAGTCCATGCGACATTTCCCCCCCCCTCTCCCACACACACACGCATCGATAAAATTACCATACAGCATATGGCATCTGAGATTGTAGAATTTGCCTGAAGAATGAACCTTGTTATGATTATAAGGTAAAGGTTTTACTCCATGACAAAATAATGATGCTTAATAAAGGAAAATCAAGATGGTGGGAGAGTTTGTGGAATAAGAAACTCAATTTTGTTTTTGTATTATGTAGTGAGAGATATTCATTGGTGGAGTGCGGGATATTCATTGGTGGAGTGAGGGATATTCATTGGTGGAGTGAGGAATATTCAATAGTGGAGTGAGAGATATTCATTGGTGGAGTGAGAGATATTCATTGGTGGAGTGAGGTATATTCATGGGTGGAGTGAGGAATATTCATTGGTGGAGTGAGAGATATTCATTGGTGGAGTGAGAGATATTCATTGGTGGAGTGAGAGATATTCATTGGTGGAGTTAGGTATATTCATGGGTGGAGTGAGGTGTATTCATGGGTGGAGTGAGGAATATTCATGGGGGAAGTGAGGAATATTCATGGGGGAAGTGAGGTGTATTCATGGGTGGAATGAGGTATATTCATGGGTGGAGAGAGGTATATTCATGGGGGAAGTGAGGAATATTGATGGACGGAGTGATTAATATTCAGAAGGAAATACCATATACTCAATAGCCCATAACCCGTCAGGATTGTAAGAGTACCAAAGTGGATGCATTCAAATAAGAGTTTTCCTAATAACAAATTACTTTTCCTCCCCTCACCTCTAGATACTCCCATTTCTAACACTCTCTGTATGTGTACGTTGTCAACCTCATTGACATCATCTGCATCTTGAAATGAATGTATTACTGTCTTGATAAAGTCAGCTTTCTGTCTTCTCAGCATTGCACCGACTATCACCGCAATGCCTGGCAATAAACAGCTCTCTCGTTTCCTCTGACCCTAGTATGACTAGGGCAGTATATCCATGTAATGACAACTGAGTTGATCACCATTTTATTCTCAGCATGTACTTTTCTATCTTGCGCAGCATGCTTTGAGAGTATGTAAGTATTACCGAGTTTGTTGATGTATCAGTTATCAACCAATTAAGTGCTGCTGTAACTCCCTCTATCTCCATCCTCATGCTCGATGTGAGAGTGGAATATACTGAAGATTTCTCAACCATCTTCACTCCGTTTCTGTAGACAACAAACTCCAGCCGCTTGTATGTGTATTTCTGTTAACGTAGCCATCTGTGTATATAATTATGGCTTTTGGTTTCGAGTGTAGCTGGGCGAAATCATTTTCGACACGCTTTATCTAGTTGCATTATTACTTTTGTCAGTGATTTTTTTCTCAGTGTCTACCTCCACCCATTCACTGCCCTTTCCTTTTTCTTCCAATTCACATACTCTTCGCAGTGTGTCTCCAGCCACTGCCATCCATGATCTGCCACGCTTGATTCGTTTTCCCATTGACTCGTCTAGACGTTGGTGTAATGGATCTGCTAATCTGTAGAAAAGTTGCTCTGGGGTGCGGATCCTGGACGTATGAGATCAGAACAATAGCCACCTGGTTTGCAACAAGGATCTCCTCTGTCCCCAGTGCTGTTTAATGTGTATGCGTTGAAAATTGCTCAGTTGAAAATCTCCAGCAATTGTAGAGTTCTAACATACGCTGACGATATCCTACTATACAACATGGACAGGATAGAACAGATATCGCGTATGTACAGTGTGGACTACATCAATTGTCGATATGGTGCAGGACATACACCGCTGTGATCAATCCCTCGACAGCAAAGATCGTCTGGTGCTTCTTAAATAATAATCTGGTCAATTACATACTGCCAGCTATCAGTTACATGGGCTCATTCATTGAAAGAACAGGACCTTAAATATTTTGGGATAATCTTTGATAGAAGTCTCTCATTCAACAAGTACGTCATAAATATGATTCAGAAGGCTAAAAGAGGTATCAGTGTTATCAAGGTTATACGACCTTCGACATGCAGCAATGGGTACTGTTTCTGCTTCTGCAAGTGATGCTGCTATCTATCATGGATTATGGCCTCGGTCTACTAACACTATCACAGACACAAGTCGATAGATTGGAAAAAGTATAAAATGAGGCAATAAGAGCGGTACTGGGGTGTACTAGGGATACACCCATCTCTGCAATGAGATTTCTGCTTGATCTCCCCAGAATTAGAGTGCGACATCAGGTAGCACAAATTAGGTCGTACTTTAAAGTGACAGAATTTAACCACCACCCATGAGAAATAGCTCATGTGAAGTAGCTATTCCATACTTTTACCGCTTAAACAATAGACGGAGGGGGGGATATTGACATAAATAAGCGAAGATTCCCAAAATTCTTGATACGTTGTTGGCACATGGGGGGGGGGTCAGTTTCCGAAAAATTGTTCACGTCGTGAATGGATAATCCCTTAGGAAACAGCGATTAGGGAAAAATGGACCGACAATTGAAACTTAGAGAAATGAACGCGACAAGTTTCCTCATCGTTGTAAGGGAAGAAACTGTGAAACTATAGTGGTATATACCGCAGTATTATTGAAATATTTGATTATCTATCATATTTGATTATTATCTACCATATTTGATTATCTACCATATGTTTTTTTAATTAAATTAATATTAATTGATGAAGTTATCTGATATGATCGTGCGAAATTTTAGTTGATCCTTTAGGATTCAGTCACAATCTACTGTAGAAAAAAACGTTCTTGAAGAAATATTATATTTTACTCGCTGTTGCTATCTGTAAAATGAATCTTTGTACCTTACAACTGCCACGTGTTAAATACACACCAACAATAATATCTGGTGTTTAACACAAACTCTTGTATAATAGGCTGATTGCGTGTTTAACACAAGCTGATGTATAATAGGCTGATTGCGTGTTTAACACAAACTCTTGTATAATAGGCTGATTGCGTGTTTAACACAAGCTGTTGTATAATAGGCTGATTGCGTGTTTAACACAAACTCTTGTATAATAGGCTGATTGCGTGTTTAACACAAGCTGTTGTATAATAGGCTGATTGCGTGTTTAACACAAGCTGTTGTATAATAGGCTGATTGCGTGTTTAACACAAACTCTTGTATAATAGGCTGATTGCGTGTTTAACACAAGCTGTTGTATAATAAGTTTATCGGATGTTTAACACAAGCTGTTGTATAATAGGTTTATCGGATGTTTAACACAAGCTTTTGTATAATAGATTTATCGGGTGTTTAACACAAGCTTTTGTATAATAGATTTATCGGGTGTTTAACACAAGCTGTTGTATCTTGATTCTTAATTAGAAGCCAGGATCAGTACCAAAAAAATGACATTCCCATACGTGATTTGCGTCCGATTATGTCATTCAAAACAGGATGGTACATACGATCGGTGTCCCCAGTGAGATGTAAATATTGGGGTCTTTCTTCACTCCTATTCCTAACATTCTCTGCATATGTACATGATGTCTTTTATCATCCTCTTCATAATGTTTTAGTGTATTCATAACTGTCATAAGTAACTCAAATCTGTACCTACTCATAGATTTTCTATCAACTGAAGCTCTCTTTCCCCGCCAATGAATGAACTATTTCGTTACATATGACTCCTGAATATCGTGGAATGTAGATTCACATGAATATGATTTGTGCATTTTTTTCTTATGGTATAATTTTAAATCTTGTGCAGTCTACTCTTATGCTGTTAGAATCACTGTGGATGTTGGTGGGTACATCATCAGCTAAGTGAGAACCGTTGTTACTTCTTCTATTTCCATTCTATGCTCGATGTTGTTGTGAATTAGGCAGACAATTTCTCCGCCCATTTTCTTGCTCATGTGGAAGGCGACAAAACCCTACAGAGCACCTGTTCGTTTCTCTTGTCACTGAGCCATCAGTGTAAATAATTTACTCCTGTGGGTTTGAGTACTGCTGAATGTGGTGATTCTACAAAAGAATGTTGAGTTACCATGGACTACACAGGAAACTAATGTGGAGGTGTTGAAAGAGTCAAATGCGAGATGGAGTGTAATCAATAATATAAGGAAAAGATCATCTTCATTTTTTGGCACGTTATGAGATATGGAAGATTAAAGAACGTAGTTACAACAGGCAAGTACAAGTCAAGAGAGACAGAGGGCGACAACGTGAGAAAATATTGGACAGAGTAAGTGTTGTAATATTTATCTGTTCACTTTCACACAACTTGTCTCAGAAAAGTTATGAGCATCAGATGGAAAGTCAAGATTCCAGATACCACTGTCCGTGATAGAGCTGGTATCCCCAACATTGACACGATCCTGATGCAGACACAAATTCGATGGGCAGGTCATTTGGTACGTATGCCAGGTTATCTCCTGCCAAAGATACGTCTCTATAGTGAGCTGGAGAAGGGTACACGATCTCAAGGTGACCAAAAGAAGCGCTACAGGACTTGTTAAAGGACTCACTGAAAGCCTTTGAAATAGACCACGATACATAGGTAGAACTTGCACAAAATAGATCTACATGGCGTTCTAGAATAAAAAAGAGTGCATCATCTTGTGAAAAGAGGAGAAATGCAGCAGCTCAACAGCGGAGAGCAGCTAGAAAGTCACGGATAGACCAAGATCCGTCTACAGTGGTCATTCCATATCCAAACTGTCCAATGACATTTAAAGAATCGAATAGGGCTCATTAGCCATCTACGAACTCATAATCAGGGACATAACTCTAATTGAATTTTCAAAAGTGGATGTAACAAATGGACATCATCACTTGTGATGGACGAACAACACTCACAGCTAAAGGGATTGTTTCAATATCTATCTATCCATCGATCTATCTACTTACCTGTATATCTGTCTATTGATCCATCTACTTATCTGTTTAACTATCTATATGTGTATTTATCTATCCAATATATATATATAATATATATCGAATAACCCTTCTTTCTATCTATCTACCTGTATATATATATATATATATATATATATATATATATATATATATATATATAATATATATATATATATGTCCATACATCTATCTGCCTATCGATCTAGCCCCTCATCTATCTTCATATCTATATATCAGTCAATCTAGCTGCAACTATATATATATATATATATATATATATATATATATATATATATATATATATATATATATATATATATATAATATATATATATATATATATATATATCAGTCAGTCAGATGCTCTTTTTCCGAGTTTGGGCACATAGGGCGGATGTCATGGTTCTCCGTGCCCTGTCGATCAGTTGCCAAGGATTGCAGGTCCTGTGCATTTATGCCTGTTGATTTTAGTTCATTCATAAAAGTTCTTCTGAGCGTTGTTTTTTGTCTTCCCTGTTTTCTTTTCCCGTCTGGTGTCCATGAAGTCTTGTCGTGAGATTCTATCTTCCTTCATTCTAAGTATGTGGCCGATGTATGTCCAGCGGCGTTTTCTGATGATGTTCGTCACATATTCTTGTTTTTTCTTTTCTCTTAGTATGTCGTTTGATTTGAAGTCTTTCCCATTAGTATTTGTGATTTTTCTAGAAGGCAGCTAACTTCTTATCAATTATTGCGGTAGATTTCCAACTTTCACATCCATATGTCAATATTGGAATCCCACTTGCATTGAATAGTTGCAGTTTGATGTGCTTACTTGCGATCTTCGATCTCCAGATGTTTGAGAGTTTGTTAAAGGCGTTGGAGACGAGAGCGATTCAAGTATTGATTTCTGAGTTGGTATCCCCGTCTGCTGTTATCTTGCTTCCCAAATATACGAAATTTGAAACGTTGTCTAGTATATTATCATCTAGTTTAATTGATTCTGTCAGGCCGGTAAAGTTCATGATTTTCGTTTTATGTGTGTTTATTTGAAGGCCTATCTGTTGTGCAAAAAATTAAGTCTTCCTTTTTTTTCTTGGAGATCTTGGTGTGTTGAACTCAGGAGAGCAATATCATCTGCGAAGGTTAGATCTTCCAGGGTCTTGTTGTTTCCCTATTTTATTCCTAGCTGTTTTTGATCTGTGCATTTCCTCATCACCCAGTCAATCGCGATGTAAAACAGTACTGGGGACAAAACACATCCTTGTTTTACTCCCGTTGTTACTGGGAACCAGCTGCGAAAGCCCCTTTCTGTTCTTACACAGGAAGCCGTATTATAGTATCACCCACGTATATATATATATATATCAGTGCCCACGTGAGGAAGAAAAACACGACGACCCTCTTAAATACTATAATAATCATAATCGTATGTAAAAAGGGGCGCATTTGAATTATTTGTTATAATTGTTAAGTAAATGAAAGTTTATTTCCCAAGATTGATGCGCAAGTGTTTTAGTGAAACACTGTGTTGTCAACATACTTCAGTTCACTTTACCTATACCAAGTCGCATCATCATTTAATCATATTGGTTGTCGCCTGAAGCTACACATTTGTAATCATGTAATTACTCCACAATCTATTATTATAGTCCGTTCAGAATCGTTTGCCGAGATGTTAAATTATTTTTATCAAAAACGTATTGTTCATTTGGATTGATCATTTGAAGTTAGGTTTAGAATAATAATGTCGCTATAGAAATATTTCTTTATCAAAGAAATGTGATCCAGTATCAAAGATACCTTATTTAACCTATATTAAAAAAAAGTTAATCTAAATTATAAACAACCGCTGGATTATGTAGATGCTTACATCTCACATCTGATTATTAAATATAAAGGCATGACCCTCACGGTAGAATGTGCACCGTTCTAAAAGTAGTTGTTTCCACTGTACATTTGTATAAAGCAATGTTACATATGGAAATTCCCGTTTAGCACCAAATATTATTTTTCCTGAACTTAGAATTATGTGAAATCAAAAACGGATATTTACTCGATTTCAAGTCACAAGTCAGAGGCACGTCTCAATATTTACAGAATGTAGGCGGCACTAAGCATATTACCTTCTGCAAGTCTATGTGAGAATGAATCTGAAAGCGAAATATTTTACTGAGCATAACATTGCTATAAAGATTTATCAATACTTCTGCAGAGAGCGTAAAAAGGGACATCTTTATTGTTCTTTATCAAATCCTGAGAAGAGAACAATGCATATTTTAGGTTTGTGTAAACGTTCATTTGATCGAATAGTGGAAGCAAGCGGATATTTATTGCCAACAAATTCACGAAAGCAAGGAAGGAAAGAAAAGATAGACAGTTTCGATAAGGACCTAGTAAAAAGAGAAATATGTAGAATGTTTGATAAAAACGAAGAAGTGACACTTAGAAAGTTGAAGATTTGGCTGAAAACTAATAACGACATTGAAATATCAAAAACTTTATTATGGAAAACTGTAAGAAATGCAGGCTTCACCTTTAGAAAGTATGCTGGTGGAAAAAACATTATTTGTGAAAAGCCACATCTGGTAGCTCTTAGAAGCAAGTATTTACGTGAAGGGAATGCGCGAGAATGGTTATGATATTGTGTATTTAGATGAAACTTGGATCAACGCTCATCATACAAATGAAAAGGAATGGCAGTTAGCAGATGGAAGTATTAAAAGATCAGTACCAAGTAGTAAAGGGCAACGTTTGATAGTTGCACATGCAGGTAGCAGACATAATGGGTTGTTGCAGAATGCTCATCTAATTTTCATTTCAAAATCCATTGACAATAGAGACTACCACTCCGAAATGAATGGGCACATATTCGAAGACTGGATCGAAAAAAGTATTCTTCCAATATTAGATAGACCTTCTTGTCTGATAATGGACAATGCTTCATACCATAACGTAGTGAACGTAGAAGATAGAATCCCAACATCATCAACTACAAAAGATGCAATCAAAACGTGGCTCATAAAAGAACACATACCATTTACCGACAGGTACTTGAAACCCGAATTGCTTAACCTTGTAAAACAGACACAACGAACAAAGATATTTAAAATAGACAAGTTAATTGAAGAACATGGTCATAGATGTTTGAGACTACCTCCATATCATGCACACTTAAATCCTATAGAGCTAATTTGGGCAAAAGTTAAAGGACACGTAGCATCTACAAATACAACTTTCAAATTATGTGATATTGAGACTCTTACAAATCAGGCTCTATCAAATATACATAAAGACTACTGGGTGAAATGTGAGGATCATGTGTTACGCCAAGAAGAGGAATATTGGAAAAAGGAAGGTTTGTTGTTTGTTCAGCCGAAAACAGTAATCGACCTATTTGACTCGTCTGATTATGAATGATCATTACTCTGATTAAGTCTACACTAAAAAAAGTTTGATTTGCAAAATTTACAAGTTGATTTGTAAAACATTTCATTGCTCAATACCACCCAAGCAATTCAAAAAAAATGTTATAAGCAAACCATCAACCATTACTTATAAAAATTAGCCCGCTTGATTCAATACAGAAGTTCAGATATCTTGGATCAACTATTACAGACAAAATTTCCTTACATGAAGAAATATATGTACTTATTTCAAAGGCAGCGACAACATTTGTGAAACTCACACCAAGAGCATGGAACAATATCAAATTGACTCTACGAACAAAAGATATATTTTAAATTTTTTTTACACCTGCCACCATGTACAATTTTGTGGACACGCCTATGGGTCATCATTGCACTAGATTACTGTAAAATATTTTGTTTATGGTCGAAATAATATTTACATAGGCAAACATCAAAAGAATTCGCCGCTTTCAAATAACCGTTACAGCTAGACATCAAGTAACACATATGTTTTCGCGACATGGACATTTTAACAACGTATGCCAAAATTCATGTGAAATCATCAAGAACTTTTTGAATTATAAATCATAACATCTCGGCAAACGATTCTGAACGGACTATAGTGAATACCCAATATGCTGGTAACGCATTATCAAGAGTATTAATGTAATATTCAAAGTAATCGCCCTTCTAACATGTGCACAGTTTACAACTACGAATACTAGTCTGTCATGTGACCTGCAATTTCTAGTGTGTCGCTGCTGCAGTGTTAATGTTTGTAGTCCTAACCAGCGTTACCACAGCTTGGCTTTTTTCCCAAGTTCTTGGCTTTTTCGATCAGACTTTGAGACCTTGGGTTATTTTTTTTTAAATTAGCTTTTATTTGGGTCAATTTCTTAAAGAAAAATCTTTACTAAATTATCTCTAATTGTTCCGCAATAAGTTCTATTGACTGTATTTTTTGTGTTTTGCGTTTTAGTTTGAGCTACTTTCCCTCGTTGGTTTTAAATTTACTTCGTCGACCCTTCTGGATTTAAATAATTGGTGTTGTTCTGAAATCTAGATAATAGTGCTATATGTAAAAATAGTAGCAATTCTCTCATCACTGAAATGTGTATAGGGCCTATGAATCGTGTTTTAAAAATAATAAAATTTTATGACTGTGTTGTTTATTTACGGAATGTAATAGCCTATATCTCGTATAATTATTAATGATATAATCTATGGAAGAAAATAAAGAATGTGGTGATTCAAGTATTGCGTCATCATCATTGAGTCGGTGTAAGAGACGTAAAACAACAAAAACATGGTATAAGCAAACATTCTGTAGCTCGAAGAAGAAGAGCTAAATGAATGGATACTTTCAAAATGTATGTGTGAGTTAATGACACTTACACATTCATCAGCATGAGTGAAAAGAATAATTTCACAAGTAAATATGGTGAAACAACACTAATATATTACATGCTGTTACAGTAACAAACCGATTATTGGCTAAGCAAGCCATTGTTATGTTATGTTATGTTATGTTCCTCCAGGGCCATAGGCGGCGCATAGGGCAGAAACCATAGCTTTCCATTTCTGTCTTTGTGTTGCCAGGTCTTTCAATTGTTGCGTGTTGTTTAGAAACACAACCAAGCCATTGCAATAAATAATTATGAGTGTCACTGGTGGACACCACCAAAAACTCTAATTGCTGATGTTACGTTATGTTATATATATAAACATATAAACTTGTCTTATCTTGGCTTTGTTTGTCCTTCGAACTTGAAACTTTTCAAAATCTTGGGTGGTAACGCTGCTGCTGACAGATTCTAAGTATCACATGCATTTCTAGGTAGACTATCAGCTCAAACAGATAGCATCTGGTAAAGCTACAACAGAACGGAGTCGCTACACAGACATGACAGTAAGTATTCTATAACTTGTATATCATTGACAGCTTTATCTATGTATAATCCCTTTTTAATTATGTAAATTGAAAGACCCTTTCTGTGAAAACGTATAGTTAAGCGTGTATTCTGTATAATTACTTACTTAGGCTGGCTAAGAGTCTTACTTCCTACATGGCTTTACATGCGTAATTATTCTAAAACCAGTGGTTCTCAAACTGGTGACGCCCACATAGGCGTGTGGTAATCTCAAGTGGGGTGGGGAACGCTTTAAGAATTTTTTCTATTAAAAACAGTATATCTATGTTTTTTCAGCGCCGAACACAGAGCATAGGGCAGACACCGGAGCTCGCCAGTTCGAGCAGTGTGATGCTGATCTGTGTAATTCTTGCATGTTGTTGAGACCCATAGACACATCCTCTTTGATGGCTGGTGTTATGAGAACAGTCTCTCTTGATCTTTCTCTTTTTATTGTATCATCTGGTACCCATTTAATGCTTGTAGAGGCAATCTGTTTTCATTCGATCCAAGTACATGTCCAATAATAGTGCATCGCTATCTTCTTATTGTTGTAGAAACACATTGCTGTTTAGTGACTTCACTTATTGTTGTAGAAACACATTGCTGTTTAGTGACTTCACTTATTGTTGTAGAAACACATTGCTGTTTAGTGACTTCTCTTATTGTTGTAGAAACACATTGCTGTTTAGTGACTTCTCTTATTGTTGTAGAAACACATTGCTGTTTAGTGACTTCACTTATTGTTGTAGAAACACATTGCTGTTTAGTGACTTCTCTTATTGTTGTAGAAACACATTGCTGTTTAGTGACTTCTCTTATTGTTGTAGAAACACATTGCTGTTTAGTGACTTCACTTATTGTTGTAGAAACACATTGCTGTTTAGTGACTTCTCTTATTGTTGTAGAAACACATTGCTGTTTAGTGACTTCACTTATTGTTGTAGAAACACATTGCTGTTTAGTGACTTCTCTTATTGTTGTAGAAACACATTGCTGTTTAGTGACTTCACTTATTGTTGTAGAAACACATTGCTGTTTAGTGACTTCTCTTATTGTTGTAGAAACACATTGCTGTTTAGTGACTTCTCTTATTGTTGTAGAAACACATTGCTGTTTAGTGACTTCACTTATTGTTGTAGAAACACATTGCTGTTTAGTGACTTCTCTTATTGTTGTAGAAACACATTGCTGTTTAGTGACTTCACTTATTGTTGTAGAAACACATTGCTGTTTAGTGACTTCTCTTATTGTTGTAGAAACACATTGCTGTTTAGTGACTTCTCTTATTGTTGTAGAAACACATTGCTGTTTAGTGACTTCACTTATTGTTGTAGAAACACATTGCTGTTTAGTGACTTCTCTTATTGTTGTAGAAACACATTGCTGTTTAGTGACTTCACTTATTGTTGTAGAAACACATTGCTGTTTAGTGACTTCTCTTATTGTTGTAGAAACACATTGCTGTTTAGTGACTTCTCTTATTGTTGTAGAAACACATTGCTGTTTAGTGACTTCACTTATTGTTGTAGAAACACATTGCTGTTTAGTGACTTCTCTTATTGTTGTAGAAACACATTGCTGTTTAGTGACTTCTCTTATTGTTGTAGAAACACATTGCTGTTTAGTGACTTCACTTATTGTTGTAGAAACACATTGCTGTTTAGTGACTTCTCTTTTCTCCTTGTTTGACTTGAATTCTTCCCAACCAATATTTTACAGTATTCTAAGATATTTATTTTCAAATGAATATAATTATGTAATTTCTTTTCCAGTGTCTTTGTTGTCTTCCAACTTTGGCGACCGTACGGTAATACGGATATTATATTGGGAGTTGAACAATCGTAGTTTATCATATTTACTTATTGTTTTTTTATGTCCAGATGTTTGTGAGGTGGTTAATCGTGCCTGATGTTAACGTAATTCTGGTAGAAATCTATATTTAAAATAACATTACATTTAGATTTCAAATATAACCATGTTTGACATATATATATATATATATGTGTGTGTGTGTCAGATAAATTAAAAGTAAGGCAGAAATTGTTACTCCAAATACACATGAATGTTACATAACCCAGAAATGATTACTCCAAATACACATGAATGTTACATAGCCCAGAAATTGTTTCTCCAAATACATAAGAATGTTGTATAACCCAGAAATTGTTACTCCAAATATACATGAATGTTACATAATTGCAGAAATTGTTACTCCAAATATACAAGAATGTTACATAACCACAGTTATTTGGACCGTGACCTTCGACTGTATAGAAGACCTGTGTGCATAAAACGTAAACATGACATAGAAGACCCATTTTGACTATTTTCATGTGTTATGTTGGTCAGCTATTTTTGGCATGCGACTCCAAGTAATCAATAGTGACCAATGAGAAGCACGAGGATAATCAATAACGTAACGAATATAGTTCCATTTAATTCTGCACACAGGCCATCCCTACTGGCGAACGTTACAATTGGACTATGTCCTTGTAAATATCTCGTACTGACCACACAAAAAAACGAGGAAATGTTCTTTTTCCAAATAACGTCGCACGTCTTGTTTGTCCCGTAGTTTCCCAAATTATAGCCTATTTGTAAGTGAAAAAAATATATTTTCTTAATTTTATATGCTATTCATAATGTTACGCATGCACGTTTTATTGAATGCAAAGTCTACATTCAAGAAGAGATATTCCAGTATATTCTATTGACGACAGTCACGGATGGTTACATCAAGTAAGGCTTGATAGCTATTGAAAACAAAGACAACTAGTGTTGACAACTCTTTCGCTAAAAAAAAAGTATTAGTCTTGTGCTTAAAGATACTGCATTTGTTTTTTTTTGTTTTTTTTTAAAAAGCACTAGAAAAAGCATTTACCTTTTTTTCATTAAAATATTACAAGCTATCACATTATAATTTACTAATATCAGTTAATGTTCATATTAATATAATATTAGAAATCAGTCAGTCAATCAGTTCTTTGTATCACATGTACATGGTATCTGCTCTATTTTGTGTTGCCAACTCATTCTTATCAAAAGGCACTAACATTGTATTTTAAAATGCACACACAAATCAGGAAAAAACTAGTTTTTAAAAAAATGTGCTGACAATGATCAGATAAATTTTACAAGATTTCACATTAAAATCTCTTACTATTAGTTAATATTAGAAATAGGTTTATTCCAGATTTACTATTTGTTAATATTAGAAATAGGTTTATTCCAGATTTACTATTTGTTAATATTAGAAATAGGTTTATTCCAGATTTACTATTTGTTAATATTAGAAATAGGTTATTCCAGATTTACTATTATTTAATATTAGAAATAGGTTTATTCCAGATTTACTATTTGTTAATATTAGAAATAGGTTATTCCAGATTTACTATTTGTTAATATTAGAAATAGGTTTATTCCAGATTTACTATTTGTTAATATTAGAAATAGGTTATTCCAGATTTACTATTTGTTAATATTAGAAATAGGTTATTCCAGATTTACTATTTGTTAATATTAGAAATAGGTTATTCCAGATTTACTATTATTTAATATTAGAAATAGGTTTATTCCAGATCTGAATCTGTGAAATCCCATTTAGACAAGTTGGCTCCATATCTAGTATTTTTCTGTCAAGTAAGTTCTAAAATGCTCATGATGTTGATGGTTGAATAAACTATCATATGCGTTCTGAGAGCAATTTTCTAGCATAAAAGTTCGATCGTCAAGGCTATATACTATATATACTTGCAGATTGTGCTGTCACCACAGTGTATCTTACAGACTTTACTTAAGTTATTAACAACGTGTACATGGAACAATGTCCAATTACAAACACATGCTTCTGTTACTTTTACGTCATTCCTTAGTGTGAATTACGTAGTTATATTTATATTTGTTCATTGAATGGTTGTTCAGCTTTCTTATGCTGTGTTGTATTTACTTGTCTCTCAATGTATGCCAATCTTCCCGCTATTAAGCATTTACAAGATGCCTCTGTTTCTACAATGTGTGCCCACTTTAAAAAATATTGAATCGTTCAGGGATTCTACCCTTAAATGTTAATAATAATTCTTGTTTAAAATGATACAGCGATAGTAGTAAACTAAATGGTGATGCAGTCACTTGATAGATGCTTTAATGAACGTCCATGTTTCAAAAGACAATAGTAGCCACGATTACACACAATCGTTCAACTGCATTGTAAGAACAGGATTGTTGT
This sequence comes from Meghimatium bilineatum, assembly GCA_034231615.1. Classification (NCBI taxonomy): domain Eukaryota; kingdom Metazoa; phylum Mollusca; class Gastropoda; order Stylommatophora; family Philomycidae; genus Meghimatium; species Meghimatium bilineatum. The sequence goes on along the minus strand of CM067299.1, from coordinate 116,093,407 downwards.
AATAGTTGAATGACTTCAAAATTTAAGAGTGGTTTAATATTACATGGTAAAGTAAATATTTTTGAGGAATCTTAAAACACTAAAAAGCGCACAAGAAAATTAATAAAAACACCAGATATTTTAGACAAACAATGAAAAATTATGCACAATAACTGTCTCCAGCGTTGCTATTTTTGTGCTTCTCACGCAAGATCTGGGGCTTTTTCAAGCCATCTGGTGCGAAGTTTGTTTAAATAGTGAGTGTGCACTACGTTAGTGTAGTAAATTCACTTGTTTAGCAGCTAATATTTTTTTTGGTGATAGCAGTCAACAAATGTTAGCAAAAATATTTGTTTGCGATAATATTGTGTCTTAGCTTAGTATCATCTGACATCAATTCAGTGTGTCTTAGCTCAGTATAATCTGACATCAATTCAGTGTGTCTTAGGTCAGTATAATTTGACATCAATTCAGTGTGATGAAATAAGTGATATTGTTCTATATAATCATGCTCGTGAAGACCTGTATTTATAACCTCTTCAATGGCAGGCACAATCAGTTGTTCCCCGATAGTATGAACACTTCATGATTTTGCTATCAGTAGTGAGATATTGTAAGACGCCCGCAAACCATGGTCATCTCTCTGAAAGTGAAGCGAGCATACTGTACAGTGTGGTTCTGTTCTGGCTTTTAAAAAATGTTCAGTGGTACCTACATTTGATACAAATCTCGACCAGTATCATACGAACGAGATGCTATAACAAACAGTGAAAAAACAACAACTAAAACAGTAAAAACAATGTTACCTTTTGGAATGGTCCATTTACTTTTACTGTGTTCATTGTTTTTCAAAGTTTATTTTATCTTGAGAAAGACCTAACGGTTCGAAACATTGAAAATGTCTTGTTTATTGTAATTTGTATGTTTTCGTGTTTACACCGCATATCCCCTTAGTCTTAGTGATAGTTCGTCTGTTGTGTTCAAGTGAATCATCAAACACCTGTGTTCTACGTAAGTACAATTGTTGTTCCGTTTCACTTTAGTATTATCTTATATTGATTGTCTATAAGCATATCTGATACGTAATTTAAGATTATCAAACATTCATTAAATCTGCACCAAAGTTCACTTCTGGGTGTTGTAAGTACATGGTGCGGATAAACTTTATCTCATAAAATTTCACACAGATACACAACCACACATACACACAGATATACCCACATGTATAAACATAGATAAACAATTACAGACATTGGTGTGTTGTTGTTTTTTAGATAAATTGTGAGTTTTAGTTCCATTTTATCAGCTATGTATGCACACACTAACATACACATATTTATACCCGCACAACTTATAAACAACACACCTGTTGTTACACCTGTTATGTTTAAATCCACGTCCTCTTTTCTCATAGAGTGGCCAATCCGGTGAACGCTTTTCAAATAAATTGTGCAGACAAACATAAACGTTGTCTATTGTCTTTCTTCGGGTGGATGATGGTTGCTCGTATCCAGACCTGCCGTTATGCGTGCATATGGGTTGGTGGTTGGCTGGTTCGTTGCTGATCCATCGGTCCATGGGCTCATTCCCTTTTACCCAATGCCATTGTGTGATATATGCATGTGTTTGTGAGCTGTTGTTTTGTTCCATATAATGTGTTCCATTTACCGTATCATATCGTGTATCCAGACTTGCCTTTATGCGCGCATAGGGTTGGTAGGAGGCTCAGTTGTCGTTCCAAGGCCAGATGCGTACCTACGAGAATAGTGTTCCTAGATATTTGCAAAACTGAAATATTTCGGACATATAAGAAGACACAATGACATGGACAGACCCATATTAGAGTTTGATTCAGGACATCAATTGCGAAGACAACGTTTTGAAAAGAATATGTCATGTGATCAGATTCATATATATATATATATATATATATATATATATATATATATATATATATATATATATATATATATATACATATATATATACATATATATATTTCATTCATTTATATTCCTTTAACGCTAAAGCTAGTGCATGGGCAGAGGTCAGATCTCTTCAATTCTGTCTGTTCAAAGCTATTCTGTGCAGTTCTTGAATAGTATGAATGAATATTGATTGTTTTAATTTCTCTAAGTATTGTTCTTCTGAGTGTTTCCTTTGGTGTACCCATGCCTCTTTTGCCTGTTGGTATTCATGCAAGAGATTGGTGTTGTACTCTGTTATTGTCTGAGCGTGGGCATGTACAATTTAGGACCAACGGCGTTTTCTAATAACATCTGTGATGTAGTTTTATAATAACATCTGTGATGTAGTTTTCTAATAACATCTGTGATGTAGTTTTGATGTGTTTCTTCTCTTTATCATTCGATTTGAATTCGCTACAGTGGGTGTTAGTTATCCTACGAAGGCACTTGTTTTCGAAACTCAATAGTTTCTTTTCTGAAGGTAAAGAACTTTTCTAGCTCTCATATCCATATGACAGCTCTGCAGTCATCATCATCAGGTGCCATGCCTGCTGGCGTAGGCGGTCATGGCTCCCCACAGCTCTCTGTCTACAGTATTATGTATCAAAGTCGTTGTTGTTTCCTTGCCGTGCCAGGTTGTCAAACTGTCTAATATTTTCTCACGTTGTCGCTCTATGTCTCTGTTGCCTTCAATTTTGCCTGTTGTGACTATGTTCTCTAAACCTGCCTGTCTCATGAACTGGCCAAAAAAAGAATAATGCCTTTAACTTAAATTGTTGATTAAGCTCCGTTTCGCATTTGACTCTTTCAACACCTCTACATTAGTTTTTCTGGCAGTCCGTGGTATTCTCAGCATTCTTCTGTAGAACCACATCTCTGTTGTCTCTAATTTCCCACTTTCCAGTTTGTTTATTGTCCAAGACTCGCACCCATATGTTAACCATATGTAAAGGGGTTATATAGCACTGCAGAAGTCTCTTCCTTACCTCTAATGACAAGGTCATATCAAAGTATATTTTTCATTTTTCTGAATATTGTTTTTGTCTGTCCTATTCTGCATCTTATGTCTGTTGAAATTCTTCCATCTGCTAGCACTGGAATAACGCAGGAATTTTTAAAAAATAAGTGTATTTTCGTGAATGTGCTGATTGATTTTGACCTCTAGATATTAGACGTGTGGCGCATGGCCGAGATGTTAGAACGCTAGTCTCACACGAGTGAGGTCTAGAGTTCGATACCCGGTAAGGACTGGGTTTTTTTTTCTTTCGGAGGTTAAATTAAAAAACTCACCCTGTACATGACGTGTCGACAGAAAGAGCATGCGGCCTTTATCACACAGCTATTCAATCCCCTCCCTGCAACGCCTGAACTGGTAAAATGCAGTATTGACCTTTTTTTCTTCTTTTTTTTAAGTAGATATTAGTTTATCAAAGGCACTTGATGCTAATTCAATGAGTTTAAATTTCTTCTATGTTATCGCCGTCGAGTATACTTTATTTATATATAAAACGATGATGATGTGTGTAGTTCTTGTATGCTAGTTAAGTAAGTAATATATTCATTCCCTCTTTGACGGTTGTTCTACAAAGTTTCTTTTATTCATTTTACAGAACGTAAAACCACTGCATATGTAAAAAAATAAAAAAAAATGCTTCTCCAGGTCAATACATGCTTGATTCTACATGTCAATACTTGATTCTACATGTCAATACTTGATTCTACATGTCAATACTTGATTCTACATGTCAATACTTGATTCTACACGTCAATACTTGATTCTACACGTCAATACTTGATTCTACACGTCAATACTTGATTCTACACGTCAATACTTGATTCTACACGTCAATACTTGATTCTACACGTCAATACTTGATTCTACACGTCAATACTTGATTCTACGGGTTAATAAGAACATGTGATATATATATATGGTATATTTCAACACTATACCATATATCACTATTCAACGCAATTAGTATACCAACGCTGTGTTACTTACGCCAAACATGGACAATGCCAGCACAAGATAAGATCTCACTGTAAGAAACAACTGCAACATTTACAACTAGTCTCGTACTATAAAGTTGTCATTTTAGGTTTTCTATAAGAAGAACGTGCCGAGATATAACCACAAGAGCTCCGTTCTTGGGTTGAAAATAGAGTGCATCAGCTCACAGAGATTTCAATATCATGCCCGAAAAAACAAACTGTTGACTTGTTTTCTGCGGCTTGTGAAAATACTAGGTCAAAACAAACTGCTAACATGTTTTCTGCGGCTTGTGAAAATACTAGGTCAAAACAAACTGTTGACATGTTTTCTGCGGCTTGTGAAAATACTAGGTCAAAACAAACTGTTGACATGTTTTCTGCGACTTGTGAAAATATTAGGTCAAAACAAACTGTTAACATTACCTGGGACAGCTGGTGATAATTCATCTTCCGAAGCCGTTTTATGTCATTGGTAAAATGAAATAAAATGATACAAATTGAGTCTAGAATGCTAATGTTGCTGTTTAGTCTTGGGAAGACAACGTTCTGCAAAGAATACATCACAAGACACTTAGTCATTATGTTTATATTTCTACTTTCTTATATCCCGTGGAAATACACTCATAGCTTGGCTAAAACACTAAAATGACTAGGGACTAGCCTAGTCCTACTAGTACAATACTATAAACCTCTGCACCCCGTTTAACGATACATTTCTATATAACTTGTCTTGTTATTTTCTATATCAGTCTGTCCTGGCGCAAAAATTGAGTTTGCTGTCTAAAGGACGAGTAAATGAGACAGTCGCTGAAGAGTTGATCAATGAATGTGGGAGTCTGCAAAAAGCGGTAGCTTTTCTCTTTACAGGTAAGTTCAAATATATAAATAGAGCACATCCTGCAATACATTTGTGAGAATGAAATAAAATAGGTGTACGTGTTACCACAATAAGTCTTAAAAGAACCTAACAACGACACATAGTGACAGACGACGTTTCGACTAAAAAGCCTTCATGAGGGCGAATAAAGACTACAGTAAACAAATATTACATAGAGAGACATATGGTTGTGATCGGAAGGAGAGAAAAGGGAAGAAGGACAATAGTGGATGAACGACGGAGGAAGCAAAGATAAGGCAGCATGACATGGGAGAAGAAGGTGTGATGGGAAGATAGTGGTACGTAAGGAGGAGAAAGTACATTTAAGAAGTGAAAATAGATAAGATATTGATTCATTTTCCTTTTGCGCTGATGTTAGCGCATAGGGCAGAGGTCAGATCTCTCCAATTCTGTCTGTTCAAAGCTATTCTGTGCAGTTCGTGAATAGTATGAATATTGGTTGTTTTACTTTCTCTAAGTATTGTTCTTCTGTTTGCTCTTTTGCCTGTAGGTATCCATTCAAGAAATTGGTGGTGTATTCTGTTGGTGTCTGCGCGTAGGACATGCCCAATGTAGGACCGACTGCTTTTTTCTGATAACATCTGTGATGAAATTTTGATGTATCTCTTCTCTGATTTTATCATTCGATTTGAATTCACTCCAATGGGTGTTAGTTATCCTACGAAGACATTTGTTCTCGAAACTCAGTAATTTCTTTTCTGAAGATAAAGAGCTTTTCCAGCTCTCACATCCATATGATAGCACCGGAATAACGCAGGAATTAAATAAGCGTATTTTCGTGCGTGTGCTGATTGACTTTGACTTCCAGATATTAGACAGTCTGTTAAATGCACTTGATGCTAGGGCAATGCGAGTTGTAATTTCTGGCATGACTTCACCGTCGAGTGTTAATTTGCTTCCTAGATAGGAGAAAGATAAGATATAATGCAAGTAAAATAAAATTAATTTAATTTTGAAATACTTATCTCGAAGATAGTCGGTGTAAAACCGGTTTCATACTTCCTTTTTGACGCCGAATATTTTCAATATTCTCACTGCATGTATTGTCCTGATTTCTTACTTGAATCGTCCATGAAGTGTTCCCTATGGATGACAAAGAGATACAAGCGCTCGGACATTGCACATTTCTCCTTCTCTAGAAGACTCCTATGCGGCTGGAAATGCAAGGTCACTGCATATAAGTTAACAGATCTAACAGAACAATGATGAGCTAGTTGGCCCAGAAGTTTATGCTACGTTCCTAGTATGACGTGAAGATCCCGGGATACTGCTGGCACTAACAATTCATGCACAAACCTTCCTCCTACCAAACACAAGCATGTTTCTGAGACATCAAACCTTATACACTGTACTACTTCGGGTGTTACCTTGATGAATCACATCAGGCTGATCTGTGTTTTTATCAAATAGTATATTTGCTGTCAGAAGCTACCAACTCACAGCTAAAAGGATGTCAGGAGCTACCAGCACCCAGCTAAAGGGATTTCAGGAGCTACCAGCTCACAGCTAAAGAATTATAGCTTCAGCATGACTTCTGGTTCACTTTGACCTTATATTAAAAGGAGCAGATTACTGCACTCTCTTCTGTCGTTCTGAGTACATGCATGGCAGGTTACAGTGTATGTATTCTTTGATATAATTTACCGGCCATTGCATTACAGAGTAGGAAACATTTACGTAATAATCTACATTGATATGTCTGTAATTTGTACCTGCATTGCATGTCTTCAGAACGACCAAAGAGAGTACAGTAAGCTCATCCCTTCCATATAAGGTCAAAATGAACCAGACGTTATGCGGAAGTTACAAGCTATGTGTCGAAAGGCGCAGATAACGCTACCATTTTGTAAACCATGACGTAACGTGTTCCGTTCTCCTGACTACTTCCAGATAATCTGCAGAAACGTGAGAAAGAAGGAAGACGAATTAATAGAACTAACAATATTTTGTATACACATTTAACATTGATTATTCCGTGTATTGTTTCACAGAGGATGTTGATACGGTCAGGAAACGATTGATGCAGGTAAATATTTTCAATTTTGTTATGCCTTTATTTTGCTCTTTGTTTTAACCAATAAAGAAGCACCATAATCTACAGTTTTAACCTTCATTGTTCATAAAGAGGTAACATAATTTACAATTTTAACCTTCATTGTTCATAAAGAGGTAACATAATTTACAATTTTAACCTTTATTGTTCATAAAGAGGTAACATAATTTACAATTTTAACCTTCATTGTTCATAAAGAGGTAACATAATTTACAATTTTAACCTTTATTGTTCATAAAGAGGTAACATAATTCACAGCTTTAACCTTCATTGTTCATACAGAGCTGAGATGTCATAATTCATAGTTTTAACCTTTCTTGTTGATAATAATATGCCATAATTCACAGTTTTAATTTTCGTTGTTCTTCGTTATTCCTAACCGTTAGTTAGTTAGTTAGTTAGTTAGTTAGTTAGTTAGTTAGTTAGTTAGTTAGTTAGTTAGTTAGTTAGTTAGTTAGTTAGTCGTCGGATCATCATCACTACAAACTGGACACGTCCATAGTTGCTCCGATCTCTCCTTGAGTGTATCAGCCATTACACTTCTGCTGATAGTACCGGTCCTATGCTGGTTGACCATCATTCTTCTGCGCCCTCCAAAATGTTCACTTCTAGCAACACCGCATTTCAATCCCTGATCTTTAATCCTAGTCATGGAAAAGGAATCATCATCCACATTAGTCTCACTCTCGCGTGTTATATCTCTTAAGAGTTCAAAACGTCAGCGCGATCCATTGCCCCATCGCCCTGTGCCAAAATCGCACATGAAGCCAGTTGATCCGCTCTTTCATTGCCTCCAACGCCCACATGTCCCGGCATGAAAATAAATATAGCCACTTCAACCTCGCCTTTCTCAAGTCCTCAATTCACTGTTCGCGAACAAGACCCACTTGTACCTTCTTAATCATACACATAGAGTCACTCAAGATGCAGACCTGCGTTACCTTCTGTGTGCGTACCCACTCAAATGCCCTGGTCACCGCCATAGTCTCCATGGTCATATAATTCGTAGTGACCGTAAAGGCACTACTCTCCTCCCTGATTGTTTTACCTGCGCACTGAGCTGTGAAGGTCCAAGCACTGCGAACATGTCTAATCACAGATCCATCAGTGTATATAATCACATCCCCCCTCTTTGGTATTCTCACTGACCAAAGCCTGCACTTCTTTCTCCACAGTTGTGCTACACCATTCTCTGCATTCCCTGCTAAGTGATATTACTACTCTCAAACAAGTTTCGAAATCTGTGGGTAGACTTATCGATTCCGCACCTGCAGCCACATCCTGCAATCTGCACACACTTCGTATGACATCCTCAGCACGTCCCATCCACGACCTCCCTCTTTTAAGTCTGCTGCCTTTAACTTTCTGTATTTCTGAATGCAACGGGTGTTCCTTATCTGCATATATTTGAAGGTACGTCCGTGCACTGCAATACTATAATCTGTGCTCAGCTGTTGGACAGTCAAGTAGGTATCTCATAGCTCTTGTCGATGTGTCTCTTGTGCATCCCATTATGTTATGCATTGCTGCATTCTGGATTATATCCAGTCTTCCGATCTGAGTTTGGCTAAGAGTCATAATTTTCAGCGCATATTGAACCGTGAATCTCGTCAATAAAAGACCTACAAGCATAATCAGAACAAGCCTTTTCACGTCATACTTTCTATTAGTACCGTGAATTTCGTTGGCTGGCACTGACAGGCAATTCACAGTATATACATAATGACCACCGAAAAACACGACAATAATAGAAATCGCCACGAATACAGGCCTTTTTTAAATCCTGCTCTTATTTCTTCTATGACGAGAGTCACTACTGTAAATTCCACTCTTCACAAAGAAACACACAACTACTCCAGCTTATTAGTTTCAATAAACTGTTCTCTAATGTATTAATTCATTTTCTTTCATTGTTACAACTATAATTGCTAACAATACAGCTATGCAATGTATTACAATTATATAATTATAATTCCACACAATGTAACTATGTAATTGTACAATGCAATTTCAATTATGTAATTCTACAATGCAATGCAACTATGTAATTATAAATTGCAATGAAATTATGTATTAATACAATCAAGGCCGGATTTAGACTTGATAGGGGCCTTAGCTATTTGAGATATGGGGGTCCTTTAACGATTAAGAATATATAGATAGGAAAGTGGGGGTCCTAAGCTATAGCTTGTTTAGCTTATAGGTAAATCCGCTACTGTATACAATGCAATAAACCTATGTATTTAAACATTGTAATGTTGTTATTTAATTATGGTAATCAATAGAAGGTGGTACTGGTAGTAGAACATAATTGAAAATAATTCTTACGAGGAAGACAGGTAATGAAGTCCTACTGAATGACGATTAACACACTACACACTATCACTAGCGGATGTTGGCATGAAAAGATATGGTACATACAACAAAACAAACCACAGAATATAATCATACAAATGACAATACACAGGACAAAGTCGACGTTTCGGTCCAATAGGCCTTTTCCAAGATAAGGACATAACATACAAACATAAAACAACCACAAGTAGAAATGAATGCGTGTCCGAGTAAAATATGGTAGTTAGATACCGGAAGCATACAAACAGGAAGTACACAAAGACGATAATACAGGTGGAACGAGAGGAACAAAACGATGAGGTAAATAGCGGCACAAAATAAATAAAAACAACAAAGACCAATACGACCGAGAATTAAGCGAAAGAGTGGTCAGAATTGAGTCCAAATGGCTTGATGGTACCCAACTCGAAAATGAGACGATTTTCTAGGGCGTACCTAGATCTATCATCGGTGGTGCAGGATCTGATGGCAGTGGCCTGAATGTCAAGGACACCACGGTGGCCATCACCGTTGAAGTGATTAGCCACAGGACTGGGTGTTCTATGTTTGATAGCATGCAGGTGGTTACAGAAGCGGTCGCTCAGTCTAAGGCCAGTCTCATCGATATATTGCTTACCACAGCGTTTACATATGATCACGAAAATGACATTACGGGATTCACATGTAAAGGCCTCATCGATGGAGAAACTGGCCTTGGGGAATGAGATGGAGCGCATCTGAACCACATAAGGACATGTGTAGCAACGACCGAGTGAGCAACGAACGGTACCAAAATGGTCAGGTGCAGAGGACCTGAGGTGGCTGTGGACCAAGATGTCCTTCAGATTTTTGTCGCGCCTAAAGGCCACCAGAAGTAATTTGTGGAAAGCGTCACGGGTGTCAGAATCAGACTGGAGAAGGGAATAATGTTTAAGCAGGATGAGACGGACAGTTAAGTTATGGGGATGGAAGGTAAGAACCAGTTTCAGAGGAACTAAGAATCAGAGGAGGAGGAAGAACCCTGGGAATTATTCAAGCTATCAAGGCGAGATAGCTGGCGTACACGGAGCCAAGTCAATGAAAGAATGCTGTCAGGGAAGGAGCGTCTACGAAAGAACTCAATCATCTCAGAGGATTTGTCGAGAAAATCGTCGTCATCGCTACATAAGCGACGAAGGCAAAGAAGCTGTGAGTAAGGTAGAGAGTTACGACAGGCGGGAGGATGAGAAGAAGTGTAGAGCAGAAAGCCATGTGCATCAATGGGTTTGTAGTAGACTGATGTGCTGAGGTATGGGGGATGAATAGAGACAATGATGTCCAGGAAATGGACAGAGGTGGTGGAAATGGTAACTGTGAATTTAATAGCGGGGTTGAAATTGTTAATGAAGTTTATGAAGCGAGACAGTTCAGCTTCTGTCATGTCAGTAATACCTATCCCATCATCAATGTATCTGTGGAAAAGAGATGGGAATGGGCCATCGTAGGTAGACCAAACTAGATGTTCAAGATGTCCCATGAAAAGACACGCATAGCTAGGTCCCATCTTAGTTCCCATGGCCACACCACTGATCTGATCGAAAAAATGTCCATCGAATTCAAAAGAGTTGAGTGTGAGCACCAGTTCAGCAAGGCGGATAAGGGTGGGAGTAGATACAGAAGGATGCGGACTCTTGTCCAGAAAGAACTGCAACGCCCTAAGAACATCGGCATTTGGTGTACAGAGAGAAAACATCAAACAAGAACAGACGATATATAGGATCAGAAGACAAATGCACAGAAGAAAAAATGGTAAGTGCATGCTTAGTGTCTTTCAAGAATGAAGGCAGTTCCTCGACTAAGGGCTATTAGTCGACACCAGGGTATTAGTGGTATTAAGGCAAGGCAGAGGTAAATTAGCTGCTAGAGGTAATCTAGTATGACTAGAACGGGGGAAAACAACGTGAGGTGTGGAGTGGATGGAATTAAGTTTACTGTGGTGATGATTGCACATAAACTGGTACAACTGTCCATTGAGATCGTGGATAATACCCCAAATGTGGGAGTAGAGTAGAATGATGTTGTTAGTTAGTGAGAGACTGTAAACGCTGTAACAGTAAGACTTTAGAAGTTTCTAAGTCAGATAGGAGAAGAGTGTGGTTGGAAAATGTGGTTGGCTTTACCTCTCACTTTCACCCATCTGCGGGTTTCTTATATCAGCGAGAGCAGCGGTTACTCCTACGCCTTGACGATAAATGCGCGTTTCAACGCATGCGCATTATATCTTCCAACCACACTCTTCTCCTATCTGACTTAGAAACTTCTAAAGTCTTACTGTTACAGCGTTTACAGTCTCTCACTAACTAACAACATCATTCTACTCTACTCCCACATTTGGGGTATTATCCACGATCTCAATGGACAGTTGTACCAGTTTATGTGCAATCATCACCACAGTAAACTTAATTCCATCCACTCCACACCTCACGTTGTTTTCCCCCGTTCTAGTCATACTAGATTACCTCTAGCAGCTAATTTACCTCTGCCTTGCCTTAATACCACTAATACCCTGGTGTCGACTAATAGCCCTTAGTCGAGGAACTGCCTTCATTCTTGAAAGACACTAAGCATGCACTTACCATTTTTTCTTCTGTGCATTTGTCTTCTGATCCTATATATCGTCTGTTCTTGTTTGATGTTTTCTCTCTGTACACCAAATGCCGATGTTCTTAGGGCGTTGCAGTTCTTTCTGGACAAGAGTCCGCATCCTTCTGTATCTACTCCCACCCTTATCCGCCTTGCTGAACTGGTGCTCACACTCAACTCTTTTGAATTCGATGGACATTTTTTCGATCAGATCAGTGGTGTGGCCATGGGAACTAAGATGGGACCTAGCTATGCGTGTCTTTTCATGGGACATCTTGAACATCTAGTTTGGTCTACCTACGATGGTCCATTCCCATCTCTTTTCCACAGATACATTGATGATGGGATAGGTATTACTGACATGACAGAAGCTGAACTGTCTCGCTTCATAAACTTCATTAACAATTTCAACCCCGCTATTAAATTCACAGTTACCATTTCCACCACCTCTGTCCATTTCCTGGACATCATTGTCTCTATTCATCCCCCATACCTCAGCACATCAGTCTACTACAAACCCACTGATGCACATAGCTTTCTGCTCTACACTTCTTCTCATCCTCCCGCCTGTCGTAACTCTCTACCTTACTCACAGCTTCTTCGCCTTCGCCGCTTATGTAGCGATGACGACGATTTTCTCGACAAATCCTCTGAGATGATTGAGTTCTTCCGTAGACGATCCTTGCCTGACAGCATTATTTCGTCAGCTTGGCTCCGTGTACGCCAGCTATCTCGCCTTGATACCTTGAATAATTCCCAGGGTTCTTCCTCCTCCTCTGATAGGGTTAAACTGGTACTTACCTTCCATCCCCATAACTCGACTGTCCGTCGCATCCTGCTTAAACATTATTCCCTTCTCCAGTCTGATTCTGACACCCGTGACGCTTTCCAAAATTTTACTCTGGTGGCCTATAGGCGCGACAAAAATCTGAAGGACATCTTGGTCCACAGCCACCTCAGGTCCTCTGCACCTGGCCATTTTGTTACTGTTGGTTGCTCACGCGGTCGTTGCTACACGTGTCCTTATGTGGTTCAGATGCGCTCCATCTCATTCCCCAAGGCCAGTTTCTCCATCGATGAGGCCTTTACATGTGAATCCCGTAATGTCATTTTCGTGATCATATGTAAACGCTGTGGTAAGCAATATATCGATGAGACTGGCCTTAGACTGAGCGACCGCTTCTGTAACCACCTGCATGCTATCAAACATAGAACACCCAGTCCTGTGGCTAATCACTTCAACAGTGATGGCCACCGTGGTGTCCTTGACATTCAGGTCACTGCCATCAGATCCTGCACCACCGATAATAGATCTAGGTACGCCCTAGAAAATCGTCTCATTTTCGAGTTGGGTACCATCAAGCCATTTGGACTCAATTCTGACCACTCTTTCGCTTAGTTCTCGGTCGTATTGGTCTTTGTTGTTTTTATTCATTTTGTGCCGCTATTTACCTCATCGTTTTGTTCCTCTCGTTCCACCTGTATTATCGTCTTTGTGTACTTCCTGTTTGTATGCTTCCGGTATCTAACTACCATATTTCACTCGGACACGCATTCATTTCTACTTGTGGTTGTTTTATGTTTGTATGTTATGTCTGTATCTTGGAAAAGGACAATTGGTCCGAAACGTCGACTTTGTCCTGTGTATTGTCATTTGTATGATTATATTCTGTGTTTTGTTGTATGTACCATATTTTTTCATGCCAACTTCCGCTAGTGATAGTGTGTAGTGTGTTAATCGTCATTCAGTAGAACTTCATTACCTGTCTTCCACGTGAGTATTACTTAATTCTACAATGCAATGCAATTATGTAATTATAATTGCTAACAATTCAAATATGTAATTATAATTGCTAACAATGCAATTATGTAATTATAATTGCTAACTATGCAATTATGTAATTATAATTGCTAACTATGCAATTATGTAATTATAATTGCTAACAATGCAATTATGTAATTATAATGCTAATAATGCAATTACGTGGGAGACGAGTTAGCGTAGTTGCGAGTTCACTGTCTTTGTAGTCTGATTATATCAAGCTATGTGCCGTCTCCGCGTTAAAAGTTAGCTGTAATAGACATCCTATAGAAACATAGAAAACATCAAAGACTTCACAGAACGAATTTGTCTTCACTCATTCGCATCGGTGATGATAGAAATCGATGAAGGACTATGTCTGTTGATGCATCCATTGTGCTACCTCTATAATCACAGGAGCTATAGTTTTTATGGATGAATCTGTATCTCAAAAACTACAGCTGAAAGGGAAAACTCAATGCTAGTATTTGAAAATAGGAGGTGCAAGTTATCTAGAAACGGATCTAAAAACCAAATACTATAATTAAAACAAAAACCAAATACTATAATTAAAACAAATACCAAATACTATAATTAAAACAATACTAAATATTATGATTAAAACTAAACTAAATACTATAATAAAAACAAAAACCAAATACTATAATTAAAACACAAACCAAATACTATAATTAAAACAAAAACCAAATACTATAATTAACACAAAAACCAAATACTATAATTAAAACAAAAACCAAGTACTATAATAAAAACAAATACCAAATACTATAATTAAAACACAAACACTGAAATTAGAAAAACCTGTTGACTGAAGCTGAGACTAGAATTGATATGAAGTGTTAAGTTTTTGTCCCTTTACTGTGATCAATGGTTCTGTGTAGGGGACACCTGGCTTTGGTTGATACATTACTAAAGTCTTCGCGGTGCTGATGGTGAGACCGAACGCATCACAGGCCAAGGAAAAGAGGTCCATGCAAGGAATAACTAACCTGACACGAGGCTGATTCATCTAGGAATAACTAATCTGACATGAGGCTGGCTCATCTGGGAATAAATAACCCGACATGAAGCTCACTCATAAAGGAATAACTAATTTGACTTGAAGCTGATTCATCAAGGAATAACTATTCTGACATGAGACTGATTTATCTGAGAATAACTAATCTGACATGAGGCTGGCTCATCTGGGAATAACTAACCTGACATTAGGCTCATTCATCAAGGAATAACTAATCTGACATGAGGCTGATTCATCTAGGAATAACTAATCTGACATGAGGCTGGCTCATCTGGGAATAACTAACCTGACATTAGGCTCATTCATCAAGGAATAACTAATCTGACATGAGGCTGATTCATCTAGGAATAACTAATCTGACATGAGGCTGGCTCATCTGGAAATAACTAACCTGACATTAGGCTCATTCATCAAGGAATAACTAACCTGACATGAGGCTCACTCATCAAGGAATAACTAATCTGACATGAGACTGATTCATCTATGAATACCTTATCTGATATAAATTAGTTAATATTAACAAAAGACATACTCGCACAATTTTAGTCAAATTTAAACAATGAAATATGTTCAACTACATATATTTTCCACAAAATATAACTAATAACATACAAATGGCCGATATACATTTCGTAGAGTTTAAAATGGTATTTTGAAATGTCAGTATGGTTCCGGTGTATTTTCAAGATGGAGAAATGTTTTTCTTTCGTTCTTGGATTACTCGGTTCTTCGTTTGTGTAAACTACTGCATACGTAAAACCTACTATTGTCTATGAACAGAAACCTATGCGCCTATGGCCCTGAAACAACATAAAAGTAAAGTAACCCATAGCATTTATTAATGATGATGCATTTATTATTATAGTAGGGGTGTGAGATGTTAGCGATCTCACATTTCAGAGGCTCTGCAAATGAGGGCGGTACCCATTTAAGACTGGGTCGACCCGGGAACCGTTGCGATCTGAAAAAAAAAGTCCGCGTGAACTGGGGAATGAACCCAGGACCACTCATATGCGAAGCCAGTGCGCTAACCACTGCGAAAACGAGGATCTCTTAACATAACATAACAGTATGGCAACACTGTCACATGCTATTAATTTTGTCGTCACAGGCATTAGTCATCATTCATGTTGCGGATGACCATATACAGTATATAAACTGTTGTTGCACATCCTAGTTACAGTTTAGTGTTTAAAGTCATGTGTTTATGACGTCACACTAGCGTGTGTCTCGTGTGTTATCTATATGTTACCACAGACACCAATTTAGCTTTCTGGTAATACTCATTGTGTTCTGACCTCTTTATTACACGAGTACATCTCAGCATCGGTTCACTCAACCGAACTCCGAGTGTCTATGACCAATTTCATAATTTAAAGGTGTCTTAATAAATAAATTTGAATGGACCTGGTTCTTTGTTATCATTGTGTTATCCTTCCTTTTCAGAAATTTATCCTTTTTCTTTTTATTAAAATTCTGCTTCTACATTGTTCTGAAACTCCTGCAAGGTAACACAGGTTGTAGTTTTATTATTTACAGCTTGACTTCATATTTTCGGTCCGACACTTACAACTTCAGAACAGTATATTAAATCAAAGTTTGAAACTTATTCACGTGGCACTCACGAAGTTTCAAACTTGTTCACATGGCACTAACGAAGTATGAAACTTGTTCACATGGCACTCACGAAGTTTGAAACTTGTTCACATGGCACTCACGAAGTTTGAAACTTGTTCACATGGCACTCACGAAGTTTGAAACTTGTTCACATGGCACTCATGGAGTTTGAAACTTGTTCACATGGCACTCACGAAGTTTGAAACTTGTTCACATGGCACTCACGAAGTTTGAAACTTGTTCACATGGCACTCACGAAGTATGATACTTGATCACATGGCACTCACGAAGTATGAAACTTGTTCAAATGGCACTCATGGAGTTTGAAACTTGTTCACATGGCACTCATGGAGTTTGAAACTTGTTCACATGGCACTCATGGAGTTTGAAACTTGTTCACATGGCACTCATGGAGTTTGAAACTTGTTCACATGGCACTTATGGAGTATGAAACTTGTTCACATGGCACTCACGAAGTATGACACTTGTTCACATGGCACTCGCGAAGTATGAAACTTGTTCAAATGGCACTCATGGAGTTTGAAACTTGTTCACATGGCACTCATGGAGTTTGAAACTTGTTCACATGGCACTCATGGAGTTTGAAACTTGTTCACATGGCACTCATGGAGTTTGAAACTTGTTCACATGGCACTCATGGAGTTTGCTATTCTTATTTTATATATACATCTTCTTCTTCTGTGTTCCTTCTCAAACTCCTGAATACTAACAAGATGTAATCCTAAGTTCGGATTGCGCTCTGTCATAGTTTACAGATTAGCTGTGATATGTGTGCCTTTGTGGCTGAAAATTCTGGCTTCAGTATAACTTCTTGGTCACCTCAAACCACTATGGGATGAGACAGTCAACTTCACCCCAAACCCTTATTAGTCACTTCGTATTACAACGTGCATGCTAAGTAGCAGTATCACTCTTATTTGTTCCGAATTTCGATCCCTGAAAGCATACATTCTTATACAGTTTATGAATTATGGGGTTAACAATAAATGAGTCATTGATTATTGTATAGAATTGTTGGGTTAACAATAAATCCGTCATTGATTCTTGTATAGAATTGTTGGGTTAACAATAAATCCGTCATTGATTCTTGTATAGAATTGTTGGGTTAACAATAAATCCGTCATTGATTCTTGTATAGAATTGCGATCTCATCAACCTAGGGTTGGCTGCAATAGACCTCCAGCATCATCTGTCTCTTACTTCGGTGGTTCAATATGCTAACTAGCCTGTCCATCTAGTTATATTTCCGTCCCGTCCAATTTGTATCTCTACCTACCTCTTCCTGGCCTTTCCTCGACGTTATCCTCAAATAAGGTCTTCAATAATGTGACATGTCTTTTAATGTATCCAAACTACTTTGCTTTGTAGTTCATTTAAAAGTTGTTTTTTTCATACAAAGTTTGGTAACAACCTCTAAGTTGTCTTGTCTTTCCATGAAGTTCTCTCTATTCTTTGATTTGCAATCTCATTTAATAGTTGTTTTTTCATTCGAAGTTTGATTACAACTTCTTTGTTTCATTGTCTTTCCATGACGTTCTCCCTATTCTTCTGTGTATCTACATCACAAATGCATCAATTCTATCTTCTAGTTGTTTATTCATTATCTCTGTTTCTGAGCCATACTTCGATGTAGAATAGATATAGCGTTTTATCATTCATATTTTTAGTGTCTTTGAGATTTGTTTAGGTTTTAACGTTTGTCTCATGTCATTGATATTACTTTTTAGCTATTCTTGTTCTCCATTTAAACAGTAAATAGAAAGGCCCACTCTTAAACATCAAGAACACAGAAGTAATAGTTATTTCAACGAAAGAAAACACCATAGCTTGCAAGATCAAAGTGAATGATATAGTATTAAAACAGGTCCACCAATTCAAATATTTAGGCGATTACAGCAGATGGAAGAAGTTCAACAGAAATAAGAAGCAGAATAGGGCAGACAAAAACAACATTAAAAAATGAGAAATGTGTAATACGACCTTGTTATTAGAGGTGAGAAAGAGAGCTCAGCAGCTATATAACCTCTATACTAACATATGACTGTCATTCTTGGATAATAAACAAACTGAAATTGGGAAATTAGAAGCAGTAGAGGTGTGGTTGTTTTCGTATTCGTTGTTTATCGTTTGTCTCCGGGAAACTCTCCATATTCTTCGAACGATTTTATTTCTCAATGTCGGATTGCTAATCCTGTCGCAGTGTTGTATCTGGAAAACATCACCTGGCTACGCTGTGATCTCTAATTAGTACATACATTAATAAGTCCACCTATTCCAGATGAAGAATTCCGAATACACCGAACTACACTTCCATTTGTGACGAGTGAGAATCAGCACAGCTGCCGTCTCGCGCCATTTTACCGGAAATCTTTCAGCGAATAGATAGAGATGTGGTTCTACAGACGAATGCTGAGAATACCATGGACTGCCGGAAAAAAATAATGTAGAGGTGTTGAAAATAATATAAGAAAATACAATCTTCATTTTTTGGACTCTTTATGAGACAATGAGGTTTGGGGAGCATAGTCACAACAGGCAAGATGGAAGGCAATAGAGACAGAGGTAAACAACGTGAAAAAATAATAGACAGTTTAATAACCTGGCACGACAGGGAAGCAAAGACGATTCTGATACAAAATACTGGAGACAGAGAGCTTTGGAGAGCCATGATCGCCTACGTCAGCCAGCATGGCACTTAGTGATGATAATATTCCTTTTAACTTCTGTTTCACATCTGCCATCATATGTGATTACGTATCGAAGATATTGGTAATTTTCTACTTGCTGTAATATCTATCCGTGTATTTTTATTTTTAATACCTGTTCCTTTGCCATTTTACTGAAATAATTGTTGTTTTTGTTTGTATTTGTAATACAATAATAGACAATGTTATATTACTAGAGCTCATAAACGTGGGCAATAAACAAACAATTAGAAGACAGAATTAATGCCTTCGAGATGTGAATATATAGAAGAATCGGGGGAACAACATGGAAAGAGAAGGAAAAAACGCGGTTCTAACAACACTTCGTATGAAGAAAGATTATTAAAGGAAATAATCAAAGAAAAAACACCTTTTTGAAGACCTTACATGAGGGTAAAGCCGAGGAGAGGCGAGCAAGAGGTTAACAGAGATAAAAGTGGGAGCGTATAATCATGAGGTGGACGGATTACAGTCTAGCAGAGTGCACAACAAGACAAGAGACAGCGGATGTTGGAGGTCTGTTGCAACCAATCTTCGTTGCGGAGACGACACTTTCTGATGATGATAGTTAATAGAGCAACTATTATGTAATAATATCATCAGGTACCGTGCCGTCTGGCGTAGGCGATCATACCTCACTCTATCGCTAGTACTATGTATCAGGCTCGCTGTTAACTCTATGCCATGCCAGGTTGTTATTCGGTCCAATATTTTCTTACGTTGCCCCCCTCTGTTTCACTTACCTTAAATCTTGCCTGTTGTAATTATGTTCTCCAATCCCCCCCCCCTTCCCGGCTCACAACGTTTCCAAAATATTAAGATTGTCTTTTTCGTATATCATAGATTAAGGTCCGTGTGGCATTTGACTATTTCAACATCTCCAAATTAGCTTTAATGGCAGCCCATGGTATTCTCATCATTCTTCTATAGAACCACATCTCTATTGCCTCTAATTTCCCACTTTCTTGTTTGTTTATTGTCAAGACTCATATCTGGTATGTTAGTATAGGAATAATGTAGCACTGCTGTTCTTTATTATTAACATCTAATGATAGGATCATATTGCACAGTATATTTTTCATTTTTATGAATGTTGTTTTTGCCTGCCCTATTCTGTTATTTATGTAGAGCTTCTTCCATCTGATGTTATGATTGTACCTAAATACTTGTGTTTTTTAATTTATCGGACCTGTTTTAATACTCTATCATTCACCTTGATCTTGTAAATTGTTAAACTTTGTTTCTTTGATATAATCATTACTTCAGTCTTCTTTCTGATTAAGGAAGATGCCTTTCTCTTTACTTTCTGTGACTACTACATTAATTAAATCTTGAAGGTATTCCTCATTTTGCAATCAGAACAGTGTCATCCGCATATCTTACATTAGTTGTGTTATATATTCCCCCCCCCCCAAAAAAAAAGGTATTCCTGGAATATTAAGAATTGCGCGCATTATGTTTTCACTATATAAAGAGAGCAGGTCTTGTGAAATACTATTATAATAATTTAACACTATAACAATGCTATATTACTAAAACACCGAATGTATAACACTATAAACTTGGTATATTACTACAACAGCGAGTGTATAACACTATAAAAATGTTATATTACCAGAGCAGAGAGCATGTACGCAGCTTACAGCGTGACTCTGGAAACATCAGACAATTACTGGAGAGCAGCACTGAATACCATCAGTTTGCTTGTGTTGATTGTAATAAATCATGGTGGAAGAAAGTTCCTAGCAACAAGAAGGTCTATTCATTCATTTGAATTCATAATATTTTAGTTAAACGTATACTGTACAACTGCCAAACTACTCTCTTGTGCAACTGCCTAACTACTCACCTGTGCACCTATCTAATCACCCCCCCCCGTATAATTAATTACCTATTTAGCTACCCACCTGTGCAACTACCTATATTGATATCCTTCTGTACAACTTTATAACCACCCACCTGTACAACTTTCTATCAAATTACCCACCTGTACGACTACCTATCTAACTAACCACCTGTACAACTATCTATCTTACTACCCACCTGTACAACTACCTATTTAGCTACCAACCTGTACAACATTCTATCTAGCTACCCACCTGTACACCATCCTACCTAACTACCCACCTGCACAACTACCTATCTAGTACCCACCTGTAAAACTACCTATCTAGCTACCCATCTGCACAAATATCAGTCTAACTATTACTAGTACACCTACCCACCTGCTATCTAGCTACCCACCTGTACAACATTCTATCTAACTACCCACCTGTACAACATTCTATCTAGCTACCCACCTGTACAACATTCTATCTAACTACCCACCTGTACAACATTCTATCTAACTACCCACCTGTACAACATTCTATCTAACTACCCACCTGTACAACATTCTATCTAGCTACCCACCTGTACAACATTCTATCTAACTACCCACCTGTACAACATTCTATCTAACTACCCACCTGTACAACATTCTATCTAACTACCCACCTGTACAACATTCTATCTAACTACCCACCTGTACAACATTCTATCTAGCTACCCACCTGTACAACATTCTATCTAACTACCCACCTGTACAACATTCTATCTAACTACCCACCTGTACAACATTCTATCTAACTACCCACCTGTACAACATTCTATCTAACTACCCACCTGTACAACATTCTATCTAACTACCCACCTGCACAACTACATATCTAGCTACATACCTGTACAACTATCAGCCTAACTACAACTTGTACACCTACCGACCTGCACAACTACCCATCAGTTTCCATATAAATATAATAAGTATAAATAAGTATAAATAAATAAACTATCCATCAATCTATATTTTCATAATATATATTATAACGTTCCGTCCATATATTGATCAGTCTACTTCTCCACATGTGTAATTTCCTATTTCACTATTTCATTATTTAGTTACCAATCGAACTGCTAACACAAGATAGTAGTTCCCTGTTCCGACATGGATCAATTTTTGCTATACACATCCCATTTATGTTATAAAACAACATAGAGTACCACTACTATCACCCTTGGGCATCTTTTTATCTGACGCTACACTGTTGATGTAGTGTCTCACCTAACCACACTATCGATCTGTGATGTGTTCAATGATTGGGCTACCCGAGAGATTTATATACCAGTGTTTGACCTTATAGAGGCCATACTGTTATATAGGCTAATGAATGCTATGGTTTCTGATCCAGCGGTCGGTGGGCTCATGACCTATGTCCCAAATGAATGCTGTAATAAGTAATCAGCGTAGAATACAGAAGGTATTCAGAATTACAGGATAACATGGAAATGTTTCTCAACCTTACCGGATTAATCCGGGAAGTAAAGACTGCGAGGGAGAGGAGATGGCTACCGTCCTCATTTAGCACAGCCACTGAAATGTGAGATCGTTAACATCGCACACCCATACGGCATTAATAAATACTATGGATAACTTTAATTGACACAAGGTATCAGACGAGGTTGAACCAGATCCTTTCACCTCACACAGTTTCGTCTGGCAGCTTGAGTCAACATTCTGATTTTTACCCATATGGAATGTATAGTCAAATACAGGGTTCAAACGGTATATAGAATTGACTACATTGTTCTCGGTTTACCCTATATGTAACTGCGTTCCTTTCAAAGAAGTGGCACGCCGCTTGCCGAGAGTGTCACCCATAGCACGTAACTCCGTAGCTTCAAGCGAGTATCCCCAAGGATCTCCTAATAGAAGCTGCTTATAAACACTACGATGCGGGCCGGGTTTTAACCCCAGACCTCTTTAGCACAAACCGAGCTGTTTAATCACTACACCTGGGACATCTCCGTTCCCAATATAATGTAATTGTATACTAACTTTGCCTCACCTGCATTAGTTTTGGTTCACGTTTCACTTTTCCGATACTCAGGTTCTAAAAGTCGTTCTTCCCATATTTGCCCTATTTGTACTCCGTAGCTCTCAATGAAACGGTAAACTGTTTGCCGATAATACCACCAATAAATAGCAACTTCTATGACTTCAAGCGATAATCCCCATGGGGCTAAGAAAACGCACTTTATGTACAAGACGTCGCGAACGGTATTCGAACCTCATTGCGACCTCATGAGCATAAAGCACAGAGCTGAACCGCTACGCCAGGAAGATCAGCAGGAACTATCAAAAGACATATAGAAATCATCTCTTGGAAGCACTTCAAACGACAATTTATTTCTTGAAACGACAAAATGAAAATTTAATTTCAGATACATCTCCACATATCTTGTTAACATGAGATTCATAGCTCAATACATGTCTTTCTTTATAGGAGCTCCATTATTCTCATGGTGGTGGGGGAGGGGCGTTTCATAGCTCAATATATGTTTGTTAAAATGTGTTAATAGCTGAATATATGTGAATGTTTTCAGGTGTCAATATATCAATATTTCAGGTGTCAATAGCTCAATAATATTTCAGGTATCAATAGATCAATATTTCAGGTGTCAATAGCTCAATATTTCAGGTGTCAATAATTCAATATTTCAGGTGTCAATAGCTCAATAATATTTCAGGTGTCAATAGATCAATATTTCATGTGTCAATAGCTCAATATTTCAGGTGTCAATAGCTCAATAGTATTTCAGGTGTCAATAGCTCAATAATATTTCAGGTATCAATAAATCAATATTTCAGGTGTCAATAGCTCAATAATATTTCAGGTATCAATAAATCAATATTTCAGGTGTCAATAGCTCAATAATATTTCAGGTATCAATAGATCAATATTTCAGGTGTCAATAGCTCAATATTTCATGTGTCAATAGATCAATATTTCATGTGTCAATATATCAATATTTCATGTGTCAATAGATCAATATTTCATGTGTCAATAGATCAATATTTCATGTGTCAATAGATCAATATTTCAGGTGTCGATAGATCAATATTTCAGGTGTCAAAAGCTCGATATTTCAGGTGTCAATATATTAATATTCTAGGTGTCAATAGATTAATATTCTAGGTGTCAATATATCAATATTTCAGGTGTCAATAGATCAATATTTCAGGTGTCAATAGATCAATATTTCAGGTATCAATAGATCGATATTTCAGGTGTCAATAGATCAATATTTCAGGTATCAATAGATCAATATTTCAGGTATCAATAGATCGATATTTCAGGTGTCAATAGATCAATATTTCAGGTATCAATAGATCAATATTTCAGGTGTCAATAGCTCAACATATGTGTTTGTTCTCAGGTGTCCAAGTGTTATAAGTGTAGAAGGAAATTTGATTCTATACCACTAGAACATCAGTGGGGATGGGGAGTTTTTGATTGTGACTGCGGCAAATCGTTCAGGTAAGAGAAGCAGCATATATATTTGAATGATGGTCATGCTAGGGTCAGGGGAAACCACAGAGCCGATGTGTTGGCTGGTAAAGCTTTGGTGAACGGCACCGATATAAGAAGAGACAGGATTGAATTGATTAGAGCAGTCATTGATACTCTACGAGAAGACGAGGAGGACGTCGAAAGTGACAATGTACATATTCAGAGAATGGTAGAAATGGGAGTGACTAGAGGCGATGGGAGAAAATGCGCTCTCTACGAAAAGATCAGAAGAACGCGTATTCCGCAACTGACTGGGACACTGAGCTTATACACTTTTAGATGGCTGACGGATGGTATTCTGCATGTAGTAACTGCATATTGTATCCTGCATGTAGTAACTGAATACTGTATCCTGCATGTTTTAACTGCATACTGTATCCTGCATGTAGTATGTAGATACTGTATCCTGCATGTGGTATGTAGATACTGTATCCTGCATGTGGTATGTAGATAACTTTAAATCGATTTTCTTAAAACGTGACAACTTCATCTTCAGTACAAACAAAGAAAAAACAAAAGTCATGAGTCGGTCAAACCCGAACAATCTACAAGTAATCTCCATCCAATAAAAATCACGGAGAAAGAGCATCAAGAAGTCAATAGTTTCACCTGACTGGGCAGAACACTCACACAATCTGTGAACATAAACAATGTGGTAAACAGAATATCTAAACCTGGTGTCACATTTGGAAGACTACGCAAAAATGTATGCGACAAAAGGGAATAACAAGTGCCACTAAATGCATAGTTTACCAAGTAGCAATAATACAATCACTTCTTTATGTCTGTAAAACATGGACACTTGAATAGGAGATTCAACCAATCCCACCTCAGCTGCATCAATAAGATAATAAACATCCATTGGTGGGATAAAATACTAGAAAGCAAAGCGGGGTACTGATTAAATCTATATTTGGATGTATATACAATTATAATGAAGGGCATAGACCATGACCATTTCTAATAAAGACCCGTGAATGTAATTACTTAAGACCCCATTCGTTTGGATTTTAGGATTATTGTCGTCCTTTGGCTACACAAAATCAATTTATACACTTGGAGTCGCATGCCAAAAATAGCCAAAGTGATTTAAAGTATATAAATAGTGACCAACTAAAACAACGACCGTCTGGCATAGACACGCTTGCTGTACATGCCACTTTGCCATGCATGAAAGATTTCCATCTGGCAATAAAATGTATATGAAGAGCTCCGTGACTGACTCTCTCAAAGTTGGAGGACACAAGAAATCGTATAAAGACACCCTTCAGAAATCATCCAATCACTACAATTTCCCTTCAGAAATCACCCAATCACTACAATTTTCCTTCAGAAATCACCCAATCACTACAATTTTCCTTTATAAATCACCAAATCACTACAATTTTCCTTCATAAATCACCCAATCACTACAATTTTCCTTCATAAATCACCCAATCACTACAATTTTCCTTCATAAATCACCAAATCACTACAATTTCCCTTCATAAATCACCAAATCACTACAAATTCCCTTTAGAAATCAGCCAATCACTACAATTTAGGCAACATTCCAGTGATTGTGATTCGCACAAATAGCGGTTATTCATAAATTTCGTCAACAATTATGGGAAGGGGTGGGGGCTGGGAATTTCATAGATGTTGAAAGGGAAAAGGTAGAGGGGGGGGGTTTAACATAAGCAAGAAATTATGAAGGTAATTTAATTTATGAATAGTTCTATAGGGCTCATTAGTCACAATATGACACACTTTAAACACATTCGAACAGAACCTTAGTGAAAGTCGGACACAACTTAGTCAAATTTTGACACAACTTAGTCACAGTCGGACACAACTTAGTCACAGTCGGACACAACTTAGTCACAATCTTACACACCTTCATCGCAGTCTAATAGAACCTTAGTCAAAGTAGGACACACTTTTGTCGAAGTAGGACACACTTTAACACTTTATGACACACCTTAGTCAAGGTAGGACACACTTTAACACTTTATGACACACCTTAGTCAAGGTAGGACACACTTTAGTCAAAATAGGACATGCTTTAGTCAAAGTAGGACAAACCTTAGTCAAAGTAGGACAAACTTTAGTGAAAGTAGGACACACCTTAGTCATAATCGGACACAATATTCGGATATATCTTAGTCGGATACACCTTAGTCACAGTCTGACACGCCACAGTCGGATACACTTTTATCACAGTCGCTTACACATTAATCACAGTCGGTACACCTTAGTCACAGTCGCTTACACCTTAGCCACAGTCGGTACACCTTAGTCACAGTCGGTACACCTTAGTCACAGTCGGTACACCTTAGTCACAGTCGGACACGCCACAGTCGGTTATAACTAGGGCTCGGATTTTTATTACCTAAAAATCCTGAAATATGACATGCAAATATGACCTAAAAAAGGCAAAATATGACCTAAAATATGCCGAAATATGACCATAAGGTTTTCCTCATTTATGAACCATAAAAAACCGCAAATTATTATTGTTTGCATGTTTTACGCATTACATAGTAGTCATAGTACCTACATAGTAGTAATACTTAACAAAGCATGTATAAAAACACTTACCACATTTATTCCTCAGTTTTCATTGTTTGTACAATTGCAACCGACAACAACATGCATTTTTAGTTTCAAATTTGAACGATCGTCGATTGTCACTGAGAATTGTTTTATATTTTGAAAAACTTCGTTCTACATCAGGGCTCGGATTTTTATGACCTAAAAATCCTGAAATATGACTTGCAAATATGACCTAAAGAAGGCAAAATATGACCTAAAATATGCCGAAATATGACCATAAGGTTTTCCTCATTTATGAACCACAAAAAAAACCGCAAATTATTATTGTTTGCATGTTTTACGCATTACGTAGTAGTCATAGTACCATAGTAGTAATACTTAGCAAAGCATGTATAAAAACACTTCCCACATTTATTCCTCAGTTTTCATTGGGGGCAAATCTAAATAATGTCAGATCATTTGCTGAAAGTTCAGGTTCATCCTCTTGAAATGTTGCATGTTTACCA
The DNA here is from genome assembly GCA_034231615.1 of Meghimatium bilineatum. Classification (NCBI taxonomy): domain Eukaryota; kingdom Metazoa; phylum Mollusca; class Gastropoda; order Stylommatophora; family Philomycidae; genus Meghimatium; species Meghimatium bilineatum. The sequence goes on along the minus strand of CM067299.1, from coordinate 116,065,948 downwards.
TTAACTCTTTAAAAACGTAATTATACCCGGGGTTTAGACGTAATTAATTTTAGGCTAATTTTTTAGACCCATCATGATTCAGGCGCTAGCTTCCTGAAGACAAAGTATTAGCTATGGAAAGTCATTTAAGGTATCAAAAGAAAGATAATTGAATGTGAAATTCTTATACAATATAAAAATATAAGAATTGTAAGAACAATAGTACGTGTCATTTACGAACAAAACAAGGCAATTTGGAGGGTATATATGGAGTCACATTATAACGGGCTTACGTCCTGAAAGGGTGCCGTCTCTGTCCCGTTATAACGGGCTTACGTATGAATTGAGCTAAGTATGTCTGCAATTTTGCACAATGAGAAATAACCAGAATTTCTATGAAGAACACTTTCTAATTTTACTTTAATCCTGTTGCTTACTTCACCACGTGATCCATTTATTTCTGTTTGAATTTGTTTCACAATATCTAATGCATCATAAAGTGCAGTCCCTTCGCTTTCCAGACGTTTTATTGCTTTTGAAATTGCCGAAAAGTTTGACTTTATATAAGTCAGATTTTGTGATAGTCTGGTAGAAAATAAGCTTTGCACTGCTTGTATTGATGTTGCGTCGTCTTTGTCTAGGGCATTAAATATTTTAATTAGTGTTGAATAGTTGTCACAGTAATACTTTACAGCGTCCAGCCATGTACCCCAACGTGTAAGGATAGGTTGTGGAGGAAGTGGTAATTGAGGAGCTTCTTCTTTGAATTTTTGTACTCGAAGAGGAGCCTTGATGAATATTTTTTTCCCATTTGAAATAAGCTTGTCCACATCAGGAAAATTACCTCGAACTTCCTCATCTACTCGATGCAGTGCATGAGCAAGGCAAGTAATATGGATCAATTTCGGGTAGAGAATTTGAAGTCCTTTAGCAGCCTTTTTCATATAGGGAGCAGCATCTGTTATTAATAGAAGGATATTATTTCTTTCTATTCCATTTGGCCACAACAGCTTCATGGAATTATCAAATAGAACAGCTATGGAGGTATGATTTGTTCTTTCAAGAACTTCACAGTTAAGGACACATTTTTCTCCTGGTTGATCTCCTTTTAAAGTTCCAACTATAACATTTGCGACAAACCTGCCATCTACATCAGTAGTCTCGTCTAAGGAAACCCATATCTTGTTATCTGCAATAGAATTTCTAATTTTATTTAACATGTCCTCATAACATTTGGAGAGATAATTTTTCCTTAAAGTAGATTCATCTAGGATAGGATGGCTAGTGTATTTCTCCAGAAATTGTCGGAAATATTGATTTTGCAAATATTTTATTTAAAGGGATATTTGATGAAACCATCATATGACACAAATCTTTATAAAAACCGGTCTCTGTGTTTCCCGAAGAAGAAGAGGAAGTAGCAGAACATTTTTCAAGTAATAAACTTTGTCTTCCTTATATTTTAGAAAGTCTACTTAAACATTTCATATGTTTAGAAGTATTGCAATGTTGTTGCACATTAAACCGTTTTCCAGCTGTAACCTTGACCTCACACAGTGTACAGTACAATATTTCTCCATCGGTACTAAATACTTTTGAACCAAATTCCTGCACAAATTTACGCAACTTTGCACCATTAGAATTAGACACTTTAGGCATTGTAAAACAAAGTTATTCCAGTGAATCAACCATAAACAATATAAAATGTAACACTATTATTAAGACTATTATATAACTATGAGCTAGAGCACGAGATCATGTAGTCACTGTTGCAAATGGCAAATTAATAATTGTAACATACAAATGGGCGCCAAACGGTTTAAATTGAAACTGGAAGTTTTAACAAATCCAGGAATATTCGCTCTTGATGTTGAAACATTTGAAATTGTTTCCTACAATTTACTTTCGAAACAAAACCCAGAAAATCCTTTTGAAGTATTGAGCGGATGTCACTCCCTTTTTGATTCTCAGATGCCGATTGACATCAAAGAGTTGACTGATGTCTTCCCTTCCCTACCGTCGCATGAAAGACACACATGCATATTCACTAATACACACATTCAGAAATATAGCCAATCCTCACAATTTGTCTCTAAACATAGTTTAAGATGTGCTAACATTGATAAGCAAACGGAGTACACCAGAACGTTGAGTACACCAGAAAATATGCAAAATATGACCTAAATCTCCAATTTCAGGCAAAATATGACCTCATCAAAATTATGGTCAAAATATGCATTTATATGACAAATAAAAACAGCTTAAAATTGTTCAGAAATGCTTGAAACATGTAGAAATTAACTTAATACTGAAAATATGCTTCAGGAAAAAAATATGACATTTCATGAAAATCCGAGCTTTAGTTATAACTTAGTTACAGTCGGATACACTTTAATCGCAGTCGCTTACACCTTAGTCACAGTCGGTACACCTTAGTCACAGTCGCTTACACCTTAGTCACAGTCGGTACACCTTAGTCACAGTCGGTACACCTTAATCACAGTCGGTACACCTTAGTCACAGTCGGTACACCTTAATCACAGTCGGTACACCTTAGTCACAGTCGGTACACCTTAATCACAGTCGGTACACCTTAATCACAGTCGGTACACCTTAGTCACAGTCGGTACACCTTACTCTCAGTCGGTACACCTTAATCACAGTCGGTACACCTTAGTCACAGTCGGTACACCTTAGTCACAGTCGGTACACCTTAGTCACAGTCGGACATAGCATAGTTGGAACGACAATTGAGTCTTATACACCTACACTTAACGGCAAGTGTGGATACTAACAACCATCATTCACCTGGGGAATGTCAACAGTTAGAGCTCTCTTTTGGTGGAAACATCGATTTTCGTATGTTATGTGTGTATTAATGATTAGTAAAGCTGCATCATCCTGGTTCCAATTTGGGACTTTTGGATTTTACTTTTGTTGTAGTAGCCATCGTTTACGTCACTCAAGCTACTCGAATATTCCCTGCAACTCCCAAACGGTAATAGACAGTATGAATTGTTTTGTTTTTTTACACCGTTATCGTTTACGTGGTCAGCAATTACCTTATTGCCAGCAATAGTTCTAAAACTCCATCCATATCTAACCCTAAGATCGAGTGGCAATCGGGATTTTGACATAGAGTTCAGAGAGCAAAAAATAGGGACACTGTCTACTTTTCAGAATGTAGTAAGAGATGATTAGGAAAAGTTGGGGTAAATCTGTCACTTGTGAGGAAATAATCATTATCATTGGATTATCTCTATTTCCTTATGCTGCCCTCTATCAAATGATCTTCATGGGCGAGAAAGAGATGTATGTTAGCGAACAAGGTACCGTGTCCTTTTTTGACAGTCAGATGGCGGGAAATGCATGATGTTTTGTCACTTTGGATGGTTCAACAGATCTGATTGAAGAGTGATGACATATTTGGAATATAGGTTTATGATGTTTTTTTAGCATGACGTGGTAGTCATGTGGTACTGCCTTACTGGAGTGCCTACCTTCGAGGATTTAACTTGAATCCATACACCCTCTAACACAATCATGCCTTTGAGAGAACAACCCTTATTAAATGTCCGGGTGTCAATTCCGTTACTTAACTGAAAAGGACCTGTGCTATTGTCAGAAATGGTATTGGATATCAAGATCTACCCGATCACAGCTAAATTAATCATTTCATCATCATCATGTGCCCACAGCTACCTGCTCACAGCTAAAGAGAACATTTCATTATCATTATGTGTCCTTCATGCTCACAGTTAAAAAAATCATTTCATCATCATCACCTTTATCCCCAACACAATTCACATATACAAATAGATTCAACAATAGCAAGCAGTAACACAATCTCTACTTTCTACTGTAATATACCATAATTCCTTGAGTCATTTCTATATTCAATATTCTTACAGAGGAATCGGAATAATGAGTAGAACAAAAAGTATATGCTACAGATGTGGCAGAGAGTGTGATATTACAAGGATAGATCCTCCAAAGAAAAGAGAAGATTCCGAGAATCCAGGACAGGGTCAAAGGCAGAAACAGAGAAGAATGGACAATCACAACTGTAATGGAATAAACTGTTATTCCAGGTAATGACAATAATTTATGCTTATTGATAACATTGACTAATATGACAGTTATAGTCACATTTTTGTGATCTGTAACTGAGATAGAGACTGTAACTATGATGAGATCGATATGTAACTGAGATAGAGACTGTAACTATGATGGGATCCATCTGTAACTAAGAGAGAGACTGGAACTATGATGGGATCCATCTGTAACTGAGATATAGACTGTAACTATGATGGGATCCATCTGTAACTAAGAGAGAGACTGGAACTATGATGGGATCCATCTGTAACTGAGATATAGACTGTAACTATGATGGGATCCATCTGTAACTAAGAGAGACTGGAACTATGATGGGATCCATCTGTAACTGAGATATAGACTGTAACTATGATGGGATCCATCTGTAACTGAGATAGAGACTGTAACTATGATGGGATCCATCTGTAACTGAGATATAGACTGTAACTATGATGGGATTCATCTGTAACTGAGATAGAGACTGTAACTATGATGGGATCCATCTGTAACTGAGATAGAGACTGTAACTATGATGGGATCCATCTGTAACTGAGATAGAGACTGTAACTATGATGGGATCCATCTGTAACTGAGATAGAGACTGTAACTATGATGGGATCCATCTGTAACTGAGATAGAGACTGTAACTATGATGGGATCCATCTGTAACTGAGATAGAGACTGTAACTATGATGGGATCCATATGTAACTGAGATAGAGACTGTAACTATGATGGGATCCATATGTAACTGAGATAGAGACTGTAACTATGATGGGATCCATCTGTAACTGAGATAGAGACTGTAACTATGATTGGATCCATCTGTAACTGAGATAGAGACTGTAACTATGATGGGATCCATCTGTAACTGAGATATAGACTGTAACTATGATGGGATCCATCTGTAACTGAGATAGAGACTGTAACTATGATGGGATCTATCTGTAACTGAGATAGAGACTGTAACTATGATGAGATCGATATGTAACTGAGATAGAAACTGTAACTATGATGAGATCTATATGTAACTGAGATAGAGACTGTAACTATGATGAGATCTATCTGTAACTGAGATAGAGACTGTAACTATGATGGGATCGATATGTAACTGAGATAGAGACTGTAACTATGATGGGATTTATTTGTAACTGAGATTGAGACTGTAATTGTTATGGGATGGGTCTGTAGCTGAGATAGAGTCTACGTGTGATGGGATCTGTAGCTGAGATAGAGTCTATGTGTGATGGGATCTGTAGCTGAGATAGAGTCTACGTGTGATGGGATCTGTAGCTGAGATAGAGCATGTAACTCATCAGGTATGTATCTGTGATAGAGCATGTAGCTAATGGGATCTGTAGCTGAGATGGTGTATATATATATATGGTGGAAACTGAGTAACTGAGTTGGGATCTGTAGCTGATTGAGAGCATGTAACTGTGATGGGACCTGTAACTATGATGGGATCTGTAACTGTTATTGGACCTGTAACTATGATGAGAAGTGTAACTGAGATATAAAATATAACTGACATATAGTCCTACCTGTAAATCATATGGGACTTTTCTTTCAAATAGGACCTGTAACTCATATAGGACCAGTAACTCATATAGGAGCTGTAACTTATACAGGACCAGTAACTCATATAGGACCAGTAACTCATATAGGACCAGTAACTCATATAGGAGCTGTAACTCATACAGGACCAGTAACTCATATAGGACCAGTAACTCATATAGGACCTGTAACTCATATAGGACCAGTAACTCATATAGGAGCTGTAACTCATACAGGACCAGTAACTCATATATGACCAGTAACTCATACAGGACCAGTAACTCATACAGGACCAGTAACTCATATAGGACCAGTAACTCATATAGGAGCAGTAACTCATATAGGACCAGTAACTCATACAGGACCAGTAACTCATATAGGAGCTGTAACTCATACAGGACCAGTAACTCATACAGGACCAGTAACTCATATAGGACAGTAACTCATATAGGACCAGTAACTCATATAGGACCAGTAACTCATACAGGACCAGTAACTCATATAGGAGCAGTAACTCATACAGGACCAGTAACTCATACAGGACCAGTAACTCATATAGGACCAGCAACTCATATAGGACCAGTAACTCATATAGGACCAGTACTCATATAGGACCAGTAACTCATATAGGACCAGTACCTCTGAAAGGAACTTCAGTGACTAATTTATAAGATAATTCATTATTTACTGTTATTAGTTATATTCGTTATCAGTGAGATTAATCTGCTAGCATAGTTGTGATCATATCTCAGATACAGCCAGTGTAACTTAAATCTAACGAGGTTTCATCTAGTACAGGCACCATAACTATAATCTTCTAGCTCATTGTATTATAACATTTATGTATCTCTTACCACACTTTGTGCATTTGGGTTCTATCTTTTAGTGCACATTGTGCATTTGTTTTTTATTATTTACCACACTTTGTGCATTTTTTTGTTATCTTTTACCACACTTTGTGCATGTGTTTTTGTTATCTTTTACCACACTTTGTGCATTTCTTTTTATCTTTTACCATACTTTGTGCATTTGTTTATCATTTAGCACACTTTGTGCATATTTTTTTTTATTTTTACCATAATTTGTGCATTTGTTGTGTTTTTTTACCATACTTTGTGCATGTGTTTTTTTATCTTTTACCACACTTTGTGCATTTGTTTTTTTTATTTTTATCATACTTTGTGCATTTGTTTTTTATCTTTACCACACTTTGTGCATTTGTTGTGTTTTTTTACCATACTTTGTGCATTTGTTTTTTATCTTTTACCATACTTTGTGCATTTGTGATTTAAATATTTTCAGATACCACGTCACTTCTCAAAATCAGAATGGACAGCGTCAAGGCGTACATCATGGTGAGTATCGTGCAATATGGTGAGAATCATGCATCATGGTGAGAATCGGAAATAGTCTTTAACATCCGCATGTATAAATTTGTAAAAGACTCATTACTGTAGAATTATTTCGTCATGATAAAGTAATTGTTGCAAGTACTATTTCCAATACCAACAGATATGAATAGATAGGACCAACAGATATGGCTGGAAGATATGGCTAATAGATATAACTGACATATATGGCTGATTTATACAACTAACATGTATGGATGATAGATAAACTGATGGATATGGATGATCGATACAACTGAAAGATATGGCTGATAGATTTGGCTGATAGATGTCATGATAGCAGATGTACATACATTTTTAGAGAATGACCTGGGCATTTTTAGAGAAAGTCAAATGTGATTCAAGCAATACCCAGCTATAACAGTGACCAGGAGATCAATATTTAAAAAAGTAAAGTGTAATATTTCTTTGAATATCAGTGAGTCTTGGGATAATGTAGAGAAGTTGTGCTTGGACAAGAAGCAGAAATATTTCAATCATTAAAAGAAGGTAGGAAGACTGTGTTTCTGAGTGTGCTGCTAAGAAATATTTTGAATATGCCTGTTTATCAAATTTTCAAGTTGGAAGAGTTCATATCATATAGCTGATAGATACGATAATGTTGATGATTAAAATGATGATGACGACGACAGTGGTATAATCCCTGTGATGTGAACAGGTAGCTCTTGATAGCGTATTTTATAATAAAAGCACATGTCCTTTCTCAGTTCAATAACCGAGAAAATACGCTGACTCATATATGGTTTGTTGTAACTCATAAATGTGACACACTGACTCATATATGGTTTGTTGTAACTCATAAATGTGACACACTGACTCATATATGGTTTGTTGTAACTCATAAATGTGACACACTGACTCATATATGGTTTGATGTAACTCATAAATGTGACACACTGACTCATATATGGTGTGTTGCAACTGATACATGTGTAACTGGGGATTTATGCGTACATGTTTAGTTCTCGAAGAGAGAAGTTACAGTGTTGCTATACCCAGGTGATCACCACAAACCACCAGAAGCGAAGCATACATTTCTGAGCCAACTATATCATTATTCTTCTGGCATATTTCGTGATGATCCACAGTAAATACAGACATTCTCCACCACCAAGAAGTCTGTCACAAAAATAGAAAGATGTAATGTCCACCTGGCTGCATCTCTTTGTCATCCATGGGGATAATGTGATAGATGAGAAAAGTAATATACTGAGAGAAACATGCAGTGATACACAGTACAGGTGATGAATTGCTGTGTTTGATACACAGTACAGGTGATGAATTGCTGTGTTTGATACACAGTACAGGTGATGAATTGCTGTGTTTGATACACAGTACAGGTGATGAATTGCTGTGTTTGATACACAGTACAGGTGATGAATTGCTGTTTTTGATACACAGTACAGATGATGAATTGCTGTATTTGATACACAGTACAGGTGATGAATTTCTGTGTTTGATACACAGATGGTTGTTTGATACACAGTACAGTATGCATTTGAAACCCACGATTAAAGTTAAAATTAAAATTAAAGTTTGAATTTGAAACACTTTTCTGAAAATGTGAAAAACTAATATTATTTCCTCCTACATTTTTGTGCTACAAAGTAGTGTTCTGTTGTTGTAGTAGTTTTGTTTTAGGGGGTGGGGTGTTTGAGAGTTTGGGAGGGGACGTGTATAATAACCAACTGAAAACCCAAATTCCTAACAGTTCTTAACAATTGGGATGGGGAATTAATACAAGCTTGTTGAAGTAATTTATGAAAGAATCCTATGCTCCACTGGGAACAGAAAGAAGATACACAGTATGTTTCTTTTATTATTTATGTTCAATGTATCTATATGACTATTATGGTATGAAAAGAGTGTTGGAGGGGACGATAGAAAGCAGAAGAGGTAAAGATCGACCAAAACGTCGCAGGACAAGAGATATTAAGGAATACATGCACATGTCGTTAGGGGAGACGGTCAATTTGCCAGAGACTGCTGGGATTTCAGGAGATACATAAGGAAGACTACATTCTATAAAGAATAGGTCACAACATCTATCTATGTTCATTCAGCCCCGAACACGGTGCATGCATCAGAAACCAGTGATCTCCAGTTCCAGCAATTTGATGCTACTGTGTGTAATTCTTGTATGTTATCCACACCAATAGTCAAACCTTTTCTGTGATGGTTGTTCTGCAAAGAGTCACTCTTGGTCTTCCTATTTTTCTTTTGCCATCTGGTACCCATTTTAATACTTGTAGTGGTAGTCTGTTTTCATTCATTCTAAGTACATGTCCGATGTTATTTCTATAATTCTAATATATAAATATATATGTTATAAATATATATGTTATAAATATACTTGATCACTGGAAGATATTTTCTTCTATTACGTTCTATTCCACAGATAAACCTCCAGTCTGCATACACCCACGCTCTGGTAAAGCTGCTCAACCAACTAGGATTCATTACGCCAGCAGGCTGCATGTGAGCACAGGTTCCACAATAGACACATTCCTTGACCAGGGCAGTCTTAAGACAATTGCAAGCAGTCCCGCGTCATCTCTGGAGACGATACTAGAAGAAATATAGAACAGAATAAAAGTAGAACTGAGAAACGTCTTCGAAATGCAGCATAATCTAAATCTATATTGCTATCATTATAACCAATGTCGATTATTCATGGTAATGATGGTGATGCTGATGATGATAAGCCATGATGATGATAAGTATGATGATAAATGATGACGATGATAAGACATGATGATGATAAGTGATGACGATAGGTGATGAAAGTGATGTTGATGATAAGTGATAATATGTGAACATTCTGTCAGATTAAGAAGATTATGATGGTGAAAATGGTGATGTTGATGATGAGTGATGATTAGTCATGATGACGACAAGTAAGGGTGAGAAGTGGTGATGTTGATAAGAAGAACTAATGATGATAAGTGACGATGATAAGTAATGATGCTGATAACTGTCACAATAATTATGAGGATGCTGTTAAGTGTAGGTGGTGGTAATGATGACAGTGTTAATGATGATGATTAGTATTGGAAAAGAATAAGAAAGCTGCCCTAAACTGTGATGTGCAACATGATAGTGAGAAGATATAAAACAGGACAATAAACAGAAAAACTAGCACAGAACGAGTGGAGGACTGCATCTAAGGGATGACAACGTTCTGCGAGTATAGATCACATTGACGTTAGAAGTTAAAATCTGAAATTGAAACTCTTCTAATATAAGATTGGATAAAGGATTAACGCTAATAGATCAATAACGATCAATGTTGATAAATATATGTATATTAATGATATATTTTAAATACATTAATTATATATGTGTAGTCGCTAAAGCCTTTATTGCCTTTCAGCGTCAGGGGTAGAAGAGTTTTCTGGAGATGGCCTTCGTGTGTGCTGAGTATATTGTGGAGTTTCTAGCCTCTTTTATTTCGGTGGTCCATCGTTTTCGTGGTCGACGTCTAGGTCTGCCTTCACTGTATCTGTGTAGCATAGCTTGCTGTGATATGCTGTCTGATGGTAGTCTGCTGATGTGTGCAAACCATTTGATCTGTTGTCTCTTAAATATATTCCAAGATTGTGGTGGCGCATGTTCTTCGTCTAATGCCCTCATTCCTCTGTCTCTTAGCGATATTCCTAGAATTCTGCGTAAGCATGCCATTTCAGATGTCACAAGTTTACGTTTGTTCTCTGCTATCGTTGTCCATGTTTGGCTATGGTAGCACAGAGTTGACATAATAATTATTTTGAATGGTGTTATTTTTGTGTTCAGACGTACATTTTTGTTTCTAAAGATTGGTGTCATTTGTCCTAGGGCATGGTATGCTTTACTATATCTATTGTGTATTTATTTTTCCTGCTCCTAGGTATGTGAATTCTGGCACTAGTTTAAGTCTGTTGTTTCCAATATATATATATATATATATATATATATATATATATATATATATATATATATATATATATATATATATATATATATATATATATATATATATATATATATATATATATATATATATATATATATATATATATTGGTGTTTCTATCTGTTCTTCCTATTTTCATTACATCGGTCTTTTCTATATTTATCTTCATGTTAAATGTTTGGCCTGTTTCATGTTGTCTATTTGTCTTTGTAGTTGCACTTCTAATGCTGCTAGAGCTTGGTCGTCTGCAAATAACAATTCGTTTAGGTTATCCTTCGGATTGTTTTCTTCAATTTTCTTTGCTACTTTACAGATGTTATCTATGTATGATATAACAATAGAGGGTACACATCCCTGTCTCACTCCCGAGTGAAAATGGAAATTATCAGATGTACCTGTGCTCGTTCTTACTGAGCATTGACTATTGGCGTATATGCTCTGACAAAACCAGATTTTTCAGATTTTTAATATTTGTTTTTCAAAAACCAGATATAATAAGTCTTGGTTATTCTTTGTTACTCTTTCTGAAAGTTGTTTGAGGACGAAGATTCCATCTATACGGCTTTTATTTTTCCGAAAACCCAATTGTGTGTTGCTGAGTTGTGGTTCTTTATATGCGCGAATCCTTCTCTCTAGTATTTTACTAAAGATGTTTCCTATGTGGCTTGAGAGTGACATGCCTCTATACTTAGTGCAGTCCCTCTTACTGCCTTTTTTCTTCGAGATGGGAACAATAACCGCTGTATTCCAATTATTTGGTACCTTTGTGTCTTCCATATGACATTGAACACTATGTATAGCCACTTTATACCTGTCACTGTTAGCAATTTTATTAGTTTTATATGTGTTATATTCTTGTTGCTTTGTTATTTGGTGTATGTTCAACTGTGTCTTCAATTTCGGATTTCGGGATTCTTGATTAGAAACTGACCTCACAGCACGTGGGGCATTCCCATAAGTGCTGCGCCCTCTGTTTCAGCAGCCATTCGACTCCATGATGTTGCGAGTCTAATGCTGCCGAAACAGACGTCGACATCACGGCACAACTCTGGCCCCTGCAACAAGTTTCTTTGTTGTTCCGCCCACCCAGCCGTGCCCGTAACTAGTTCAAGCACAACGTCGGCCTCTCAGAACAACGTGGTAACTTATCAAAAGTTACGACTACGGGATTGTATAGATGACGTGCCATGAAGCTTCTATAAGAAGATAACGTCAATATAAAGGCATGTCATCTACTAAGGTTTTCTGTTGCATGGTTGGTTTGTCTAGTGAGCCATTTATGAGACCGACAGACGCAACTGCATGCGTCGAATTTCAGGATGTATGGTTCTATGTCTTCTTCTATTGTATGTATTGTTGTAATTACTTCTTCTACCTTTAGGTTTAACAGGTGATTGAAGTAATTTTTCTGTCTCTCCATGTATTCTTGGGGCCTATTTAGTGTGCTGCCGTGTTCATCGTGGATTATTTCTGTTGGTTCGTGTCTTTTTTACTTCTCATGTTTTTTACTTTCTTGTAGAACATCATTGGTACGTTTTGTCTATCCTTGTTAATCATTTCTCCATATTCTTGCCATGACTTACTTTTTTGCAGATTTGATGATTTTCTTGGTGGTAATCTTTTATTGGTGTTAATCTTAAGTCTTGTATGCTAAGTAATCTTCATACGTTTTGCTTGTTTCCCATTTCATGTATTTTTGTTTTTTTATCATTCCTTGCGTCCTTTACCTCTTCTGTCCACCACGCTGTTGATTTTGGTTTCGTGCCTTTATGACTTTTATATTCACATATTTTTCCTGCTGTTTGTATGATGGCATTATTCATTTACTATTATAAGCTAATATATTGTCATTATATCATAATTACATTTATAAAAATATTTATTATTTCATATAAATCTTAAAATACAAATAGATATTAATATTGGTAAACATTAATGAACGATAAACATAAACTAATAAACATAGCCAAGGGAAATAATCAAATAGGCAGGCACTAATTCTAAACTAGTAGCCACCAAACTTATAATTTACCAGACAGCAGTAATATCATCACTTCATTATGCCTGTATAACATTGACAGTATATGCCAGATGCGTTTGTCATAGGGAAGGCAAAGTTCAAAGCTGAAAAGGTCCAGCAAATTAGGAGAAGACACATAGCATGAAGAGAAGAAATGGTGGGCGATATGGGTCTGTACATAGCTATTCCTCACGTGAATCAGATACGAACTCGACATGCTACCAAAACCGAATCGTTAGTTTTACCTCAGAACAAGAAAATATAATTTAGGCATCACCATCACGAGATTAAAGTTCTAACCACTGAACCACTTGCTCCATATTAAATAAAAATATTTTTTTAGATTAATCATAAATGCAGCGTATGGGATTTTAACCAAGTCTGCGTGAATGTGGTAAAATACAGAGTAGGTGATGACAAGTTGGCGACATCTTAGTGAAACTATCATTACTGCATGTTTTCCTGTGAAGGAGTGCTGGGAGACTTTTCATGGGCTGTATAAATAAAAGCCGCTTTCTCAACCTCCTTAGTCGTCTTTTACGACATGCGTGGAAGGTAAACAGTTTTGCTATTCTTTGCTCTACTTTCGGGCCCCGGCAACACACAGGCGATTTTAATCTTGACTTACCATATCAGCGTAGCGCATATGTCTTGACGATATTTTAATCTTGACTTACCATATCAGCGTTGCGCAAATGTCTTGACGACATTCCAATCTTGACTCATCCTACCAGTGTAGCGCATATGTCTTGACGACATTTCAGTCTTGACTTACCAAATGTCTTGACAAATAAAGTAGTATATGTTGTTTTAACTTTAGGATCCGGCTCTGTGGCGGCGAGGTTCATATTTCGCCTTACCGGGCTCAAACCTAACCGCAGAAAATTGTGCATCCGCACCATTCAAAAAGCAATCTCAAAATAATGAACGTCCAACATATTGTATGGTCCTTTCCGTCTTGCAGACGGTCATTAAGCAAAAAGAAATAGCAACCTTTTGAGTATTTTCTAAGAAATTTGGGGATCTTTTAAGAAATCATGTCACAGCAATAGAAGATTTTCCCCCAATATTCCTTTTGTCCTTATAAGGAAACGTAGACCAGACCCCAGGTCAAATCACCAGTCCCTAACAGGACAACCCAGGCCATTGGACCACAATATATGCCACGATATAACTAAAGGAAAACCATTCCACAGTTGAAAGGGGCGTGTCTGACTCTAGACAGACAAATCCACCAGCTAACAAACAAACAATAGAAGATTATCTCAGGAATTAGGAGACTTTTCACGCGATCATGTCACAGCAATAGAAGATTTTCTCAGGAATTAGGAGACTTTTCACGCGATCGTGTCACAGCAATAGAAGAATTTTGTTTGTTTCTTTACCTTTTTTCTTCCATATCTTTAAACATATTATTTCTGAACAATGTTGCTCCTTCACGCAGGTTCAGCCCGTGTTCCCCAGGATTTTGTGGTCTTTTGAAAAACCTCAGCATTGGTCTACCAAGGACTCTCTGGCCTTCGGCTAGTGCTGTGAATAGTACTTGTTTTGGGATACGGCAGTTTGGCATTTTGACTAGACCAAGCTAACGTAATCTAGTTTTGTTAAATGTTTCCATGGCAGATGGTAGCTGAGTGCGGAGTAAACATTTCCACGTTGGTAATTTTGTCTTGCCATTAGATGCACAAGATTTGGCGGAGACATCTTAGATGAAAAACGTATTTACATTTCCTAGAAAATCAATGCAGGCAAAATTTATAGGTTGATAAATATGTCCTGTATCTAATTTAACTTAAGGGAGGTAATAGTGATATGTTAGTACGTGGAATTTACGTTTCTAATTGCCTCCCTTGTAACGGTTTTTACTATTAACTAAGATAAATATAGTTTAGTATAATATAGTTAGTTACATTGGAAATTAACGAGAACAATACAACTTTAAGATGATATGATGCAAAGACCGATATGTACACACTGCATAAAAGCTACAATCCAATTGTCCAAAAGCTTGGAAAAAGGGTAAAGCCGTTTTGCTAATCATTGGAACAACACATAAAACACAATTAACATACGTTTCGATCAAAGTCTATATCTAGACTACATACACCACAAAAAATGATATACAATAAAATATTAATATAACTCGGAAGAGTTATACAAAGTAAAATGTTTTAGCTCTGCCATATAAATGTCAGTAGTGCCTTCTTGGTGTTGTTTTCTGTTTTGTGTATGTATTCTTGATGAAGCCTTATTTTTTTGATCGAAAAGTCGATTTCTGTATTTTCAATTATTAACTAAACTGTATTGCCCTATTGCAAGATTTGCCTGTTGAATATACGTGTAGGTACAGTGAGTACATATTATAAATCTACCGCGCAGTTCCGGATTCCATATGGCCAGACATGTGGTAATGTCAATGTTGTCAGAGATGTACAAAGGTTTAATTGACCGCATGTGCTCAATATGATTAGACATTTGATGATATCAATATTTTCATAGTTACACAAAGGCTCAAATGACTTGGTAAATAAAGCGTGGTAGTCAGCGTTGTGTAGGTCTTATCGTTAGTATAATAATTTCCAATAATTTAAAAAGAAAGCTGTTTACCCGTATCAGAAAGCGAGTACACATTTTTTTGGACACATCATGAGAAGAGCAAATATGGTACACATTGTAACAACAGGCAAGTTGAAGAACAAGAGGGTTAGGAGAAGATCAAATATGGTACACCTTGTAACAACAGGCAAGTTGAAGAACAAGAGGGTTAGGAGAAGATCAAATATGGTACACATTGTAACAACAGGCAAGTTGAAGAACAAGAGGGTTAGGAGAAGATCAAATATGGTACACCTTGTAACAACAGGCAAGTTGAAGAACAAGAGGGTTAGGAGAAGATCAAATATGGTACACATTGTAACAACAGGCAAGTTGAAGAACAAGAGGGTTAGGAGAAGATCAAATATGGTACACCTTGTAACAACAGGCAAGTTGAAGAACAAGAGGGTTAGGAGAAGATCAAATATGTTACACATTGTAACAACAGGCAAGTTGAAGAACAGGAGGGTTAGGAGAAGATCAAATATGGTACACATTGTAACAACAGGCAAGTTGAAGAACAAGAGGGTTAGGAGAAGATCAAATATGGTACACATTGTAACAACAGGCAAGTTGAAGAACAAGAGGGTTAGGAGAAGATCAAATATGGTACACATTGTAACAACAGGCAAGTTGAAGAACAAGAGGGTTAGGAGAAGATCAAATATGGTACACCTTGTAACAACAGGCAAGTTGAAGAACAAGAGGGTTAGGAGAAGATCAAATATGGTACACATTGTAACAACAGGCAAGTTGAAGAACAAGAGGGTTAGGAGAAGATCAAATATGGTACACATTGTAACAACAGACAAGTTGAAGAACAAGAGGGTTAGGAGAAGATCAAATATGGTACACCTTGTAACAACAGGCAAGTTGAAGAACAAGAGGGTTAGGAGAAGATCAAATATGGTACACATTGTAACAACAGGCAAGTTGAAGAACAAGAGGGTTAGGAGAAGATCAAATATGTTACACATTGTAACAACAGGCAAGTTGAAGAACAAGAGGGTTAGGAGAAGATCAAATATGGTACACATTGTAACAACAGGCAAGTTGAAGAACAAGAGGGTTAGGAGAAGATCAAATATGTTACACATTGTAACAACAGGCAAGTTGAAGAACAAGAGGGTTAGGAGAAGATCAAATATGGTACACATTGTAACAACAGGCAAGTTGAAGAACAAGAGGGTTAGGAGAAGATCAAATATGGTACACATTGTAACAACAGGCAAGTTGAAGAACAAGAGGGTTAGGAGGAGATGAAATATGGTACACATTGTAACAACAAGCAAGTTGAAGAACAAGAGGGTTAGAAGAAGATCAAATATGGTACACCTTGTAACAACAGGCAAGTTGAAGAACAAGAGGGTTAGGAGAAGATCAAATATGGTACACCTTGTAACAACAGGCAAGTTGAAGAACAAGAGGGTTAGGAGAAAATCAAATATGGTACACCTTGTAACAACAGGCAAGTTGAAGAACAAGAGGGTTAGGAGAAGATCAAATATGGTACACATTGTAACAACAGGCAAGTTGAAGAACAAGAGGGTTAGGAGGAGATGAAATATGGTACACATTGTAACAACAGGCAAGTTGAAGAACAAGAGGGTTAGGAGAAGATCAAATATGGTACACATTGTAACAACAGGCAAGTTGAAGAACAAGAGGGTTAGGAGAAGATCAAATATGGTACACATTGTAACAACAGGCAAGTTGAAGAACAAGAGGGTTAGGAGGAGATGAAATATGGTACACATTGTAACAACAGGCAAGTTGAAGAACAAGAGGGTTAGGAGAAGATCAAATATGGTACACATTGTAACAACAGGCAAGTTGAAGAACAAGAGGGTTAGGAGGAGATGAAATATGGTACACATTGTAACAACAGGCAAGTTGAAGAACAAGAGGGTTAGGAGAAGATCAAATATGGTACACATTGTAACAACAGGCAAGTTGAAGAACAAGAGGGTTAGGAGGAGATGAAATATCGTACACATTGTAACAACAGGCAAGTTGAAGAACAAGAGGGTTAGGAGGAGATGAAATATGGTACACATTGTAACAACAGGCAAGTTGAAGAACAAGAGGGTTAGGAGAAGATCAAATATGGTACACCTTGTAACAACAGGCAAGTTGAAGAACAAGAGGGTTAGGAGAAGATCAAATATGGTACACATTGTAACAACAGGCAAGTTGAAGAACAAGAGGGTTAGGAGAAGATCAAATATGGTACACATTGTAACAACAGGCAAGTTGAAGAACAAGAGGGTTAGGAGAAGATCAAATATGGTACACATTGTAACAACAGGCAAGTTGAAGAACAAGAGGGTTAGGAGAAGATCAAATATGGTACACATTGTAACAACAGGCAAGTTGAAGAACAAGAGGGTTAGGAGAAGATCAAATATGGTACACCTTGTAACAACAGGCAAGTTGAAGAACAAGAGGGTTAGGAGAAGATCAAATATGGTACACCTTGTAACAACAGGCAAGTTGAAGAACAAGAGGGTTAGGAGAAGATCAAATATGGTACACATTGTAACAACAGGCAAGTTGAAGAACAAGAGGGTTAGGAGAAGATCAAAAATGGTACACATTGTAACAACAGGCAAGTTGAAGAACAAGAGGGTTAGGAGAAGATCAAATATGGTACACATTGTAACAACAGGCAAGTTGAAGAACAAGAGGGTTAGGAGAAGATCAAATATGGTACACCTTGTAACAACAGGCAAGTTGAAGAACAAGAGGGTTAGGAGAAGATCAAATATGGTACACCTTGTAACAACAGGCAAGTTGAAGAACAAGAGGGTTAGGAGAAGATCAAATATGGTACACATTGTAACAACAGGCAAGTTGAAGAACAAGAGGGTTAGGAGAAGATCAAATATGGTACACATTGTAACAACAGGCAAGTTGAAGAACAAGAGGGTTAGGAGAAGATCAAATATGGTACACATTGTAACAACAGGCAAGTTGAAGAACAAGAGGGTTAGGAGAAGATCAAATATGGTACACATTGTAACAACAGGCAAGTTGAAGAACAAGAGGGTTAGGAGAAGATCAAATATGGTACACCTTGTAACAACAGGCAAGTTGAAGAACAAGAGGGTTAGGAGAAGATCAAATATGGTACACATTGTAACAACAGGCAAGTTGAAGAACAAGAGGGTTAGGAGAAGATCAAATATGGTACACCTTGTAACAACAGGCAAGTTGAAGAACAAGAGGGTTAGGAGAAGATCAAATATGGTACACCTTGTAACAACAGGCAAGTTGAAGAACAAGAGGGTTAGGAGAAGATCAAATATGGTACACCTTGTAACAACAGGCAAGTTGAAGAACAAGAGGGTTAGGAGAAGATCAAATATGTTACACATTGTAACAACAGGCAAGTTGAAGAACAAGAGGGTTAGGAGAAGATCAAATATGGTACACATTGTAACAACAGGCAAGTTGAAGAACAAGAGGGTTAGGAGAAGATCAAATATGGTACACCTTGTAACAACAGGCAAGTTGAAGAACAAGAGGGTTAGGAGAAGATCAAAAGAGAAGATGATTGACAGCCTAGCATTGTGACATGAGAGAGAATCGGTATAGGAAATAATGGTCAGCACACGAAATAGAAAACAAGGAAATGAATTGATCACCAGCACCACACGGCATGTCACAAGAAGATTTTTTTTTTATTTGTGACTTTCTCTCAATATAATTAATGCATGATTTTGCAGATGTACCGAATCTAATATCGTCGTTTCATGGCCTGTCGTTTCATATCTAATGATAGCAATAGTCTTTCTCGACAATTTCATGTCAGAAGTTACGAGCTATCTTTCATTTGCAAATGCTAAGGAAATGATAAGTAATATTGTAAAAATTGTAAATATACATCAGGAACAATATTTGTGTTGGAGGTCATCATGACCTGTAAATTTCTGAAAGATCGAGTGATTGTACATTACAATATATACATCCACAACAAAGTGAGGCTTGTGTAGAACTGTATAACAACAGTGGAGTCCTTCTATAGCGCATACGTTTATAACAAATGTACCTATTTAACCAAATGTTTCAAAATCCCTTATTATATTGTACTATTTAATGTTTGTACCGTATTTATCAAATTTCTGTTATTACATACATATTTCGTCGATACGAACCAAGTTGTTATAATGAGATTTCACTGTAATACTTGTGTAAAATACAAGGTCGAAGAGATCAGACAGCAGGGTACAAAAAATTGTAGTCTGATAGTCCGTGCGTTCTTTGTAAAACTGATCGACCTTGTTTTTTACATTAATACATATGTTTAAGCTAGAACGGACTTGTTTCAATTCCCGTCAGTTTTAAGAATTTTTTCTTCATTTTTCATTATGCTTCCAACTTGAATTTACTTGTATAAGATATTATTTGAAGCAACAGTGTTATGTCTCTATGTTATTTATGTTACAAGTAGGCATATCAGTTCTTGTAGTACGAATACTGCTGTTCTATGTTTGTGATCTTGGTGATACTTCATTTCTTGTACGGGATGTTCGTTGTTGTAACCGTCCTTGTCTCGATGTGTCCGTTCTCAGTGACTTGAGTACACATGTTGAATGTCTTGATAAGATCACATCTTTTTTATTTGGGGGGGTGGGGAATTGGTTGGTGAAGTACGGAAAATCTATTTACTTGAGTTGCAAGGCGATTCGGTGCCGTTAGAAAGAACCTGGTTCAATTCCTGTCCAACATAAGAATTGTATACATATATATGTACATTTTCTAAGTGTATGTACTTCATCTCCTGCTTGATCTCTCTTGCAGAAGAACAATGGCCCTACTATATTTATAAAAGAGTGTAGTCTAGAAAACGGTGGTTCGTTCTTTCACCTTTTTATTTCCGCCTTTGGTCAAACATATCAGAGTTCGAGGTATTATCCAATATGTTATTTCTCTTGGAATTTCGTAATGTAATGTTAAGTCAGTTTCCCTTTGACCAACAGACCGAGGTTTAGAATTTAATCATTATTTGTAGCTTGAAATTTACAAAAATTTCCCCAATAGTTATCTCATTTGCCAGGAAGCAAGAGTGCCAGGATTCATGCTCTGGGAAGGTCGAGGAATAGTGCTACTACCACAGAGTAAGTTTGGAGGAGACACTAGTGATACGGCTTCTGGTCAATCACTGACTAGACAGCTGAGCAGCTAGGGGAAAATGTGCTATGAATTTGGCTTATTGTTCACCTTAACTTTAAAGAAATATATCCAAAGCTGTTATGTTATGTTATGTTGTTATGTTCCTCCACGGCTATAGGTTGCGCATAGGGCAGAAACCATAGCTTTACATTTCTGTCTTTGTGTTGCCAGGTCTTTCAATTGTTGCGTGTTGTTTAGTTTCATTGACATGCCTTCTCTATTAATGTTTCTTCCTAGAGTTCCTCTAGATCTCCCTCTTCTTCTTACTCCAGGTGGCACCCAATATAGTGACTGATGTGGAATTTTTAGGCTGTTCACTTTGAGGGCATGACTGATGTTAGGTCCATCGCCTTTGTCTAATGAAGGCAGATATTTAATGCTACTTAATAAATATTCTTCTTCAGTGTTCATTCTCAAACTCCCACTGGATCTCTCTTGTAACAGACCATGGTCCTACTAGATTTCCAGCAGGATGTAGACCAGAGTATGGAACTGCGTAATGTCGCCGTTTTATTTGCGCCAATGGCCCGGCACAACCGTCTTCGGTGGATAATGAATATTCAATTTGATTTTGTTTTCTGTTTAGGTGGAGGAGATCTGTAATTAAATTAATCTATCGGAGGAATACACTCTAAAACAATCGCCTTAGTTTAGCTTCCAGAATACCATTGTTACAATGGTTGTTTGCCAAAATGCAACCATCGTCGACCAACTTTCGCGTTTGATAAGAGTTCTCTAAAATTAAGCTTTATTTCGAAATTGCAACCAATAGAGAAATCATAATGACAACAATATTTTGTTTGTATATCTTTGTTAAAACCAAAATTTTAATTGTAATTTTGAAAGTGGTTGCTATAATTTTGTTCAAGGTCAGACGCAGGTCATCTTCCTGTAACAAGTATATACAAAACTTGCTGAAGACATCGTAGTTCCTTTTTGGCGAAAACACCATTTTTGTCTACGTCACAGATTCTGTACACTTGCATCATGACAAGGTCCATGGCCGATCTCTTGTGTGTTAGCATGATTCTAGAGAAATAGAAAAGGAAATATACAGTCGTTAGCATGTACTATTACAGGAACTATATAGAGAAATATGAACTTTATGACAATTCAGTATCATTCTGACACTCTCATTTTATTAGACCATTTCTGAGTCACTCTGCTCATTCAGCACATTATCAATTTCCCGCTGATCGACTGCTTCTACTAATTCAGTTAATTCGGGTAATCCGTGAACCATTTCCACAATGTTCATCTTACATGTAAATCTGATGTACACAGAGTTTATAACGACAGCTGGTGACATCCGTTTTCGTAACTTACTCAACAACAATCCGGCCATGGGAAATACAAATATGTGCTGTCCCATCCCATCCCATGGGACGTTTCCCATGGGAATCCCATGGGAATAACATTCCTATGGACAAGCCTGCGAATAATGGCGCTGGCAATATTAAAACAGATAAAGAAACTATGGCAGGGTACTAACATAAGAACCAAATTGTGTTTACTACGAGCATGTATATTTCCTGTGGCGACATATGGATGCGAAGCATGGACACTAAATAAAACAGTGGCCAAGAGAATAACATCACTTGAACTAAAGTGTTATAGAAGAATTCTGAGAATACCATGGACAGCGAAGAAAACAAATCAGGAGGTGTTATGAACAATTAACGTCCAGGAAGGCTGGCTTCTGAACATTAAAGAAAAAGCTAGTTTTTTCGGTCATTTTAAGAGACACGACTGCATGGAGAGAGTGTTACTGGAGGGGATGATAAAAGGCAACAGGGGAAAAGGCCGACCAAGACGCCGTTGGACAAAAGACATTCAAGAATTCCTGCGTATTCCACTGAAAGATGCAGGACAACTTTCTCAAGACCGCGGAGAATTCTAGAGATCCATAGGAAAGACTACGTTCTGGAAAGAATATGTCACTTTATGATGATGAGTATGTACTATTACAAGAACTATATAGAGAAATATAGAGTCGTTAATTTATAATATTACAAGTAATATGTAGAGAAATATAGAGTCGTTAGTGGTAAAATGTCCGTTTAGTTCTTCACTGTGCTATAAATAGCACACTGTTTATATTGACGTCATGAATGTCCCTGGAACACCAATCATATCGATAGATCCGTGAAGACACATCTCCAGACCCAAATGAGAATCTTAGACAGGTAAGACGAGATTCTACAGAATGTTTGTCTTTTCCAATTATTTGTACTGCGCGCTCATTATTTCTGCGCGCTACACATTGAGAGAACCCCCCCCCCCAATTGAGCCGCTAAGGTAAAATTAGCCTTAATTCTAAATAATGATTTTGATCCTAGCCCTAATTCTAAATACAAATTATAACCCTAGCCTTACTTCAATCGAACGCGCCAAATCATACTGCAAAGGTTAGGTAATACCTCAAAGCTAGAACAGAATGAAGAACTAAACGGAGAATGCGGCGTTCGCTAGTATTATTTATTACAAGAACAATATATCAGAGTTACCTACTGGAGTTACTAGAACATAATTCTATACGGTAATTACTCGGAATAGTAATATAATCACACACAAAAACAATAGACGAAAAATAACAGACGCACGAGTAATACCTAACATGTGTGCAGACACTGACCACAAGGCAGTCATAATAACAGTTAGAACAGAAGGAAAAATAACAAGCACAAGAAAATCACAAAGCACTAATGTCAACTAGATATTTAGAAATTTGAAGAACTAAACATGCGCGACAAATATATCCAGGAAGTTAACGAAGAATTCACTAAGCTACCAAAACCACCCAGCACATAGAAGAAGAATGGAAATATTTCAAAAATGTTATCATACAAACAGCAGGGAACATATGTGGATATAAAACCCATAAATGTACGAAACTAAAAATAACAGCTTGGTGGACAAAAGAGGTAAAGAACGCAATGAATGATACAAAACAAAAATACAAGAAATGGGCAAAAAGCAAAACACATGAAGATTACTTAGAATACAATACAGCAGGGAATAACAACAAGAAAAAAATCATTAAATCTGCAAAAATGACGTCATGGCAAGAATATGAAGAAATACTTAACAAGGATAGACAAAACGCACCAAATATGTTCTACAAGAAAGTACAAAACATGAGAAGTAAAAAAGTAAAAAAATTATTTCTGAATGAACAGAAATAATCAACGATAAACACGGCAACATGTTTGAAGGCTACAGACGTCAGACAGAAACATGGCGCAATAACGCGGTTTTCGCCTGCGACTAATTCGAGAGCTTCCATGCAGGTCTGGAAGCGAGTGCTGTCGCGATTGACTTGGAGGACGCGTAGAACAGAGTGCCGTTCAGTACCTCATCAACATGCTCTTGCTCTTTAATGTTGTCCTGTCGTCGTCAGATGGATATCAGCGGTGTTGCTCGAGAGGAAGGTAAGCCCTCAGGTGTGGTGGTTGGACATCTATATCAATAACAATACGCCCAGGCCTTCCACAGGCATTTCCCCTCTCACTCGTATTATTCGATGTCTATATCGTGGCAATTACACAGCAGCAGCTCGACGGAAGAGGTAGAACATCGTCTTTTGCTGATGATATCCTGATATACAGACAGGAAAGTGTCAGTACAAAAACTATCCGATCACTGCAGAATTACATAGACCGTATCGCCTCCTGGGGTGATGATTCAGGGACACTGATCAACCAAGATAAGGCTGCGGTGACATGGTTCTCTCTTCACATCGTAAAGTCTGCGACACCGACGGTAGAGATGAGAGAGTGTGATGTAATCAGGAACTCGTCTTCACAATACTTGGACATGCGACTCATCTTCACAATACCTGGGCATGCGACTCATCTTCACAATACCTGGACATGCGACTCATCTTCACAATACCTGGACATGCGACTCATCTTCACAATACCTGGGCATGCGACTCATCTTCACAATACCTGGGCATGCGACTCATCTTCACAATACCTGGACATGCGACTCATCTTCACAATACCTGGACATGCGACTCATCTTCACAATACCTGGACATGCGACTCATCTTCACAATACCTGGGCATGCGACTCATCTTCACAATACCTGGGCATGCGATTTGATTGTTATCTGTGTTTCTGGGAACACATTGATCATGTTAACGCAAAAACCAGCAAAGGACTTTCAGTTCTGAGAGTGATGGCTGACACTAAACAATCACAGCTCGTAATGTTTTATCAGGCTTTTATCATTGAATATGCAGGTTCCACATATATATATTGGAAACAACAGACTTAAACAAGTGACATAATTTACATACCTAGCAAGCAATATAATAACAGACGACAAGAGCAGCAAAGAAATACACAATAGATGTAGTAAAACATAATACGCCCTAGGGCAAATGACATCAATCTTCAGAAACAAAAATGTACATTTAAACACCAAAATAACAGTATTAAAAACGGATATTATGCCAACGCTGTGCTAGCAATTCAAAACATTAACAACGACAGCACACGTAAACTTGTGACAGCTGAAATGGCATGCTTACGTAGAATCCTAGGATTATCGCTAAAAGACAGAGTGAGAAATGAGGACATTAAACAAAGAACCAGCACCACCCCAATCTTGGAATATATTAAACAAGAGATCAAATGGTTTGCACACATCAGCAAACTACTATCAGACAGCATACCACAGCAAGCTATGCTACACAGATACAGTGAAGGAAGACCTAGAGGCTGACCAGGATAACGATAGACCACCGAAATAAAATAGGCGACAAATTCCACAATATACTCAGCGCATACGAGGGTCATCTCCAAAGAACTCTTCTACCCCTGAGGCTGATAGGCAACAAAGGGTTTAGAGAATAGATAGTAATGTACGGGAAAGGGAAATACTATCAAACATAACTAGCTACATATCTAGATCTATGTAACATAACTATCTACATATCTAGATCTATGTAACATAACTATCTACATATCTTCTAGATCTATGTAACATAACTAGCTACATATCTAGATCTATGTAACATAACTATCTACATATCTAGATCTATGTAACATAACTATCTACATATCTAGATCTATGTAACATAACTAGCTACATATCTTCTAGATCTATGTAACATAACTATCTACATATCTAGATCTATGTAACATAACTATCTACATATCTAGATCTATGTAACATAACTATCTACATATCTAGATCTATGTAACTTTGCTAGCTACCTAGGGATCTGTCTAACTTTGCTAGCTAGATAGAGATATCTCTAACATAACTGACTAGTTAGAGATCTCTCTAACATAACTGACTAGCTAGAGATCTCTCTAACATAACTGACAAGCTAGAGATCTCTCTAACATAACTGACAAGCTAGAGATCTCTCTAACATAACTGACTAGCTAGAGATATTTCTAACATAACTGACTAGCTAGAGATCTAACATAACTGACTAGCTAGAGATCTATCTAACATAACTGACTAGCTAGAGATCTCTCTAACATAACTGACTAGCTAGAGATCTATCTAACATAACTGACTAGCTAGAGATCTATCTAACATAACTGACTAGCTAGAGATCTATCTAACATAACTGACTAGCTAGAAATCTATCTAACATAACTGACTAGCTAGATATCTATCTAACATAACTGACTAGCTAGAGGTCTATCTAACATAACTGACTAGCTAGAGATCTCTCTAACATAACTGACTAGCTAGAGATCTCTCTAATATAACTGACTGGCTAGATATCTATCTAACCCAACTATCTAGCTACAGATCGGTAGTAGTACTTTTTATAGGACATAAGTATTATGTCTAGAACAAATCTTTCTTTTGCATCTAATCCTGTATAACTATAAGTTTACATCTAATCCTGTATAACTATAAGTTTACATCTAATCCTGTATAACTAGAATAAGTTTACATCTAATCCTGTATATTGAGAATAAGGACAAGAATACAAATCTGAATAATGAGATACAGCATATAGACCAAATAAACAAACTTCTTGTTTAAATTTGTTCTCTGTGTATGGTACAATTTTTTTAATCGTAGTCAAGTTATAGGGCGATCTGTCAGAGTAGTCTGAGATACAGATATTATCTACGCAGTAAATATATTGAGGAATGTGAGAGAAGGCATACACAAAGCTGACTACCACTCTTTAAACATATGTTGTTTTCGAATCTCTAAACTATTCTAAGCAGACGACACTGCGATTCTTTCAAATGATATAAAGGGATTGGAACAACTAATCTATAACCAAAAACAAATATAGTGAACCACAAAACTTATATTTAAACGTGCAATAAATAAAAGTCATGTCAACAGATATAACAACACAACAACCAAAAATCAGTATAGACAATACCGAGATAGAATGTTTGGATAAATTTGAATACTTAGGAGCAAACATCAACGGTACAGGAGACTGCATGGTAGAGATAAGGAAGATATTTGCAA
The DNA here is from genome assembly GCA_034231615.1 of Meghimatium bilineatum. Classification (NCBI taxonomy): domain Eukaryota; kingdom Metazoa; phylum Mollusca; class Gastropoda; order Stylommatophora; family Philomycidae; genus Meghimatium; species Meghimatium bilineatum. The sequence goes on along the minus strand of CM067299.1, from coordinate 116,038,704 downwards.
TGGCATATTGTAAAATAACGGTTGAAAAACATATGAAAAAAAACAACAAAATAGAAACAAATCTGCTAATGCTAAGAACTTTTATTTTTCCGGTTGCAACATACGGCTGTGAAACATGGACCCTAAGTAAAACAGCGGCGAAGAAGATCAATCCTTTGAGATGAAGTGCTAGAGAAAGATACTTAGAATATCATGGAAGAAAAAAAGTGAAAATCAGATATTATAAACACACTGAAGATTTCAGAGTGTTGGTTACTAAATACAATAGTAAAAAGAAAACTACACATGTTTGGTCATATAAAGAGACACAACTGTTTAGAAAGACAAATAATGGAGGGCAGAGCACCTGATGACACGACACATATGATTGATTCACTAGGATTTGGATGACAATAAGACATTAGAATATTTATTTATTCAAAATTTCATAGAAATCAGTAGATATTCTAGATTTTAAATGATGATTTTTTTAATTTAGTTCCCATTTCTGGTAAAATCCGTTTTGTTAATGGCTGATTTCCACAATAATTTGTTTGATGGTAGTTAATGCTTGAGAAGTCGTATCAGATTAAAGATATCTTCTACATAAATATTTCTTATCGTGGTTAATAGATAAGATTGCTTCCAGATATGTAATAAAACAATGAGTTATTCCTTCATGTTCACAATATAATAAATCAATAATATCGTCTCTATCTGAATAGTTTTGAACATAGATTGGATATAGGGATTTTAAATATTTTTTAGTCTTGAAGAGTATAAACATTTATACATATATTATCATACATATTTTCAAACTTTGAAATATCTTTTATTTTAACAAGATATGCAATTCCTTCCATATCAATATCTTCTTCATTTAAAAAAAAATAATTTGATACTCTTTCTGAGTGAGATGTACTTTTTTAGAACATCAGCAATAATATGCCATAGAGAACATTTATAATCTTCGTTTTGTATATTTAGAATGAAATTATTTGTTAAAAGAAGTTTAAAATAAGATGAACAAGTTGATCATGTTAATGGTTTTACTTTTACTGGGATTGCTTCTGTTGGTCATGTTAATGGTTTTACTTTTACTGGGATTACTTCTGTTGATCATGTTAATGGTTTTACTTTTACTGGGATTAATTCTGCTGGTAAGAGATGAAAAATCAGATTATTATCTTAGAAAATCTACTGCCGTAGCTGAGGAAACTGCAGTTCTTTTGTTTGACACAGAATTTGAGGAAGATGGAGAAATTATTGATGGTTTTTCCATCTGGTTCAACAATTCTAATTGAGGGTACAATTAATACACAGACTCCAGAGGATAAAGCTTTAGGTTCATTCTCAGAAGGTGACAGAGCCTGTAGTCGTAACCTTCGATAACAGTTACCATGTTGTTCCGACAGCCCGATGTGCTTGAACTAGTTACAGGCACGGCATGGGTGGGCGGAACAACAAAGAAACCTGTCGCAAGGGACAGAGATGTGCCCTGATGTCGACGTCTGTTTAAATTGGACTCGAAACACCATCGAGTCGAATGGCTGCTGGAACAGAGGGCTGAGCACTTATGGGAATGCCCTACGTACTGTGAGGTCAGTTTTCTAATCAAGAATTAAGAATCAAGAAGGTGATAGAACCATTTTACTTGCTGCCTTTCGATATGCTCAATGCATGATATACCAACTCTTTTCCTAATTTCTTTATATCCTATTTTATCTAGTTCAGATAAAATTTCAGTTCTTCTCTGGCATCTGTGCATATGTACAAATTGTTATATTTTTGCTGCCGCAGAGTGTTGTGAGAAAATGAGTTGTGAGTTTCTGATAGCATAAACTCTACATTTCTAACAATCAATGTTGTTGATATTTTAAATGTTCATTCAAGGACAAAAATACGACGTGTCCAGCAAACCAGATGGTGATTTGAGTGTTCGTGGAAATCTGGGAATACGACGTGTCCAGCAAACCAGATGGTGATTTGAGTGTTCGTGGAAATCTGGGAATACGACGTGTCCAGCAAACCAGTAGATGATTTGAGTTTTCGCGGGTGTCTGTTCTAGATATTATGCAAGAAACCGAAAGATAAATCATAAATTCAATCTTCATACCAACATTGTATTATCATTGTCAGACATGGACACTAACTAAAGAACAAGAGAGAAAGCTTACTACGTGTGAAATGAGATGTCTAGGAAAAGCAGCAAATTGAAGAAAAGATCATGTGAGAAATAAGGAGATTGCAAGAAATACTGTTGGAACAACATTAGTGGTCAAATATGTTGAGAACAGATATTTAAATGGTTCGGTTACATAATGAGAATGGACAGGAGCATACATCATGAAAATAACAAGATACAGAGGAAGACAAAATAGAAGATGGATTGAAGAAGTTTCCAACATTATGCAACGGCACAGTATCACGACCAATATTCTGACAGGACACAGTATTACTGCATATCAAGCGACGACAGATGAAATTCACAAAATAGTTTAATTTACTTCGTTAAGTTCTTTACTTTAAAACGCTGCATATGCTACTAAAATGCAGCGTTTCGACGATGTTTCTCACAAGCATATTAAAGTAGTAGGTGCATCGTTCAGCCATTGAAAACAAAACATGTTCGAGAAATTAATACTAAAAATCGCAATTACAGTTTTGGCATACAAACTTTTTCATACGGCTAGTATCTAAACCTGGCTCAATTTGGCGGAAAACGGATGAATTGGCAATAGATTGCTGCAACTGGTGCGTTAAAAACTAGAAACCAGAATATAAATTATTAAAACCACGAAGTCACTATATTGAAAAGTGTGACTTCCGGGACCCGCGTTCTAGGAAAGAACCCAATATTTTCAGTTTTGCAAGCTAAATGTATTGGGCTCGTTACCGTTTGAATTAATATCTTTATGTTTTATATTAACATTAATATCTTTATGTTCTAATAATAATTTTAACCATTTGAATATTATCATGATAACAAGCTAAATATAATGGTGTAATTCCATCATCATCTTCTATATTAACATCATTGTCTTTATGTTATAATAATAATTCAATTATTTCATTATTAGGATATACTAAACTAAATAAATAATTATTGACATTCTTTTGAAGATTTAGTTCTCTCATTTTATTATGATACATTATTAATATACTTTTTATCATTTTAAAAATAATCAGGTTTTTTTTAAATTAAAAATTCTTCATAAGCGTGTTTCTATTTCTCTTTATTTTCTTGCTCATGTTTTTGTTTTAGTTCTTTATCACATTCTTTACAATTTTCTCTGAGACCATTTTTACAAATTTAACTTTCACATAGTTAGTTAAAAGTTTAGTAATAAAACACATTGAGTATCTTTATCGTTCATTTTATTAAGTATTGATTTTTTATATTATGATTTGTTATGATTGGGAACAAAATACATATTGTAAGATTTATACGTTTTTAATAGGAATAATGTATATATATATATATATATATATATATATATATATATATATATATATATATATATATATGTTAATTCTGTTTTAATAAGCAATTATAATTGCATTAATTTATTTCATGTTATTAAAAATGATTATCATTAGTAGTAGTACCTTTTATTGGATTAAAAAATGGCCTTTTTTATTTTATTTTTTTTCAAAAACCGAAGGGTACTGAGGTTGGGGGGGGGTTTTAAATGCGATGGCTTAATCCTCTAAAAGCTACTACTACTCAGATATAGCTAACCTACTAGCTGCTAGTTCGAGACTTATTTAACCTAACTAGCTAGCTAGAAATATAATTATATTAATTGGCTAACTAGCAATATATCTATATTAGTTAATATAGCTAAAAATCTATATCTGACGATCTAGCCAGGCTAACTAGTTAGCTTGCGATGCATACCGTGACTGGTTAGCTAGCTAACTTGTCAAATTATTATACAAATAGCTAACTGGATAAATTTGTATGTAATTAAGTCACTCACTATCTTATATAACTTACTAACTACGTAACCTGGCCACACAACTCTAGTCTTTCCGAACTTCTTGTTTACGGGAAGAAAATTATAACTCAAAACTTATTGTGCTAACTTATTGATTAAACTTTACATATTAAATATTTTTTATAAAAACGTTACATGCCGGGTTTTTTGAAAACACAATAACGTAAGTAAGACATGAATTATTTCTGCAACGTATATTAAAATGTCACTATTCATATATGAACATATGAGGAGATATACGACTTCATTTAATATATTATTTGTAGATTTTTACTATTTAAACGAATATTTTTACGGGAACCTAGAGAAATAGCAGCGCAAACGGTATTCCACACTGAGTTTATTAGAATGTATTCGGTAGTTATCACTGTTATGTCAAGTTGCGAACACAATACGTAGGCGGTATCTGTAGTGAGTTGGAAAACTTATGGTAGGAAGACTATTTGTAATAAATAAACGTAATTAATGTATGAACCGGCGTCATAGAACATTGTTCCCCATAACTACTCATGTAATAGTATCACCTAGGTCCGAATTCCCAACCTCTTGGGAGTTGTACCGTAATATGAGAGTAGAGAGTCTCACACATTCTTTTGGGGAAAATAGAGAAGTGGACAGACCGGGACACATTAGGACCACTGAAAGCAGAGGGCAGCAATTAACGGGGATTGATATCATATAATGAATCTTGACCCGTCTGTCCAAAAATCTTAATGGCAACTTGAACACAAAAGGGTCGAACACGCCCAAATTATACACCGCAGTCAACATTGCCGGCAGTAACAGAACACAGAGAGATCACCGGATTAGATTCAGACACTTTTAAGTACGTATCGGGATGGATAGGGTGATTGTGATGTGAATGAGCAGAGAGATTGGTTGAAAGAGGTGAGTTGGGGGGAAGGAGTTTTTTAGTTAGTTGGGGTAGACCAGTTTGGAGAGTTGGGAGTTGGAGCTCGGAGCGCATAGTTGTGCTCGGAACTAGGGAGTCTGAGTTTGGGCCAGCGCCGGACGGGTGCCCCAAAAAGTAGACTCTGTATTTACAGAATAGATCCATACTTTTGGATACGCTTATTTGGTTGAAGATCCAGAATATTGGATACACATATTTTGTTGAAAGATTCCAGCAAAATTTGGATACGCATATTTGGTTGAAGATCCAGAATATTGGATACACATATTTTGGTTGATAGATTATAGAATACTGGATACACATCTTTTGTTGGAAGATTCCAGCAAAATTGGGATACGCATATTTGGTTGGAGATCTAGAATATTGGATACTCATATCTTGTTGAAAGATTCCAGCAAAATTGGTTACACATATTTTGTTGACAGAGTCCAGTTTATTGGATACAAGTATTTTGTAGAAAGATTCCAGAATATTGGATACACATATTTGTTGATAGATTCCAGAATCATTGGACTGTCAGATTTTCATTGAGAATTGATATTATGTTTTTTCTTTATTTGACGAATATGGTAAATAAAGTTGACTATATGGGAATTTGGAGTTACAGAGTTGCAACGTTGTTTCATATCTACATTCATGTATGTTACGCTTGGGTATAACAAAGCATCTTTACACGCTACCACACTCAGCTGACAAGTCAGAGATTGGTCAAAATTTAATTTATGAACTGGCGTCATAGAACATTGATTTCCCCATAAGTACTCAGCTGACAAGTCAGAGATTGGTCAAAAAAACTCAAACTAGTATCGTCTTCGGTACTTTTTCGGTAGTTATGGAAACATTCCTTCACTTTTCCATTATATGAGCTTTCCCATAACAATTGACTGGTGATTAAATGGAGCATGGGAGTTAAAATTTATTGCAAACCACTGAGTGAGAGGTAAACGTGAAACCTGGTCATCCAAATATATGATCTGTCGTATTCCTCGGCATTATAAGACCTATTTAGAAAATAGGGAATGACATTTGAGTATTCACTTGATTTTCATTGTCTTTCCCACAAAGTACAATCATAGTGAGCAGCGAAAATTGAGGGAATAATTTGATGAGTCCTCAAGAAGACTTATTGTCCCATTAACCAGTAGGTCTTACGCTGTAGACAGTCATAGACCTGAACTAAAACAGCAAGCAAGTACGGGTTGTCAATATAAACAATGGATATCTTCAGTAATGTAGAAATATCCGTTTATAAAAACAATAACGCCATGACAGATATCGTCTAGCCTCAGTAATCATTTTGTTATGCAACTGGAAACTGCATACTTGTTCGTCCTTGACTCATACAAATTTATTGACAATAATAATATTGAGCAATTCCTAGCTACAAAAATATCAATAATTGTCAGCTTCACTTCACGTTTTGGTTATAAATCTCCTGCTCATTTCTTGACAATTGCCTTCAGTCACGAAATTTGCATTTGACTTGTGAGTGGAAAGTCATTTTTAAGTTCGTGGACTAGACATTTGTATGGGGAGAAAGAGTTCTGTTTTAACTTGATTTATCGAAAGAGCAATACTATAGCCCGGTCCATAAATCATATTATTAGTTGGAACTATTTTTCTCTAAAACTACTTGTTAGATCGAAACGATATTTTGGATCCATTTTGTGATTCTCCATGACCCTATAAAACCATTTTCTACTTTTAAAAATGTAACTAGATAAAAATATTTTCTCTATAAATTATGCATTTATAAATGCTTTGTGAATGTACATAATGTGCAATTTTTTACAGTATTACACCCGAGTCTGTTAGCAATCCAGGTTGATTAGGGTAAAGAAGTGTTATTTCTGTTTTTCTATAACTCTGCATTGACTGTGATGAAAAGTATAAATAAGCTGATCAATAAAGGCACGATAAAAATAAGACTTCATAAGGGACGAATTTTTCTCTCGATGCAGATGTGGATTGACTGGAAATATTCGTCTTTTTATACGAATTGAATTAAACTGCTGTAAAATGCACCTGTTTTTGTATTTTGTTTGGTTTTTAATGCGCATTACGTCGATCCACATAGTACCGTAATTACGATTTTCATGAGTGCGAATGTATCGTCGTTTGCGGAGATTTCATTGTAATTGACAGACTTCGGAAAATTATTCTGTGTAAATTTCTTCATGGTTTTCATTGGTCATCGTGATATTTTATCAAGATTGTCACCAATGAAATGCACGCGCATATTGGGGTATGCCTATAGAAGAGATATCAGGTAATTCAATATTAGTTGTGCTATATTTTTATTGGATGACTTGTTTGTTTCATTTTAAAATAAAAGCTAAACTCCAGTTTGTTCAAAGAAATATCGAATATTCGACGTGTTGTTTTTTAATGTTGGTAACTTGTTCGATTTAGTCAATTTATATGTGTAGTTTTATTATAATTTGAGTTTGAAATGTGAATTCACTAGTATGCATAATATTTTCTACACAATTTTACAATTACATTTGTAGAGAAGCTAGAAGTCGCCGTTTAAATTACGACATACAAAATCCTAAAATGAGAACACAGCATACTCTCAGTTTAAATAAAATGTTATTTAACCATTGGATTTTAAAATATTGTAATTATATAAATCATGAGTGACAGCAAGGTCGAAAAACGAAAACTGACAATTTCAACTGAGATGTTGATGTACGTGAGATGTTTAAAATGTTTCGGGCAAATTATGTGGTGACACTACGCAAACTGAAAGTTCGTCTGCTAAGTCATTATGATATTGATTTTTCAAAACCCGCATTATGGAGGGAAAAGTGTTATAAAATTATCATAATTCAAAAAAGGATCACCCAAAAAAATATTATAAAGTAGGCTATTCGAATGAGGAATTAAAGAAGTTCGCCTTCTCTAGTTCAAGTTATCATGTGCTACGTGTGTTATTCTCTAGTTCAAGAAATCATGTGCTACGTGTGTTATTCTCTAGTTCAAGTTATCATGTGCTACGTGTGTTATTCTCTAGTTTAAGTTATCATGTGCTACGTGTGTTATTCTCTAGTTCAAGTTATCATGTGCTACGTGTGTTATTCTCTAGTTCAAGTTATCATGTGCTACGTGTGTTATTCTCTAGTTCAAGTTATCATGTGCTACGTGTGTTATTCTCTAGTTCAAGTTATCATGTGCTACGTGTGTTATTCTCTAGTTCAAGTTATCATGTGCTACGTGTGTTATCAGACCGTCAACAAGATATTGTAAGCACATTCAAAATAAAAAGAAATATTACTTTCAGAATATGAAATGTTAGATCTCTAACATAGGATAAGATAATTGAAGAACGTGGGCAATAAGGAAAGAATGAAAGTGAAAATACTAGGAATAATTGAAATGAGGTGGACAGCTGCAGGGAAGTTTTAGTTCGAAAAATATAAGATGTGGCTTTTTAAGAAGAATGCTAAGAATAACTTGAACATATCAAAAAACCTAATGAAGATGTAATGAGGGAAGTTGACACTAAATGTAAGATACTTATCAACATCGGGGGGGGGGGACAGTTCACATTTATTTGCCAAATCATGAGAAGAGGAAGTTTGAACATCAAATGTAACAACATGGGAAAACGATGATGACAGGATAGTAGATAATAGTGACATCATGGCATATGGTAGACAGTTAGTAGTAGAGATGCACGCACTGATATGCACTGATATCTTGCTTCGCTATAAACATCACCACAGACGTCCATATCCTTTATGTATATTTGCTTCAATGCCAATGAATTATGAACAATGAATTATGAACAATGAATTATGAACAATGAATTATGACCAATGAATTATGAACAATGAATTGACATGAGCAATGACGCTGGTGTCCTATGTAAATTTTCGTTCATTCACTTTCAATGAAAACCTTTAATTTTTCAAAGTTGTAGATTAAAAACATCGGCACAAAGTTGCCGACACGCTTCCTATTTTCAAAATCGTGTTTCCGTGTGAAAATTCCATATCCTGTTGTCTTTAATATGAACAATTCGTACTTTCCTTTATCCTCTCCTTCTTCTCCCACCATCAATTGTGTTGTTTATTTTAGTAACACTAATATTGTAACATCATGTTTGTCATTAGAAATCACAGTACATATGGGAATCCCTTATCATGACGAATGCCCGGCTCTGTGTTGGCGACGTACAGAGAGGGTCCGTGACGGATAATGAACCAAGTTTAAATTGTGTATCACGACTGTTCAAACAGCAATGGCAAACTATTGACTGTAAATTATATTGCCGAAAAATCAGCACTGCCAAAAAATATAATGTATTCATGGCTAAATCTTTAGTGCTAAATATACTCAGAGTTTTAGCAAAATTCTTGTACAATACGTACAATATTGTGTATAGAAATCTCAAGACAATGAAGGCATGAATAATGAACTCATGTACAAGTACTTACACTGTGGGGTCGTAAAATGAAATCCCTGTGACTGTAGCTATCACAGTGAACAATATAACCAGCCACACGAAAACTTTTACTGTCTTCAAATCGTCCACTTTAGTATCCATGCTCAATTATAACTCACTGTCAATAAGATCAAGTTCAGTGTTCTAATATTTCCAAACAGCTTCTGAAATATTACAAATATAGACATATTATTGTTCATCAATGTTTTTAGAGAAAGTTCGTTTAAGATGAGCAGAGTATGGGGAATAAGACACAAAGAAGATGAGCAATATAAGGGAAATAAGACACAGCAAAGTAAGGGAAATAAGACACAGCAAAGTAAGGGAAATAAGACACAGCAAAGTAAGGGAAATAAGACACAGCAACGTAAGGGAAATAAGACATTACCAAATTATTACAAAATTAATTGCATTTTTTTTTGGACGCCAAGATGAGTCCAAGTATTTTCATACAATAATGATTTTATTTCTAAGCAATATTTATCTCAGTACTTTGCCGTTATTTTCTGAACGATCGTGATGCTTATCTTCTTGCTGTTGTAGACACATTTGTTGCTCGATTATTCAATTTAAAAAGTCACACAATGAACTTAAATAGAAAACAAGTCGCCCGTGTGTTGCCAGGGCTCGAAATGGGAGCAAAGAATAGCAACACTGTTTACCTTCCACGCATGTCGTAAAAGGCGAATAAGGAGGTTATGGGATGGCGTTGGCTGTCCCATCCCATATAGGGTCAGTGACCCAAACCCATGCTGAAGTCGAATGTGTCCGGCCGAAAGCCGCAGATATCGCAGCAATGCTGTAAACCATGACACGGCGCATTCCGTTCTCCGGACTGCTAATCTGCAGGAGTTTGAGAACGAACGCAGAAGATGAAAAAGAAGAAGAAAACAAGTTTCACACAAGAGAATCAACGATTTATTACCAATGATATGTATGCCGAAACCAGAAATGCAAATTTTGTTATAAATTTTGTAATTGTTTTTGAAGTTTATAATTATTTTTGTCATATTTATTTTATTATTTTTTTAATTCCTGTTTCCATGACAATACTTATCGACACGTTCGCCATTGTCGCCTTGGATGTCTGCAGGTAAATGTCTGCCGCCTAATGCGTTATGTGATAGTGCCAAAGTGTTTTTGTAATTTATTTATAATTTTTTTGCTGTGTTCAATTTGTTTCGTGTTTTCTTGAAAAATACCTTACGGTAGAAACCTTGAAACTGTCTTATATACTGTTATTTGTATTTGTGTAAACCCATACTCTATATAATTTTTAAATATTCTGCTTTCAATAGGTATATAATTGTTAATTCAAGTTACGATCACTCGCAAACTCTTGACTAATTTATATAGATTAACAGGTTGTAGTTCAGAGAAGAGAATGTGTTGTATCAGGGTTTGCAGCTTGGCTGCAACTAATGCTTCTTTCGGCCTTATGTAGACCTATCCGTCTTCATCATGGTATCGGACCATTTTGATCCTAAATTGAATAGAAAAGCCAAATCAACACCCTCCTTAGTCTACTCCTACAATATGAGTGACAGATAAGTGTCGCTATCCCTTACCTCCATATCGAGCCCCAACAACACAAAGAAAATGTTCAACATTCAACTTTAACTTCCTTATCAGATCGGAACTTCAATAACTCAAGAATGTGGAAAAACTCAAGTGTCTAAAACATCAACTTTTGGTCTTTTTTTTGCTGTATTCTTAAATGCTTAGTTCAAGTTATCGAACTACGATACGCAATATCTGGTAAACTACTACACACTCAAAACGTCGCTGTAAATGCGAAGACTCTTTCAGGCAGTTTTGGAGAATGTAAATAACCAAACTATCAGAGAATGTCCGACAAAATGGAAAGTGCCGCAATAGCCAGACAAATAAGAGGTAAATACGAAGTTAACTATAAAGGTTGCTGAATGTAACTATCAATATAAATAAATCAGAAAAAAATCTGATTCATTTATATTGATAGTTATATTCAGTAACCATTATAATTAACGTGGTATTTACCTCTTTGGAGAATGTACTTTAACGCAATGATTCAGAATGTACGCAGCACAGAATTTCTACTTAGCACAGAATGTCCACTTGCCCATTAACAGTTAGTTACCGGAAATTAACACAGGACCTGCTTGTACAAAAAAAGTGCAGCCACTACAGTACAAATCTCATAAACATTACTAATTTCAAGATAAATAATATAATTCTTTATATTTAGAATAGATGATATTGATGGTCAGAATAATGTGATATTAATGATGTCGGTAATAATAACGATGATAATAATGTTGAGGTAAATATTCAAACATGTAAACTACAAATACTAAAAAAAATGATATGTTACCAATTCCTAGAAAATAATCTACAAGAAAAATAAAGTCATATTAAAAAGTATCTTTTTGGTCCTTATTTTCTTGAACCAAATCCCAGAATATTTATAGTTATTCACGACGCCATGTTTAAATATACGGTGTTGTCTAGGCAACGTGAATCACGTGTAGGTATTGGCAGCTGTTGTGTTACTACGCCTTCAACCCACGCACTCTGCATTAATTATAATCACCCACGTTCAAGAAACATTCCCTAGGAGTTGATTTCTGTATTAATATCTGTATATCTGAAATATCAAAACTATTTTATCGTGATAAAAACTAATGTACTTCCTGGATCACATTAGTTGATTGCAGACGCAAAATGGATTGAGAATAGGAAGAGAAAGTCCGGAGAAATGTCAGAGAATATGGGCATCGTTGTCTCTTTGTGTTAGATTTTTATGAATTGTGAGTGTATTAATCGAAGAATGTAATATAGGGTTAGGTTTTGGTGGTGGTGGCTGTGGTAGTTGGGGGAATTTATGTTTATATGGTTGTGAAAATAGATGATGACAAAGACGACGATGATAAGGACAATGATGATAACGACGATGATGTTAAGGACGATGATGATTTGTGTGTGTTTTCAAACTCCCACTGTATCTCTCTCACAGCAGTACAATAGTCTTACTTGATGTCTTGAAGGGTCCATTTCATGGAATGGAAAATGGGTTGTTTCGCAGCTTTATTTGCGGCAATGACCCAATACATCCGATATTTGCGTTGATGATGATGAGCTCATAGTTCTTTAGCTATTAGTTGCTGCCTATTCATAACTCGTGGGCTTATTCTTTCTTAGTAAAGTAACCGAGGTTACACCCGAACTAAGTAACCGAGGTTACACCCGAACTAAGTAACCGAGGAACTGAGTAACCGAGGTTATACCCGAACTAAGTAACCGAGGTTACACCCGAACTAAGTAACCTAGGTTACACCCGAACTCGCAAGTAGGTTTACTATCATCTTCAAGTTGATATCATGTCTACACAGCAAGTAGATTTACTATCTACTTCAAGTTGACAGTTTAACATGTCTACACAGCAAGTAGATTTACTATCTACTTCAAGTTGACAGTTTAACATGTCTACACAGCAAGTAGATTTACTATCATCTTCAAGTTGATATCATGTCTACACAGCAAGTAGATTTACTATCTACTTCAAGTTGACAGTTTAACATGTCTACGCAGCAAGTAGATTTACTATCTACTTCAAGTTGACAGTTTAACATGTCTACACAGCAAGTAGATTTACTATCATCTTCAAGTTGATATCATGTCTACACAGCAAGTAGATTTACTATCTACTTCAAGTTGACAGTTTAACATGTCTACGCAGCGAGTAGGTTTTCTATCTCAAAGACATGGTTGTGTTAGGAGGGTTTATAGATGCATGTTTATAGATGCATGTTTATAGATGCATGTTTATAGATGCATGTTTATATGCATGTTTATATGCATGTTTATAGATGCATGTTTATAGATGCATGTTTAATTCCCAAATGAAGGCATTCATTGCATCATTATCCCTAAATCATCATGTTATCACCCAATCGAGGATAAATCCTTGCATTAGAGATGGACGTAGTCCAACCAACAGAGGCTGGAAACTAATATTGGTCTAGGATCACAGTCCTGTCCGAAGCAATCACTAGTGCTGGGGTCGGAGATACCATGCAGAGAAGCGATCACTAGTGCTGATCTCGGAGATACCATGCCGAGAATCGCACTAGCAAACACAGTACCATGCAATACAACTAGACAACATGTCCTCACAACAACAACAAATGACGTTAGCATGTACATCTTGGCCAACCAGTTCATCATTCTTCCTTATAGCTGGTGATCCCCTTCTGTAGTGACGGTACATATAACATTCCCTGCCACTTATAAGTCTGCCACAAAGGGACAAAAGTGTGATGTCTGCATATAATCGTCATTCAATGCGGACGATTTCCTAGAAGACAAAAATAAGAAATCGCAACATAATGTTATAATTATTATTTTTTCAAGATGACGGGTTACCATCCCATCTCCCAATATTTCTTGGTTTCCTGTGTAAACAAGTAAAGGTGGATCCCAGGGTAGAAGCCTGCCGTCGGGAATGGTGATTATTTTTCATGTAATAAGCTGCAGAAACTATTAGGTGGAGTGACCGGTTCCTTTCCTTGCTGTGTTTATCTTCCCCAACTTATGCGTCCGGTACCCATTTTACAGGTGAGTCGCCTGTAGGAGCAGTCGTGTCAGGCGAGAAATCACAACCTGGATATTTTTAGCTCCGGACGTGGTTTCGAACCTGGCATGCCGTAACCCGGTGATAGTAAGCTAGCTCACTATCCACTAGGTTACCGCACTCCTCAGTCTCCTAAGGCGTGCCTGAAAAGAAGACCGTATTCTATGCACCCTGAACTAGAAGTCCAGTTTTCGGTTACAACACAAGTGAATGTAAACGATAGTATGCCTATCCCCGTGTGCTAGTGATTATCAGCGGTTCTCAACATGGTTGAGATAAACCATTCGATATTAATACAAAAACAAACACAATTCCGTGGTAGTGGGTTCTCACTGTAAAGAATGCAAATGAGAAAATTTGTCACATATTTATTATTGGACACATTAAAAAAAATTTTAGAAACTATTTTTGTAAATAAACAAATCGTTGTTAAAAGATCATATATCATTATTGAGGTTATCTTCTTATAGAAGCTTCATGGCACGTCATCTATACAATCCCGTAGTCGTAACCTTCGATAACAGTTACTATGTTATTCCGACAGGCCGACTTTGTGCTTGAACTAGTTACAGACACGACGTGAGTCGGCGCAACAACAAAGAAACCTGTCGCAGGGGCCAGAGTTGTGTCCTGATGTCGACATCTGTTTCTGCAGCATTAGACTCGAAACACCATCGAATCGAATGGCTGCTGGAACAGAGGGCGGAGCACTTATGGGAATACCCCACGTGCTGTGAGGCCAGTTTCTAATCAAGAATCAAGAATATCATTACTGCAAGAATATCATTACTGCAAGAATATCATTACTGCAAGAACATCATTACTGCAAGAATATCATTACTGTAAGAATATCATTACTGCAAGAATATCATTACTGCAAGATTATCATTACTGCAAGAATATCATTACTGCAAGAATATCATTACTGCAAGAATATCATTACTGCAAGAATATCATTACTGCAAGAATATCATTACTGCAAGAATATCATTACTGCAAGATTGGGCTAATGAGAACGAACATGTTACATATAAATACGTATTATCTCTCTCACTCTCTCACTCTCTCTCACTCCCACTCTCTCACTCTCTCTCTCACTCACTCACTCACTCACTCTCTCTCTCTCTCTCTCTATGTGATATATTCTTATGTCATTCCATGATATCCTAAGTATCTTTCTGTAGCATTTCATCTCAAAGGCGTTGATCTTCTTTGCCGCTGTTTTACTTATGGTCCATGTTTCACAGCCGTATGTTATAACAGGAAAAATAAAGGTTCTTAGCGTTAGCAGTTTCTGTTCTATTTTGTTGTATTTCCATACTTTTTTCAAACGTGTTATTTTACAATATGCCATTGCCAATTTCTGCCATGCAGTCTCCTGCAAATGATGTTTGCTCCTAAGTATTCAAATTTATCCACACATTCTATCTCGGTATTGTCTATTCTGATTTTTTGTTGTTGTGTTGCTATATCTGTTGACATGATGATTTCTTTTGCGTGTTTAAATACTAGTTTTGTAATTCGCTATATTTCTTTGTGTTCTTGATTAGTTATTCCAATCCCTTTATATAATTTGAAAGAAGCACTGTGTCGTCTGTGTAGCGTAGTTCAGGAGATTCAAAACCCTCGATTATTAAAGCGTGGTAGTCAGCGTTGTGTATGTCTTCTCTCACATTTTTCATTATATTTTCTGCGTAGGTATTGAACAGGTATGGGGAGAGTATGAATTCCTACCTTAACCCTCTCTGTACCTAAAACTACTCTGAGAGATCACCCACTAACTTTACCGCAGCCTTTTGATCTCGATAAAGTTCTGCTATCATGAATTTCCTACTTACACGGGGTCTTTGTTAGCTCTAATATTTTATGGTAGTGTGTCCTGATATAACCTAATTGGACTTTGTCCACTGGTTGAAAGAGGCACGCCTCTCCAAAAGAGAGGCAAACTCATTAATTACCTACCTACCTATCAGATGAATCAGATGTCTTGGGAAACCCATGCTGTTCATTATCTCCCATAGTTTCTAGTTTTGGACGAAGTCACTAGCTATTGAGTAATCTATGAAACACATGTGCAGGTTAGTTGAGAATTCCCTACACTTTTCTATGATAAGCCTCATGTTAAGAGTGTGATCTCTTGTTCCTCTGCCCGATCTGAAACCAGCCTGTATTTTGTTTATCTCCATCTCTAATTTAGTTTGATTCTTTGCATTACGATGTTTAACATTATTTTACTTGTTTGACTTATAAGAGCGTTCGGTAATTTGAGCAAATCTGAATGTCACCTTTTTTGGGGGAGTGGTATATATAATGATTTTTTCCCCCATTCCTCTGGCATGTGCTGCTTTCCACATTTTGCAACAGTTTGTGGTAAATCCTGATTCCAGCCTCGCCCTCTGCGTGTATGTATCATTTCTGTTGATAAATCATCGTTGCTTGGGGCTTTTTTAAAACTTTATATTGCGAATATGACTTCTTCCTTTGTAGGGATTTATTTTTTAATTATTTATAATTATTTATTTATTTGTTTTGGGGTTTTTTGTTTGGTTTGTGTGTGTGTGTGTGTGTGTGTGTGTGTGTGTGTGTGCGTGCGTGCGTGCGTGTTTGCGTGCGTGCGTGCGTGCGTGCGTGCGTGTGTGTGTGTGTGTGATATATTTTACACCTTACTGCAGTATTGCCATCTATGCAAGATATCTTTCCCTTCTATTAGTATGTTTCCTTGTTGATCTTTCAGAAATTTTAATGATGGTTGAAGTATGTTGTCTCGTAGGTTCCTTTTCGAACATCATTTTTCTGTTGCATTGGCTTTTCTGTCCTTCTATTTCCAGGCATATTTTGTTTATGTAATGTTGCTTATCTTGCCTAATTCTTTTTTTTAATATCTCTTGACATGCTTCTATAATTTGCTCAGTTTTTACTACTATTTTTAATTTGTCTTCTTTCTTGGATATTTTCATAGTTTCTTCGGATATATACTTTCTTTTTCTTGTTCTTTTTGTGTAACATGTTTTTTTGCACATTATTGATAATGTCAAATACTTTGTTTTCATGTTTATTAGGAGTGTATTCTTCGTGTATTTCAAGAATGTTTTGGAATTTGTTTTGAATTTCGCTGTTGCATTCTGTCAGTATCGACGTCATATCGTATCAGGAAATGATTGAATATGTTGTTGTATATTCAATTTATGATTTGAACTTTGCAATGAGTTTCTTATGATCAGTGTCGCAGTCTGTGCCAGGTTGTGTTTTGCATTGAAGGATGTTTGTTTTCCATCTTTTTTACATGACTATATAATCAATTCACCGGTAATTTTTTAATTATTCATGAATTATTATTTTGAATTATTTTGATGTTTTCTGCGCGGAAGTTTAGCAAACATGCCCATCTGTTGTTTTTACTGTCTAGACCATATGCACCTTGGTTCAAGTCATATTGACCTCTGACTTTACCTACGTTAGCGTTGACTTCGCCTAGAAATATCTTGATGTCGTGTTTTGTCAAGCACGAATTGAAGGTGATCGTAAAAATCTTCAATTTCTTTTTCATCTGCCGTTGATGTTGGGGCATAAATCTGTGTAAATGCGATGTTTCTTTTTTCCCCCCTTTTATTCTGATGGTGATTATACGCTCATTTATGGAGTTATATCCCAATTAAGAGGATTTGATGTTTGTCGAGAAAAAGACCGCCTACACTGTTGTGTCCTCCATTTTTTGTACCGGATAAGATACACAATTCTCCATTTGTTAACTTGAATTGTCCTTTATTTGCCCATCTATGTTCCTCTATGCCCAGTATGTTTACTTGTGTTCTTTTCATCTCTTCTATTACTACGTGTTGCTTCCCATGTTTTAAACTTCTAACGTTCCATGTTCCCATTTTAATGTGTTAGATCTTTCTGTTTACGTTGATGTCCATGTCCATGTTTGTTGAGTGAATCACCTACTTACTGATCACAGAAAATGTTTCTATGTATATTATACTGATGCTAGCCAACAAGACCACAATCCTAGCCCACAAGACCACAATCCTAGAGAAAACGTTCGATTAATCCATTGGAAACTTCTAGACACCATATTCCTTTAGGTTGACATTAGTTTCGGGAGCGAACAGCCATTAATTGGACACCGTTTCCTATAAATAGATAGTTATAAATAGATATAACTACATACAACTAAATATAAATAGATATAACTACATACAACTAAATATAAATAGATATAACTACAAACAACTAAATATAAATAGATATAACTACATACAACTAATTGTAAATAGATATAACTACATACAACTAAATATAAATAGATATAACTACATACAACTAAATGTAAATAGATATAACTACATACAACTAAATATAAATAGATATAACTACATACAACTAAATATAAATAGATATAACTACATACAACTAAATGTAAATAGATATAACTACATACAACTAAATATAAATAGATATAACTACATACAACTAAATATAAATAGATATAACTACATACAACTAAATATAAATAGATATAACTACAAACAACTAAATATAAATAGATATAACTACATACAACTAAATGTAAATAGATATAACTACATACAACTAAATATAAATAGATATAACTACAAACAACTAAATATAAATAGATATAACTACATACAACTAAATATAAATAGATATAACTACATACAACTAAATATAAATAGATATAACTACATACAACTAAATATAAATAGATATAACTACAAACAACTAAATATAAATAGATATAACTACATACAACTAAATATAAATAGATATAACTACATACAACTAAATATAAATAGATATAACTACAAACAACTAAATATAAATAGATATAACTACATGCAACTAAATATAAATAGATATAACTACAAATAGCTCAATGAAAAGTATCATTTTATAAATACAGTCTATCATCAGACTGGCCCCTCCAAGGACGGAGGACAGAAGAGGCGTGTATAAGATACTCTTATGGCAACACTTACTCATTTCAGCATAGAGACAGATTCATGGGAGAGAGTCTTGCACAAGACAGATTCATGGGAGAGAGTCTTGCACAAGACAGATTCATGGGAGAGAGTCTTGCACAAGACAGATTCATGGGAGAGAGTCTTGCACAAGACAGATTCATGGGAGAGAGTCTTGCACAAGACAGATTCATGGGAGAGAGTCTTGCACAAGACAGATCCGACTTGCTTCGCAGAATTCTGAGTAATGGAGCAACTACAGTGAACCTCAGAAACTACATTGCGCAGTAAAAACTGCGCAGCAAAATCGTACTAAAAGACAAGCAAGAGCAGCTCAACGTCTCACAGACCCCTCCTACACAGATGCTCAGAGTGCGGTAGACAATTCCAGGCACACATGCAACTCGTTCACAGCCGGACACACAGCAGACATGTTAACTTCATCCCAACCTCGGTTGAGTTGTAGGATGATCGTTGCCTGCGACGGACGAACAAAAGAAACATAGTTTAAGTACTGAAGGCAATCATTAATATGAAGATGCAGGCTTTCAAGTCTTTCTTTAAGAAACAAAAGCAGGACAAACAATAATAAATGCTATGTGTGTACATACATATATATATATATATATATATATATATATATATATATATATATATATATATATATATATATATATATATATATATATATATATATATATAAATGCTATGTGTGTACATATATGTATATATAAATGCTATGTGTGTACATATATATATGTGGTTTTGTTGTTCGTTCATGACCATTGAGCTATGATGACCATTTGTTACATCCATTTATGAAATTCCCTTTGAGATATGCCCTGCCTATAAGTTCGTAAATGACTAATAGGCCCTATTCGAAATATCATTGGACAGTTCGAGCATATAATGACCACTGTAGACCGTTTTTGTTCTGTCCGTGACGGTTTAGCTACTCTCTGCTATTGAGCTGATGCATTTCTCCTCTTTTCACAAGATGATGCGCCATGTTTTACTGTAATGCGCCATGTTTTACTGTAATGCGCCATGTTTTACTGTAATGCGCCATGTTTTACTGTAATGCGCCATGTTTTACTGTAATGCGCCATGTTTTACTGTAATGCGCCATGTTTTACTGTAATGCGCCATGTTTTACTGTAATGCGCCATGTTTTACTGTAATGCGCCATGTTTTACTGTAATGCGCCATGTTTTACTGTAATGCGCCATGTTTTACTGTAATGCGCCATGTTTTACTGTAATGCGCCATGTTTTACTGTAATGCGCCATGTTTTACTGTAATGCGCCATGTTTTACTGTAATGCGCCATGTTTTACTGTAATGCGCCATGTTTTACTGTAATGCGCCATGTTTTACTGTAATGCGCCATGTTTTACTGTAATGCGCCATGTTTTACTGTAATGCGCCATGTTTTACTGTAATGCGCCATGTTTTACTGTAATGCGCCATGTTTTACTGTAATGCGCCATGTTTTACTGTAATGCGCCATGTTTTACTGTAATGCGCCATGTAGATCTGTTTTATACAGATTCTTCCCATGTATCTTGGTCTATTTCAGGCTTTCAGTGAGGTCTTTAACGAGTCCTTATAGCGCTTCGTTTGGCCATCGTGAGATCGTGTACCCTTCTCCAGATCACCATACAGAGACATCTTTGGCAGGGCGATGATTTGGCATACGTACCAGATCTGCATAAGAATAGTGTCAATGCTTTGGATACCAGATCAGTATTGTGGTTTCCGGGAATTTTGTCTTGCCATCTAATGTTCATGGCACGTTCATGTTGCATTTTCACTGAACCCAACATCACTTACTTGGCTGTAACTTGCCCAGTTGGCTTTTTTAAAGTTCCAAGATGGCTTTACCGCGATCTGTGTCATCCGTGGTGTGGAGACAGTTGTTAGGATCGGTCGATGGTCCCTACCCACATCTTCTAGGGCTTTGATGGGGCTGGTGTCTGCTATGTCAAATGAACCAAGTGTCAGATCGGATCGACTAGTCGAAATGTGTGCCCTGTGTCATAATATTGTTGATGGAATCTTCAAGATCTATAATAAGACTAGATTGAAAGTATTGCACGTCGTCAATATCTTGTCTTCTATTGTATGACGCTTGTAGCCAAGGGGGGGGGGGGTGGGAATGTGTGCATTAAAGCCGCCAGCTATGATTGTTCTCCTTGGTGTGGACTCAAACTCTGAAAGACTTGCGGATGATGTTGGGGGGGGGGAACAGTAAATATTGTCAATTGTATACCAAGTGTTGTTTTCGCCACATACCCTTATTCTCTGGTGGTCTAAGTCTCCTTCGAGACTGTTGGTCACGATGGCCTGGACAGCATTTATAATTCGTGTAATAATGCCCTGATACTTAAGACATTTACATTTGTGATGTGTGTAGTCCATGATGTTGATTTATTTCCGTGGTGTTATTGTTTTCTGGAGGAAGGCTACGTGTATGTTGTGTTCCTGTAATGTTTGTATTACTTCTTTTATCTTGTTTTGGATGCCTGCTATGTTTAGTAGTAGGAAGTTTAGTTTCCCCCTCGCTGACGTATCCCAAGGAGCATGGAAGTGATCTGTCTTGCGAGGGCCTTGGTAACCAAGGCGACGCCCGCGCTCGTATTGTAGAGTATGTTTGACTGGCACTGTGGGTTTGGTTGTTTGCTGCAGACATCTCCATCCCAAAGAATGGCATACAAATATCTTTCTCAATCTGGAACTGGTCGTGACATCATGTGCCTTCATCAAGTCTCCATGAGAAATCTTTGCTTCTGGAGATTCATATGGGGCTCACGGAGATATATTTCCCGCTGGTCACAAGCACTCGAGAGGCAGTCCCTATCCTTCTTTATATGGCCGAGTATTTGATGTGACCGTGTCACTTCCTGCATTCTATGCCTTCACGATTCTCTCCAGCATCGAGTTCCAGATTCCCAATGAATTTTCTTGACCCTGCTTCGACTATCTCAAGATTATAACATGTTCTAACTGTGGGTGCAATATCAGTTTACAAGACACTCTCGCTGCAACTTGGACATTAGACAGGGCCCGGATCCATTCAAGGTAGAGATGTTCCTCCTCACCATTCAGGATCCTTGGTGAGGGTGTCGAGATTAGACAAGAAAGTGTGATTGACAAGAAAAGAGAAAGACGGAGAGACATGAGTATAACCCCAAGTACTTTGTTGCTCCCATAACAAGGTTTGTCTGAAATAGGGGTCGTCGTGAAGGTGTTTCTACGGGCGTATGATGCCTTTAATGCGATAAGCTTACTATCAGCTGGACAGAGACAGTTGCTTCCGCATCAAACAGCTGCACCTGAACTGTGAGAGACAGTTGCTTCCGAAACAAACAGCTGCACCTGAACTGTGAGAGACAGTTGCTTCCGCATCAAACAGCTGCACCTGAGCTGTGAGAGACAGTTGCTTCCGCATCAAACAGCTGCACCTGAGCTGTGAGAGATAGTTGCTTCCCCATCAAACAGCTGCACATGAACTGTGAGAGACAGTTGCTTCCACATCAAACAGCTGCACATGAACTGTGAGAGATAGTTGCTTCCCCATCAAACAGCTGCACATGAACTGTGAGAGACAGTTGCTTCCACATCAAACAGCTGCACATGAACTGTGAGAGATAGTTGCTTCCCCATCAAACAGCTGCACATGAACTGTGAGAGACAGTTGCTTCCACATCAAACAGCTGCACCTGAACTGTGAGAGACAGTTGCTTCCACATCAAACAGCTGCACCTGAACTGTGAGAGACAGTTGCTTCCACATCAAACAGCTGCACCTGAACTGTGAGAGACAGTTGCTTCCGCATCAAACAGCTGCACATGAACTGTGAGAGATAGTTGCTTCCACATCAAACAGCTGCACATGAACTGTGAGAGACAGTTGCTTCCACATCAAACAGCTGCACATGAACTGTCAGAGACAGTTGTGGAGCGCTTCACAAAGTCCTTGACTGTAAGCGTAACGTCCAGCCACGATTCTTCATCTTCCATCCACCTTCTACATATCCCGGTGTAGGTGTATATCCATTGAATGTGCATTTACTTATAGACCGCTAATTATAATTAACCAATGTAAATAATATAACTAAAAAATACATTTTATTTTAAATAGTGGTCAACATTCCCCCCCCCCCCCCCCCCCCCCCCACCCTCCAAATCAAACTTTATAAAGTTTGAAAATTAACAAATATAGGTTTTTTTGTATTGTCAAGGAAAATAAACATTCAACGTTGTGAGCAAATGTTTAGCTAACAATGCAGTTACAGAAAACGTACACATTGAGTTATCCTATGATAACTTCGTTTCATTTGTTTGTTGTATTTCTATTTTATTTCACAAGATTCTTCACCGAACAACCATCAAAGAGGGTATGACTATGAGCCGCAACAACTTGCAAGAATGACACAAAAATAGCATCATGTTGATGGTACATGAGAGCTCTGGTTTGTGCTCTATGTACTGTATTCTTGCGCTGAAAGAACAGTTGTTCTTGTAAAAGGAAGCAAGCAGATGTGAAGGATACTGTAGATAATACTTTAAATTTAAACCTGGTTGTTTCCCTTCCACAACAAAAATATTTTTATCTAATCTTATAGATCATAAGTTCCCAAAGTGGGTGGGACATCCCCCCCTTTCCCAGTATGCGCTGATGTCGTCTAGGGGGGGGGAGGGTAGTGGTTTCAGAAGAAATTGGGGAGGGAGGTTCACACGGTATTCGGGGGCTCATAGATTAAATATACCCATAGTAATATTCGCAACGATTTTTAAAAACTCATTGCAGGACAAGTAGGTTTCCAAATCAATTCAGCAAAACAAAAATTATGGACTTCAATTCACCTAACGAAATTACTTTAAATGGACAACAACTTGAAAAAGTACAGAAATTCTCCTATCTAGGAAGCAAATTAACACTCGACGGTGATGTCATGCCAGAAATTACAACTCGCATTGCCCTAGCACCAAGTGCATTTAACAGACTGTCTAATATCTGGAAGTCATAGTCAATCAGGACACGCACGAAAATGCGCTTATTTAATTCCTGCATTATTCTGGTGCTATCATATGGATGTGAGAGCTGGAAAAGCTCTATATCTTCAGAAAAGAAATTACTGAATTTCGAGAATAAATGTCTTCATATGATAACTAACACCCACTGGAGTTAATTCAAATCGAGTGATAAAATCAGAGAAGAGACGAATCAAAACTTCATCGCAGATGTTATCAGAAAACGCCGTTCGTCCTACATCGGGCATGTCCTACGCGCAGACACCAACAGAATACACCAACAATCTCTTGAATGGATACCTACAGGCAAAAGAGCAAGGGGTAGACCAAAAGAAACAATCAGAAGAACAATACTTAGAGAAAGTAAAACAACCAATATTCATACTATTCAATAACTGCACAGAATAGCTTTGAACTGACAGAATTGGATCCGACCTCTGCCCTATGCGCTAACTTCAACGCAAAAGGAAAATGAATGAATGAATAGTAATATTTAGTCTGTATTTAAACAATACACAACTTCATACATTCATCCATTCATTCATTAATTTTCCTTTAGCGCTGAAGTTAGCACATAGGACAGAGGTCAGATCTCTCACAAGAGGCCGCACGCTTTTTATCTGTATAGCTCCATGTAGATCTATTTTGTGATGGTCAGCCTCAGACGGACTCAAAAAGCCTAAAGGACTCATTTCATTGTACTCGTGTTCCCCATATGAAACTCCGTCAGTATCAGCGATGCGGCACACCGCCTTCTTGGAGTACCACTCATTGCACGTATCTCAGTAACTTCAATCGATAATCTTCAGGAACATCCGAGAAACAAACTTTAACTTTATAAACAAACCGTCAGGGAATTTCTGACTTTGGAGATTCCCCCACTCTCAGGGAATCAACTTTTAATACTAGGAATTAGCAGAAATATGGGTGACTGCGCCACTATTTCCCCTTCCTTTTTTATTAGTTCTCACACAAAAAAATGTCATCAAATTGCACACTAAAATAAAGGGAATTGTTGCGCATGAAGTTATGTGAATATGACATGACATGGGGAAAGTGACATAAGGAAAATATTAACTTCTAAACAAATTACAAACAAGTTAAAAATGAGAATTATAAAATGCTACATCTATTCTATATTAATGTATGACTCAGAAACATGGACACTAAATAAACAATTAGAGACAGAAGTAACGCCTTTGAGATGTGGGTATATAGAAGAATAGGGAGAACCTCATGGAAAAAGAAGAAGACAAATAAAAAGGTGCTAAAAATACTGAATATGAAGAAAGAACTACAAAGAGAAATAAATATCAGGCAAATCAAATATTTTGGACACATTAAAAGACATGACACCTTATTGAAGACCTTACTTGAGGGTAAAGTCAAAGGGCGAGCAAGATGTAGGCAGATATACAAGTAGGAGAGTAACATCACACGATGGACAGGTATCAGTCTAGCAGAGTGTACCACCAAGACAAGAGACAGGGGATGTTGGAGATCCGTGGCAGTCAACCTATGTTGCGGAGAAGGCACTTGATGATCATGTAAATATCCTTTGTTATGTATGTATATATATATGTTTGCTGTGTGTTTGCTATACCCAGGAATTGCGAGCATCCTGCTCTTGCTACCTATGTGCATAAACCACCAGTTTATCTTAGCTTTGTTTCATACACAGGAGACTTCAGACTTCGTCTTTGTATATATATGTATATAATATATATAATAATATATAATATATATAATATATATATATATATATATATATATATATATATATATATATATATATATATATATATATATATATATATATATATATATATATATATATATATATATATATATATTCATCTCTATGCTAACATTTGGTAACTGTATAATATGAAAGGTGTATTACTCTTCTGGTAGAGTGTAGGTTGTAGAGCTAATGTCTATTTCATATTTACTTGATGAAGACCCTAAAATACCTTGACAGTTCTAGGTTAGAATTCAAGAATAATTTCGCACATGTGAACTATACTATTCGCACATGTGAACTATACTACCCCAAAATATTCCTTCTTGTTCATCCTAATTAACGTCATGTATCTTCGATGCTACAAATTTTCATGTGTTTTTCACTAGCTGGCGAGATAAAGTATACAAAAAGTGAACAATGATCATTGACAAAAGCCAAGTTAAGAGACGTTGTGTGGGATTAACGCACACGACTATGTTGTGTAGATGTACTTGACTAAACCCTTTTTTCGAATTGTTCTGGTGATATCGAATATATATAAACAGGCATTGTTTCCGTAAGAGAAGGGATTCAGTATCGAATACGTTATTCAAATGATGAATTGTGACACAGAAGAGACATGAAATATTGGCAAACACAGAGTTATTAAACTGTGGTCAGAAAATCCACAGTTAAGATCTGAAACTTTCTTCCAAGAGCAACTTCCAGAAATACATCATCCAATAGAGACTCAATTCTCACGCTAACTAAGCTACGTGTCAAGGTCGACCTGTCTTGGATGTTTTATATTGCTATACACACTGTCATGTGCTTAATACAGTCATCGGTCAGAAATATTAACCGTGCCTTTTGAACTTTCTGATATTTATGTTTCATATCTTCACCTGGTCCGTGTGAAAGGATTACTTCTGTTATAAAGATAAATATAGTACTGTAGGACTGCAGAAATGTAGTACTGTAACACTGCAGAAATGTAGTACTGTAGCACGGCAGAAATGTAGTACTGTAGCACGGCATAAATGTAGCAATTTGATGGAACGGAATAAGAAGAAACTACGAGAAACTACTTAAAATCAAAACCTTAAAAGAGTGATTGAAATTAGAATAACAATGACATTGTTTTTTAAACTGGAACTACTGTTGGTTAAGTATGTCAAAAGTCTTTTACACGTACGATTTTGGTTCAAACGAACAATGTGAAGTCATAGTGGCAGTTTAAAGATGGCTGATCTACTATTTACATGCATTACATAAAAAGGAGAGTTCTGTGTTCAGTGAAGGATTGAAACTTATAGCAAATAGCAGGTGATTGCAGATCCTATATTTCATGCATGTCAATCCAGCTAGTCTATGAATGAAAATCCAGTATGTTGATATGTGTCTGTCAATCCAGCAAGTGTATGAATGAAAATCCAGTATGGTGATATGTGTCTGTCAATCCAGCAAGTGTATGAATGAAAATCCAGTATGGTGATATATGTCTGTCAATCCAGCAAGTGTATGAATGAAAATCCAGTATGGTGATATATGTCTGTCAATCCAGCAAGTGTATGAATGAAAATCCAGTATGTTGATATATGTCTGTCAATCCAGCAAGTGTATGAATGAAAATCCAGTATGTTGATATGTGTCTGTCAATCCAACACGAGTATGAGTGAAGTAGGGAGTGTCAAAATGGCTTGAGTTCTGTGGCAGAATAATCATGACCATAGCATGCACACCGAACAGTGAATTAATAATCATTTGCCATATTCTGTAAACCTTGAATAGTATGAATATTGTTTGTTTTACTTTCTCTAAGTATTGTTCTTCTGAGTGTTTCCTTTGGTCTACCCCTGGCTCTTTTGCCTTTAGGTATCCATTCAAGAGAATAGTGGTATATTCTGTTGGTGTCTGCGCGTAGAACATGCCCGATGTTGGACGAACGGCGTTTTCTGATAACATCTGTGATGAAATTTTAATGTGTCTCTTCTCTGATTTTATCATTCGATTTGAATTCACTCCAATGGGTGTTAGTTATCATACGAAGACATTAGCTCTCGAAACTTAGTAATTTCTTTTCTGAAGATAAAGAGCTTTTCCAGCTCTCACATCCATATGATAGCACCGGAATAACGCAGGAATTAAATAAGCGCATTTTCGTGCGTGTGCTGATTGACTTTGACTTCCAGATATTAGACAGTCTGGTTAATGCACTTGATGCTAGGGCAATTCGAGCTGTAATTTCTGTCATAAATGAAATATAACAGTATATAAAGACAAAAAGGTACTAAAAAGACGATTCAGCCTACGGGTCTTTCTAACAAAAACAATACATTACAGAGAAAAAATAATTTTCTGGACATCTCACATTTTATAAATATGGATTTTATGTAATATGTCTTGATTGTGTAATTGCTAATGTGTTTTCTGTTAGTCCCTTTTCTATTGTTGTCCTTCATCTTTGGGACATCGGCCTGTATGATCTAGAGGTAGGAGACAAGTTTGAGAAACACTCTGCTAAATAAAAGATCACCTCAAAAATATTGATTTAATTGTGCTTGATTTACGCCAAATGTACTCCGTCAAGATTACCAATATTAGAAATAACAATCAAACTGTCAGAGGCTATCTAACAAAGTGGATAGTGCCGTAGTCACAAATCTAAGTGCATAGTGCCGTAGTCACAAATCTAAGTGCATAGTGCCGTAGTCACAAATCTAAGTGGACAGTGCGGCAATCACAAATCTAAGTGGACAGTGCCACTGTCAAAAATTTAAGTGAACAGTGTCGCAGTCACAAATTTAAGAAGCCATAACAATTGTGATAAAGTAGTATTGTTACTGATTAACAGTGTCGCAGTCACAAATTTAAGAAGCCATAACAATTGTGATAAAGTAGTATTGTTACTGATTAACAGTGTCGCAGTCACAAATTTAAGAAGCCATAACAATTGTGATAAAGTAGTATTGTTACTGATTAACAGTGTCGCAGTCACAAATTTAAGAAGCCATAACAATTGTGATAAAGTAGTATTGTTACTGATTAACAATGTCGCAGTCACAAATTTAAGAAGCCATAACAATTGTGATAAAGTAGTATTGTTACTGATTAACAGTGTCGCAGTCACAAATTTAAGAAGCCATAACAATTGTGATAAAGTAGTATTGTTACTGATTAACAGTGTCGCAGTCACAAATTTAAGAAGCCATAACAATTGTGATAAAGTAGTATTGTTACTGATTAACAGTGTCGCAGTCACAAATTTAAGAAGCCATAACAATTGTGATAAAGTAGTATTGTTACTGATTAACAGTGTCGCAGTCACAAATTTAAGAAGCCATAACAATTGTGATAAAGTAGTATTGTTACTGATTAACAGTGTCGCAGTCACAAATTTAAGAAGCCATAACAATTGTGATAAAGTAGTATTGTTACTGATTAACAGTGTCGCAGTCACAAATTTAAGAAGCCATAACAATTGTGATAAAGTAGTATTGTCACTGATTAACAATGCCCGGCTCTGTGACGTAGTGGTTCAGAGCTTGTCTGTGACGGCCAAGGTACCGAGTTTTGATCCCCGCTGCAGGCAATTGTGCATCCGGACCGTTCAGAGCTTGTCTGTGACGGCCAAGGTACCGAGTTTTGATCCCCGCTGCAGGCAATTGTGCATCCGGACCGTTCAGAGCTTGTCTGTGACGGCCAAGGTACCGAGTTTTGATCCCCGCCGCAGGCAATTGTGCATCCGGACCGTTCAGAGCTTGTCTGTGACGGCCAAGGTACCGAGTTTTGATCCCCGCCGCAGGCAATTGTGCATCCGGACCGTTCAGAAGGCAATCGTAACCTACTGAAAGTATTTATATATATTGCGTAGAAAATCACTACAGCCAAATAAATGCTGGTTGATGGCTACGTCCTAAATAGGATACGCTATCCATTTTAATGAACAATAAATGGAATAAATAGCAAAAATAGTGTCAATGATAAACAAAAAACTAGGGAACAATGACATTTCACATCTTGCTGTTCAATATGAACCTTAGAAATAACCAACTAGAAATAAATACCCACACAAAACTGTTCATACAATGAGATGGTCTTTCACTAGCATTTTATTGTGTTTGGAAAAAAAAGGCGCAATCATGTTTCGTTACATGCAATAGCCGTGATTGTTGATTTGAATCATTTTAATCACGTCTGACACTCATGACTCATTCTCTTGTAGCATTCCACTTACCTCGTTTCATTGTGTATATCGATTGTGCGCAAAATTCAAATGTGCACCGCTATTGCTTATCACTAAAGCTTACTGCGCCTTTTTTCAAATAAAACAAGATGCTGGTGTAAGACCATCTCATTGTTTGAGTTTTGTTTGTTTATTTCTTATGTGTTGCTGTTTCTTCATAAAGGCCCCTATTGGACCGTAACGTGGAAAAAGTCTTTGTTCTATTGTTATTGTTGTTATTTTTAATTTAGATCTTATTGACATTACGTTCGCTATTATTTCGTCGTATCGGCAAACAGTTACAATAATATTTTAGCATAGTTTATTCTAATACATCTCATACATGGTCTAATACATGATTCTAATACATGGTCTAATACATGATTCTAATACATGGTCTAATACATGATTCTAATACATGGTCTAATACATGATTCTAATACATGGTTGATATATCAAGTATAGAATATGAACTGGATATAAACATCCAAAAAACAAATACCATGATAATCAGCAAAGTCACAGAAAAACAATAGCTAAACACAAAAATACATGGACAGAAACTACAAGTACAACATTATCAATATCTCGCACACATAGTCACAAATGATGGCAGATGTGAAGCAGAAGTTAAAAGGT
Organism: Meghimatium bilineatum; assembly: GCA_034231615.1. Classification (NCBI taxonomy): domain Eukaryota; kingdom Metazoa; phylum Mollusca; class Gastropoda; order Stylommatophora; family Philomycidae; genus Meghimatium; species Meghimatium bilineatum. The sequence goes on along the minus strand of CM067299.1, from coordinate 116,008,145 downwards.
GAATAGGTATGGCTTAAAGTACTTTCAATAACAAGAGGAAAATATTAACATCTAAACAAATTAAAAATAAGCTAAAAATGAGAATTATAAAATGTTTCATTTATTCTATATCCGTGTATTTCTCAGAAACAACATGGATAATAAATAAACATTTAAAAAACAGAATTGATGCCTTTGAGATGTGGATATATAAAAGAATAGGGAAAACATCATGGAAAGAGAAGAAAACAAAGAGGTTCTAACAAAACTTAATATGAAGAAAGAATTATTAAAGGAAATACACATCTATCAAATAAAATATTTTGGACACATTAAACGACATGAGACTTATTGAAAACCTTACATGAGAGTAAAGTCGAAGGGAGGCTTGCAAGAGGTAGACAGAGATACTAGTGGGAGAGTAACATGACAGGATGGACAAATTACAGTCAAATTACAGACAAATTACAGTAGAGTGCACCATCAAAACAAGAGACAGGGGATTTTGGAGGTCTGTTGCAGCCAACCTTCGGTGCGGAGACGACACTTGATGATGATAGTTGCTACTACCACTAACAGGACATACTCCTACATATTATAGTTACACGCGATAATTTCCATCTCAATGTTACTGAAATAATTCTCGTCTCAATGTTACTGAACTAATCCCCGTCTAAATGTTACTGAAACAATACCCGTCTTAATGTTACTGAAATAATCCCCGTCTAAATGTTAATGAACTAATCCCCGTCTAAATGTTACTGAAATAATCCCCGTCTAAATGTTACTGAAATAATCCCCGTCTAAATGTTACTGAAATAATCCATGTCTAAATGTTACTGAAATAATCCATGTCTCAATGTTACTGAAATAATCCCCGTCTAAATGTTACTGAAATAATCCCCGTCTAAATGTTACTGAAATAATCCATGTCTCAATGTTACTGAACTAATCCCTGTCTCAATGTTACTGAAATAATTCCCGTCTCAATGTTACTGAAACAATTCCCGTCTCAATGTTACTGAATTAAGCCCTGTCTCAATGTTACTGAAATAATTCCCGTCTCAATGTTACTGAAATAATCCCTGTCTCAGTGTTACTGAAATAATCCACGTCTAAATGTTACTGAAATAATCCCCGTCTAAATGTTACTGAAATAATCCATGTCTCAATGTTACTGAACTAATCCCCGTCTCAATGTTACTGAATTAATCCCTGTCTCAATGTTACTGAAACAATACCCGTCTTAATGTTACTGAAATAATCCCCGTCTCAATTTTACTGAATTAATCCCTGTCTCAATGTTACTGAAATAATTCCCGTCTCAATGTTACTGAAATAATTTCCGTCTCAATGTTACTGAAATAATCCCTGTCTCAATGTAACTGAAATAATTCCCGTCTCAATGTTACTGAAATAATTCCCGTCTCAATGTTACTGAAATAATCCCCGTCTCAATTTTACTGAATTAATCCCTGTCTCAATGTTACTGAATTAATCCCTGTCTCAATGTTACTGAAATAATTTCCGTCTCAATGTTACTGAATTAATCCCTGTCTCAATGTTACTGAAATAATTCCCGTCTCAATGTTACTGAAATAATTCCCGTCTCAATGTTACTGAAATAATCCCCGTCTCAATTTTACTGAATTAATCCCTGTCTCAATGTTACTGAATTAATCCCTGTCTCAATGTTACTGAAATAATTCCCGTCTCAATGTTACTGAAATAATTCCCGTCTCAATGTTACTGAAATAATCCGTCTCAATGTTACTGAAATAATCCCCGTCTCAATGTTACTGAAATAATCCGTCTCAATGTTACTGAAATAATCCCCGTCTCAATGTTACTGAACTAATCCCCGTCTCAATGTTACTGAAATAATCCCTGTCTCAATGTTACTGAAACAATACCCGTCTTAATGTTACTGAAATAATCCCCGTCTCAATGTTACTGAAATAATCCCCGTCTCAATGTTACTGACATAATTCCCGTCTCAATGTTACTGAAATAATCCGTCTCAATGTTACTGAAATAATCCGTCTCAATGTTACTGAAATAATCCCCGTCTCAATGTTGCTGAAAATATATCTAAAAGAAATCAAAAATGTTTAACACTGCTAGACGTGGATGTCGTTAGAGGCCACTAACTGTTTGAGGTTTGAGGTTGACTGCCCACAGCACACATATTCACGGTGAGTGACACACAGAACAAAATACTGGACAAGATTTAGAATGAGGTCATGTGTATTATCCAGCGATGTACCGAGAATGCTCCCTGTGTGGCGATGAGATTTCTCTTTGACTTCCCGACCGTAGCGTGACGAGTCTATTGCTGCACGGAATTTGAAGCAATAACAAGAAAACAGTTCCACATTATCTCTGTGATTTGTGTGTGCGTTTGTTTATGTGTGTGTGTTAGTACGCCTCGACGATCTGTGAGAGATAAGCCGGATAATCCAGAAAACTGACGTGCATCTCTTCAAGTGATTAATGCTGTCCTCCAGGCCCAGCTAATGTGATTGTCATGATCTTCTAAATCGCCATGCGGTGACACCACTGATACTATATACTCTACCTCAAAGTAATGTTCATAAACAGACATCTAGACCATGGGTTCTCAACCTGTTAGCAGTACGTTCACTTTGAGGACAAATTTTGTTCCGCTATTTCCTGGGACCTAAAAAAAAAAAAGCTTATGACATTTTTTCAAGAAATACAACCTTTTATAACAACTTCCTCCAGACCAACACAATATGTATGTAATAGCGGAAATTCGCTTTATACAGCGCAAACAATAACAAATAAATATATTTGTGGATTTTTTAAAGTGTTGTTATTTAGAAATATTTGTTATAAAAGAAAACTCTATAGCGTGATTCCACTGTAATATTAGTTAAGGGATAAATGTTCCAGTGTAGGGTAGTAACCATACACAGGATGTAAGTGGCTGGAGTAACACAGGGCAAATGTTTGTTTATCTTATGATATTAGTTATCTGTTCCTTCAGCGCCGATTACGGTAACGAGGAAATAACCACTATTTTCCAGTTCTACAAGGTGCTGATTTGTGCAGTTACTTGTAGGTTATTGAGACCCATAGTTATACACTCTCTTTTATGGTTGTTCGACGAAGAGCAGAAGTTAAATACGTAGAGTATACATTCTACGTAAAGTTCTATGAGAAATAGAACGGGGGTAATGTAATGTTAAGTAACTCGCCCTCTGAATAGAGGACCAGGGTTTCTAATCCACCCACTCGTTATATGAGGTTTGAAATCAAAATTACTCCCGTGTTGTTCACCCAACTTTGGTGAAGTAATGTACCAAGGCCCGTGCTCTGGAAAGGTTGAGTAATGGCTTCATAGCTACTTAGCAAGTATTTGGTATTAGGTATGTTAATACCTAATACACCGGACATGTCCGTATGTGCTCAGATTTCTACTACAGTAAATCTCTCAGGGTACAATTATTAAATAACTGACGGCATTACACTACTGCCAGTTCCAGAGATTTTCAGTCTCTTTTTAGTAGATTGTCAAGAGTATGTATGTTTATCATTTCGTTGAGCGATGAATTTCTCATGCGCCTAATTCCACCATTCTCTCGTCCTTCTCTGGGTGTTCTAAACTTGATCCCAAATTACTTCAGTCGCTGTAATACTGTTTCATCCAGTGAATTGTTCTACACTTGATCCCAAATTACTTCAGTCGCTGTAATACTGTTTCGTCATGTGAATTTTCATTTTCCACTAGTCGGCCCAGTATTACTTTCAAGCTCTCAACTTTGTCCATATTCAAAGTGCCGAACCCAGGTACTCTTGTTGCCAGCGTGTTAGCACGCTCATTTTCGCATTTTCCAGCATGACCTGGGCGGTATATTCATTCGAGTTCAGGAAGGACAGATGTATCTATGTATGTTGCCATTCATGTCGCAATCATCCGTCTTAGAGCTTCTGAAGCACGGATTGAGAGTCGGACACAATCAAGCGTGACTTCTGAGAACTATCGTAAGGTTCATGTAATTGCATTTACCTGCATTCTAAAACTGTAGGTTATTGTCACACTGCCTGCATTGTCCTCTATCAGTTGCATGATCGCAATGTCTGTCTTCCTCTCACACTAGCAGAGACACCCTATCTGGACTTTTCTTCACGCCGGACCGACTCAGTATGAGTGCATCCTCACTGCCTGCATTGTCCTCAATCAGTTGAATGATCGCAATGTCTCTCTTCATATTATCTCACTCTGTGTATTCCCTACCTATGGTGATCATGACCTTCCGTTATGCTCATCATCAAATGCCGTGTCGAATGGCGTTGACGATCATATTTCTCCATGTACATCGATCTCTCATATATATCTCTCATCAATCTCTCTGTTAGTGTGGCCAAGCGAAGACATTTAGTCAAACGGCCCATTATCTTTTCTCTCGGTCTTCATCATGATCTTTTCCCTTCTATCTTTCCTGTTGTCACTATATTTTCAATGCCTCCTCTTCTCATTATGTGCCCAATAAATGTTGACTGTATTTTTCTTATATTATCAATAATGTATCTTTTCACATCCATCCTTCTAAGACATTCTTCACTAGTAATCTTTGCTGTCCAAGGAATGCGCAACATTCTTCAAATAAATCCCATTTCCGCTGCCTCCAATGATTTTGTGATGTCTTATTTATTGTCCATGCTTCACTTCCATAGAGTAGCACTGGTTCAATGTAACATTTGAGGATACGTTTTCTAGTATCCATCAATATGAAATTGTTGCACAGGATATTTTTCATTTTATGGAATGCTGCTTTTGCTTGTCCTATTCTGCTTGTAATTTCGGTCTTGCGTTTACCATTTGACGTTATTAATGTTCCTAAATATTTGAAACTACTCACTTGTTTTAAGTTTTTTCCGGTAGGCTGCAAGTATTTAAATAATTTGTTATAGTGCTTCAGCAAGACAGTCACAACGGATATTCAAGATCCGTTGAAGATAACCTTCGATGCCAGGTCACTTGATGGTATACAAGGAAATAGGTTAAAGTGTTATCAATTCCCGATTGGGCATACTAGCAGCGAAACATAAGGATACACACGACATTTCAAATAGGCAGCCTTCATCGGGACGAAAGGGGACAAACTTACTCTTCCTATTCTCGTCATACCTTGTGTGTTTCCATCGTAGGTCAATTACAATTATGTGGAATCATGTAAAATCATCCTTCCAATTCGTCACGTTGTGTCGACATTCAGTGAAAATTTAAAAGGTTGATTCCAAACGAAAATCATGGGAAGTCAACTTCAATTTAGAAAGATGATTTCCAACGAGTCTTAGTTTTGTTGACGGTCATGCCTTTGTGTAGTAAAATCAGAGAAATCCGTGTCCTCAAAACTGCCTGTGCTAAGAATATCTCCCACACTTATATGGAGGTGAAAAAAACCTACATTGTAACCGATTCAGTTTTCTGTTATTATTCTTAGACTTTTGATATCGAATCCTGTGGAAATTCTGAATTGACAATTTATCTTACAATCATTTTTAGTGTTTCAAGTATTTTTAATGCTTCTGGCGTGGGCATCTACCAATAAAGTATCCAAGGCTTTCAAATTCTAACAGTAATGTCATTAAATCATCTCCCACACATAGATGTGTCTTCGTGTCGTTTTATGTGTGTGGATCAGAGTTACCACTCGTATGCTTTTTTCCCAATATCTGGTTTTTTTAATCCAGTTCTTTTTTATGAGAACGCTTGGTCGGTGAGAAAATTTTCAATAAATGTTGAAAAATGTTCACAAGCCTAGCGGAGCATACAAATCATGTGCATGGAGTTTGAGATCGCCACAGTCACCCTAACATAGCACTGTGTTATTTATTGTATAACGGCGGTTATTTTGTCAGAATAAGTCCATGCTTTCAAGTATCTAAATGATCGGTATTGATATGAGTCTAGGTTATCTATAGCTATTTTCACCTTTGTGAGTAACATATATACTTATTGTCATATACTTATTGTCATATACTTATTGTCATATTCTTATTGTCATATACTTATTGTCATAGGATTACATGCTTATTCGATAACCAAAAACAGACTATCTTGCATGTATAGGCAGATGGTTAACAAAAAACAGACTATCTTGCATCTATAGGCAGATCTTGAATGTATAGATGGTTAACCAGAAACAGACTATCTTGAATGTATAGACAGAAGATAAACAAAAGATGAAGGAGACGGTGCTGAAGATGCATCATGAATGCATGTTGACTGAGAAAGACAGAATATATAGATCTACCGGGGTACGATGATGTTGTGGCTTACAAGAAATAACCAATTCATTTACAAATAGTAAGACAGAATGCAACCAAAACACACTCTAGAGTGCCGGCTGTGCACTCATCCCTATGAAACTGTTGACCACCACCTTTTTTTAATGCCCAGCGCTTGATGACATCAGGAAAATGCTTCTCCCTCCAGGGCCAGATAAATGGAACACATTATATGGAACAAAACAGCAGCTCACAAACACATGCATATATCACACGATGATTTTCGATCAAAGGGCATTAGCACATGGACTGACGGATCAGTCAACTAACACTGAGAAGTGTGTACTATTTGTCATTTTTATCGTTTGAAATTCGTATAATTTCATGAATTCCACTTGCTGAAATATTTTCTGATCAGACATTGTTAATATCTGCACACTGTAAATAAATTTATTTATTAATACGTGATAGTTTATTGAAATATATATTTCTAGTAATCGCTTGCAAATTAGGAGCGGTTTCGGGGACGAGAAAGAATGATGGTCAATAAACGAAGTACTGGGACGTCAGTTAACGTGTAATGGCGGATACACTCAAGAAGATATCTGAGCACCTATGGACTTGTCTGGAGTGCAATGACGATGATCCAAAGACTAACTAACTTACAAATATCGATGACATGTCAATCTATCTATACGCTGTGGCCTTTGTTTACCTTGTGGTGTCAGGGATAGAAGATTTATCTGGAGTGCTTCTTGTGAGCTGTTTATAATCTTCTATTCCAAGTTATACTTACCGCTGATAGTTGGAGCCATCAGAGAATAAAATAAAGGTACGGCGAGATCAAAGTTGGAAGGAGCCAGATTCATTGCCGTGCCTGATCATTGATTTGTCTTGTCTTGTCTTAACCATGTGTGCTGTTAGGCGTCATGGGGAACCGAAGTCTTCTTTCTTTCGTTAACTGTGATGCTGCTGTCATAGTGCAGCCTTGGTGTTCTGTTTTTCTCTGATGGCATATATCCATCTTCGTCTGGGTCTTCTCATGTTTCTTCTTTCAGATGATATTTTATTGAAGACTATCGATGGAATGCTATCTGGTTATATTCTGATTAGGTGGCCAAACCATTATCAGTGATTTGTATTTTGTACATATTAAAAGTAATGACACCTAGTTGAGAGCAGACTCTAACGTTCTTCAGATTCCAAAAATAAAATAGTTCCACAGATTCCAAACAAAAAAATAGTTCAATAGATCCCAAACAAAAAAAGAGCTTCACAGATTCCAAACAACAACATAGTTCTACAGATTCCAAACAACAACATAGTTCTACAGATTCCAAACAACAAAATAGTTCTACAGATTCCAAACAACAAAATAGTTCTACAGATTCCACACAACAAAATAGTTCTACAGATTCCAAACAACAAAATAGTTCCACAGATTCCAAACAACAAAATAGATCCACAAATTCCAAACAACAAAATAGTTCTACAGATTCCCAACAAAATAGTTCTACTGATTCCCAACAACATAGTTAAACAAATTCCAAGCAACAAAATAGATTCACAAATTCCAAAAACAAAATATATCTACAAATTAGAAACAACAAAATAGTTCTACAGATTCCAAACAACAAAATAGTTACACAGATTCCAAACAACAAAATATTTCTACAGATTCCAAAAACAAAATAGATCTACAGATTCCAAACAACAAAATAGTTCCACAGATTCCAAACAGACTGAACCGAGATTTTAACAAAATGGTCCTTTACAAGAAAAAAACATAATACATAAAGATCTAGTTAAACTGTGTTTTTAGGAGTAGCAGCAATAATATGAGATACATTACTTAATGGTTAACCCGTTCACTTTGTGTTCAAGAGTTCACGGGATTGAGTCCGGTTGACATCGTCTTGTTTATAAAGTTGACCTTTTTCAGAGATCCCTGTGGGTTACCGCTTGAAGCTACGGAGTTACGTGTTATGCGTGGTACTCTCGGCAAGCGAAGAACTGCTTCTTTAAAAGCAACATAATTCATATGGGTTAACCCGAGTACAATTAAGGCAATCCTCGACACCTTTTGTGAGTTTATTACGAAGAGTAGCAACTGCTGATTGAGTGACGTCACGTTTATGTCTAAGAGTAGCAGCTGCTGATTGAGTGACGTCACGTTTATTACGAAGAGTAGCAGCTGCTGATTGAGTGACGTCACGTTTATGTCTAAGAGTAGCAGCTGCTGATTGAGTGACGTCACGTTTATTACGAAGAGTAGCAGCTGCTGATTGAGTGACGTCACGTTTATGTCTAAGAGTAGCAGCTGCTGATTGAGTGACGTCACGTTTATGTCTAAGAGTAACAGCTGTTGATTTTAGTCAATTTGTGTCTAAACGTGAGTGGTAGCTGTTGAGTATGGTCAAATTTATGTCTAAGAGTGGTGGTCCCCTTTGAGTATAGTTAAGATTATATCTAAGAGTGGTGGTCCCCTTTGAGTATAGTTAATATTATATCTAAGAGTGGTGGTCCCCTTTGAGTATAGTTAAGATTATATTTAAGAGTGGTGGTCCCCTTTGAGTATAGTTAAGATTATATTTAAGAGTGGTAGAAGTATAGTAAATTTATGGCTATAAGTGGTAGTTGTTGAGTGTAGTCAAATTTATGTCTAAGAGTTATAGCTTTTGAGCATCTTCAATTTTATGTCTAAGTGTGGTAGCTGTTTAGTGTAGTCAAGTTTATGTCTTGGAGCGGTAGCTGTTGAACATCATCAAGTTTATGTCTTGGATCGGTAGCTGTTGAACATCATCAAGTTTATGTCTTGGAGCGGTAGCTGTTGAACATCATCAACTTTATATCTTGGAGCGGTAGCTGTTGAACATCATCAAGTTTATGTCTTGGATCGGTAGCTGTTGAACATCATCAAGTTTATGTCTTGGAGCGGTAGCTGTTGAACATCATCAAGTTTATGTCTTGGAGCGGTAGCTGTTGAACATCATCAAGTTTATGTCTTGGAGCGGTAGCTGTTGAACATCATCAAGTTTATGTCTTGGAGCGGTAGCTGCTGAACATCATCAAGTTTATGTTTAAGCGTGATGTATTACAAACGATAACTATACACAAGTACCATCAGATCGTGCCCCTCAGAAATCATTGCTAAACAGACAAGATGGATACAAGGCTAGGGTAAGACCATGTAAACGATAATCACAGAAATACAGGAAGCAACGAAAACTATGTATGAAGACGACAAAAGAACTTTTCTCCATAGAACTTAGAGAACTCTTGTACCCTTGACGCTGCAAGGCATAAAGGGGTATAGTGGGAAAAGAATCACAGACAGAGAAGAAATATAGCTCTTAAACTAGCATGCGTTTGGACATGTAATATGACATGATTCCTTGTCAAAAACAATACTTCAAGGAACCTTCGGTGGTAGACAAAGAAGAGGATGATAAATAAAAACATGGACAGACAATACCTAGGAGTGGACAGGACAAGATATTTCCTCACTCATCCGCAACGTTGAAGATAGAAATCGCTGGAGAACTCTGTGTAGTGAAGCATCCAATATGGTACCCATACGACCATGACGGGTTATGGGTTATAGACAGATATCTAAGAGTAGTGGACTCGAATGGTTTTTTTAAACAAAATGGAAACAAAATAAAAAAACATGGAATACAGAAAAAATGAAATTTGTAATTTATTGAAAGAAACTCTGCAAGACACACGCCCTAATTTTCAGGCGTAAGAAAATGGCATCTCTAATTAAGCAACGTTATGAAAGGCATCATGTACCATGACATTTATAAAATCCGTACACACATCACATTTTTGACAGCCCTAACAATGTACACATCCTTAATTAAACTGGATCAATAATTCACAGAACATCATCCACTTGGTTTCTTTTCTTTTCATTCTCATAAGACCGCAGTCAAACACAACTTACACAATTGCAGATCTGAAAGGTTATCAGACATCCGTCTGGGCATAGTCATAAATCAAATAAACAGACAATACATATTTCTTGTTACAGTTCCTTAATAAAAACAGATTTGTTTGTTGCAAAATTCACGCCGCCTTGATCGATCTGTAGTCACTTCTTTGTCATCCGTGTATATTATTCTTTTCGTTCACAGTTTAACAGTCCATACAGTAAGTCCAATTTTCTTGAAAATATTGCTGTATTTGAAAGCTCCTCAGTGCTCCCACAGTGTCCAGTTTTCTTGATAAAATTGCTGTATTTGAAAGCTCCTCAGTGCTCCCATAAATCTAGTCGTATTGTGTGATACCATGGTTACTAGTGGGCTTCTCGGCCAGGTATCTCCGATTTCAGCACCTGTGCTTGCTTTGGCAGGACTGTTGTTCTGCTCAATGTCAGGGATGATCCGAACAAACTTAGTCCACGATCTGCTGACTGGACTAAGTTCCCATCTCCACTTCAAGGGGTTGGCCTAGATGGGAGCCTATTTTACTCATATAATTTATAAATTGAGAATTTTGTCTAAAAACACTCATCTGTTTAATATAAAATTACTAGATGTGAATTCTCTAGTTATCAACGACTCGCTAGACGTGAATTCTCTAGTTGTCAACGACTCGCTAGACGTGAATTCTCTAGTTGGCAACGACTCGCTAGACGTGAATTCTCTAGTTGGCAACGACTCGCTAGACGTGAATTCTCTAATTGTCAAAGACTCCACATTTCACATTTGAGGATAGTCCATAAATTACGTCAACAATTGAGGTGGGTGAGGATTGACAAACATTAACGTCATCAATGCCTTTTCAAACAGCTTTTAAATTGTTTGAATCTGAAAACAATTTCTTAAAAAAAAATTGGAAAAATAGCATGTACTTGTTTTCTTTTACTTTTCCTGCAATTATATTTTTGGGGAAGGGATGGGGTACACATATTGTGATATAATTATCCCTGACTTCTTGACAGTTCGACTAACTATACTCGAAAAATATATAATTATGTACACAGACGGCTTAGTCAACACAAATACCAATAAAAGCAGTTTTTTGTTGTCTACAGGTGAAGTTGGTTGAAACGGTGTGAGAAATCATCTGTATACCACCATCACATCGAGCATGAGGATGAAGATAGAGGGAATTACAGCAGAACTTATTTGGCTGATAACTGATGCATCAACACACACCAAAATACATACATATTCTCAAAGCATGCTGCGCAAGATAGACAAATGCATGTTGAGAAAGGAATGGTTTGATCTATTGAATAAGTCAATTATCCAGAGGAGTACATAGATATACTCTCCTGGTCATGCCGGGGTCAGAAAAAATGGGAGAGTCAAAACATTGGCATGCAATGCAGCTATAGAAGGAACAATGCTGAGAAGAGATAAAGTAAACTTGATTAAGGCAGTCATAAATTCATTGCAAAATGAATAGGAGGTTAAAGAGGCTAAGAACGTACACATACAAAGAATGTCAGAAATGGGAGTGCCTAGAGGTGAGGGAAGGAAAAGTACACTTTTTGGAAAGACCCGAAGATCGTGAAATGAAACCTGACCGGAGCTCTGAGATGTTTACATACACTGAGATGGCTGCAGGAACAGAGAGAGGAACACTTATGTCCCACATGCTGCTGTTCTAGTTTCTAATCAAGAATTGACAGTTTGTTGGAAAGGGATGGCAATGGGTCAAATATTGTCCAAACAATGTAGAAGAAATTTATGGTCATCCCTTTCCAGCAACATAAGAGGTTTTTCCGAGCCCCGACCCCACTTTCCAGCAACATGAGTCGTTATCTTCCACGCCCCGACCCCACTCTCCGGCAACATGAGTCATTTTCAGAGTAGCAACCCCACTTTCCAGCAACATGAGTCGTTTTTCCAAGTCCCGACCCCACTTTCCAACAACATGAGTCGTTTTTCCAAGTTCCGACCCCACTTACCAGCAACATGATTCATTTTTCCGAGCCCCGACCCCACTTTCCAGCAACATTGAGTCGTTTTTCCGAGCCCTCGACCACATTTTATAAAAGCAAAGTAATTTTCCAGTTTATAAAAGAAATGTCACCGACTCATAAAAAGACGAAGGTTAGCAACATGTTAATATAAAACGCATCAAAAATAGATTTTTCGGACTAATGTTTGTTTGTCTATTTATTTGTTTGTCTGTTTGTCTAATTCTTTATTTTTTGGGGGGTTTTTTTGGTATGTTTTTTGTTTGCTTGTTTTTTGCGATCCCCAAAAATTGTGTGCAATAAATCTCTTGTACACTTTTGTCCAAGGGCAAGGTGTATCCAGTGATTATTACATACACAAAAATGTTCATCTCTAAGCCATGTGATATGCTTTGTGAAGCAGACTCCTACTCAGTGGGGTTAGAGCAATGATATCATAATACCATAATTACTTACTTAAAGTGATGAATGAAGCCTCACTGTATCATTTTCTTTGCTGCCGCATGGTTGGTACGATGGGCCACTGGCAAGACATTCAGACATTCCACATGCGGTTCCCAGTATAAGATAATTTATTATATTTGTAAATGAATTTATTTTCGTTTGTTTGTTTGTTTGTCATTATCCCCAGGGATTACTTGCAACTTTCTCTCACTTCCTATGTGCAGTGAGCTGGTTTCCCGGAGCTTTCTTTCGGCTTTCGGCTTAGTGCAGTGCCTGTTTAAGAAACCGTCTGCTCTGAAACTTTCTTTTTAATTCATGTCAACAATATTTTTGCTAACTGTTGCACCCCCCTGCCCCTCTATTGTAAACACCTGTCAAGAATTCAGGGACCTCCCATGATTAATAAAATAAAACATATTAACCCAACCCTCCCTCTTCTTTCCTATAAAAGGAAAATTGCATAAAAATAACGAAATATAAAATATATCATTTCTTTCACATTTTAAGAACAAAAATTCAGAACATTCTAATTACAGTCTAAATAACAATATCGTTGGCGTCAACTTTTAACAAACAGTCCCCTGGTCAACAACTGTCAAACTTTTCAAACACCCCCTCACCCCTCCCCACCTTCCCGCTCCTAAATGTTTATATAATTAATGAAAAGTATCATATTTAATGCGATGACAAATTGTGACTTGTCAACCAAATTTGTTTTTGAGTTTTCTACAATCTACTTGAGTTTTCTACAATTTACTTTGATTTTCTACAATCTACTTGAGTTGTCTACAATCTACTTCAGCTTTCTACAATCTACTTCAGTTTTCTAGTCTCCTTGAGTTTTATCAAATTTACATAACGCATCTAGTTTTCTACAATATACTTGAGTTTTCTACAATCTACTTGAGTTTTCTACAATCTACAACAGTTTTCTACAATCTACTTGAGTTTTCTACAATCTACTTGAGTTTTCTACAATCTACAACAGTTTTCTACAATCTACTTGAGTTTTCTACAATCTACAACAGTTTTCTACAATCTACTTGAGTTTTCTACAATCTAAAACAGTTTTCTATAATCTACAACAGTTTTCTACAATCTACTTGAGTTTTCTACAATCTACAACAGTTTTCTACAATCTACTTGAGATTTCTACACATGTATGTGAGTTTTCTACAGTCTACTTGAGTTTTCTAGTCTACTTAAGTTTTCTACAATCTACCTTGGTATTCTACAATCTACTTCAGTTTTCTAAAATCTACTTGAATTTTCTGCAATGTACTTGAGTTTTCTACAATCTACTTGAGGTTTCTACAATCAACTTGCCTTTTGTACAATCTACTTATGTCAACATTATTGGGTTCTCGTGTTAAAATATGTCAACTATGAAAAACTCTTCAGTGTGCCCACTCAAATAAGTTGATTTCATATTTTAAAATTACGATATTATTTAAACTTTAAGACATTTATGAACAAATTAAAACCCATTTCAAAACAATATTTTATTAGTTTACTGTTTCAAACAAAGATCCTAAAGAAATCCCTTGGCCACCCACAGGTTGGGTGCCTGTGTTATATTCGAACTCTTCTTCTTCTGCGTTCGTTCTCAAACTTCTAAAAATTTGCAGGATGTAGTCCGGAGAGCATAATGTGAAATATCAATGTTTACAGCTTTTCTTGGATATCTGTGCTTTTCGGCCTCACACATCCGACCTCAGCATAGTTTCTTGGTCACTTTGACCCTGTACGGACAGCCAACGCCACCCTCATAACTCTTTAGTCGCCTCCTACGACGTGCATGAAAGGTAAACAGTGTTGCGGTTCTTTGTTCCTCCTTCCGTCCCAGCAACACAGAGGCAATACTCGAACCATTTAGTTGTCTTGTACTCGATTTCTGATCGTATAGCAAGCATGTCTGACCGTATAGCCAGCATGTCTGACCGTAGGGCCAGCATGTCTGACGGTATAGTCAGCATGTGTGACCGTATGGCCAGCATGTCTGACCGTATAGTCAGCATGTATAACCGTATAGCCAGCATGTATGACCGTATAGTCAACATGTCTATACAGCACGTCTGACCGCATAACCAGCATGTTTGACCATATGGCCAGCATGTCTGACCGTATAGCCGTAAGGTCTGACCGTATAGTCAGCATTTCTGACGGTATAGTCAGCATGTCTGACCGTATAGTCAGCATTTCTGACGGTATAGTCAGCATGGCTATACAGCATATCTGTATAGCCAACATATATATATATATATATATATATATATATATATATATATATATATATATATATATATATATATATATATATATATATATACAAGTTAGTATCAAAACTATTTCATGGCGTAGCGGTAAGACACAACATCACTTAGCTGTATTGACTTTCTAGGCAATATTTATGTTCAGTAGGTAGTCATTGCTTACATATCCAACTACTTAAAATCGAACTTTCTCACTGCCACAGAGCCGGACGAATACATTTATATACTTTCATACAGAGATGGACACTCCATGGGAGCCTCGATAGTGTAATGTTAAGTCATTTTCCCACTGACCAGCAGATCAGGGTTTTTAGTCCAACTCGTTATTCTTGGTTTGAAATAAAAATTAACCCCATTCAACAAAATAATATGGTACCAGGGCTTATACTCTAAGAAGGTCAAGGAATGAATCCATCTGTACTGGGCATATGCGGTAGGCGTCATTAACGGGGGTCTTTGATCAACCCCTTGACTAGGCAGTTGAGCACTCATGGGAGACCATGCGTTATGACGCTGGTTCATAACGTATTTTACCTTCACCTTTTACCGAAAGATACACACACACACACAGCACAGACCTGCCGCATAGATACATACATGAGCATTGTTCAGCACACCGCCCGGATTGTTCAATAGAAATTACTCACGCACACCCACACCTGTCTACTTTCATATTCTGTAAGATCTGATATACAATGTTCATTGATTCATCAAAATATAATAGAGGCAGTGGTGAGAGTTTGGTAGGCGTACAACATGAGTTCGATCCTGGCATTTGTTGGTTGACCCAACTGTAAGGGGTGTTTCCCTGCATGGTCAGTCGACATTCTCCCGTGCAGTAATCAGCTTTGACGTGCGTAGGAGCAATAATCCAGTTCCATCCAAACTCTGCAAAACCAACAAGTAATGGGTGTCTACAGCACCTGGAATCTGTCGAGTTTTCCACACACAAAAGTGCTTCGCTTCTTCTTTTTCTACTGTTGGACCTCTGCTGAATCACTCTAGTATCCAACCAAGGTTCCTGTTGACGAGAAAATGCAGAATAAACTGACAAAGAATATCACAAAACAATAATATGATTTGTTTTATAATTCTGTTTCCATACAAATAAGTAGAATTAATTAATTGTAATTATATAAAAGTGTATGTCTTATCCCTGTTCAATTACTGGCTGTTAGTCCAATTTCATCACATCAGAGCCTTTTACCGTAAAGAATAATGATGGTTGTGATTCAGGAAAACTAAAACCTCCAAGATATCTTGACAAATAAAACTACAACCTCCACGTTATCTTGACAATAAAATCACAACCTCCAAGTTATCTTGACAAATAAAACTACAACCTCCAAGTTATCTTGACAATAAAATCACAACCTCCAAGTTATCTTGACAATAAAATCACAACCTCCAAGATATCTTGACAATAAAACTACAACCTCCAATATATCTAGACAATAAAACTACAACATACAAGATCTTGACAATAAAACTACAACATACAGGATGTCTTGACAATAAAACTACAACATACAGGATGTCTTGAAAATAAAACTACAACATACAAGATTTCTTGACAATAAAACTACAACATACAAGATGTCTTGACAATAATACTACAACCTCCAAGTTATCTTGACAATAAAACTACAACATACAAGATGTCTTGACAATAAAACTACAACATACAGAATATCTTGACAATAAAACTACAACATACAAGATGTCTTGACAATAAAACTACAACATACAAGATGTCTTGACAATAAAACTACAACCTCCAAGTTATCTTCACAATAAAACAACAACATACAAGATCTTGACAATAAAACTACAACATACAAGATGTCTTGACAATAAAACTACAACCTCCAAGTTATCTTCACAATAAAACAACAACATACAAGATCTTGACAATAAAACTACAACATACAAGATCTTGACAATAAAACTACAACATACAAGATGTCTTGACAATAAAACTACAACATACAGAATATCTTGACAATAAAACTACAACATACAAGATGTCTTGACAATAAAACTACAACATACAAGATGTCTTGACAATAAAACTACAACCTCCAAGTTATCTTCACAATAAAACAACAACATACAAGATCTTGACAATAAAACTACAACATACAAGATCTTGACAATAAAACTACAACATACAAGATGTCTTGACAATAAAACTACAACATACATAATATCTTGACAATAAAACTACAACATACAAGATGTCTTGACAATAAAACTACAACCTCCAAGTTATCTTCACAATAAAACAACAACATACAAGATCTTGACAATAAAACAACAACATACAAGATGTCTTGACAATAAAACTACAACCTCCAAGTTATCTTCACAATAAAACAACAACATACAAGATCTTGACAATAAAACTACAACATACAAGATGTCTTGACAATATAATAAAATAGGTTGAAATAGTGCAGAATCTACAAAACTACGCTTAGAAAGATGTCAATGACTGATTATTTGTAGTAAGTTGAGCTGTGAATATAGAAGACCTACGAACAAAATGAAAACAAGACCTTTTTTACGACAAGTTGTCGACTATTTCTGTACGTGCATTTGGATGATCGGCGTTGAAAGAAAAAAACAAATTATACACATAGTGATCAACTAAAATCACGGAAACAATCACAATCGTCACTTCTGAAGGCTTGTTTTGATTCTACTGGTAGGTCTGATATTGACGAGAGTCATCGTAGAGATGACCATGATAAAAATGAAGGTTGTGCAACCTGTAGGGAATTTAGGTCAGACAATGGCCCTTGCACACAAAAGCTTCTAACTCGAGTTACCTTTTTTTCGAGAAAGTGACATAAAATTACTACTGATAAATAGTTATAAGCAATTGTCTAGAACAGAAATTGAAAACTTCTTGGACCGGTGGTCCAGATTGAGATTTCCATTGTATGGGATCAGTTTTTTTGGTCTTCATCTTCTTCTTCTTCCTCATTCCCCAGCCGAAGTCAGACGATGGCATAGATTTAGTCACTGAACTGTACTGTGGTCACCAGCCTGAGTTAGGAACTTAGCGCTCTTCTCTCAGAGTTGTTTGAGATGATCATATTCTTCATCTTAGGAGTGGGGGGGGGGGGGGTGTGAGTGAGCAGCTGTGTAAAACATGCTCTGTGTTTCTCGAAGATTTTCAACAAGGGGCTTATTTCGGTGTCACTAACTCCAAAATTTCCAGTACATGTGCTGTTTGAGTTTGTTTAACATTTTCTCAATCTAAAAATAATTGTTTGTTCTGTTCTTCTAAGCATGTGGATTCTAAGCTTATTTGTAGTTGCATTGGTGAGTTTAGTTGCACTCCATGTTTATGGAGCGTTTGATGATGGTCTTCATTACTAGAAATGGTGCTGAATCTTTTATGTGTTGTTGACAGTTACTTCCAGTTTTTGCTAGCTGGTCTGCTGTTTAATTTCTCCTCATTTGTGAGTGATGTTATGTTATTTTCTCCAGGGCCATAGGCGACACATAGGGCAGAAACCATAGCTTTCCATTTCTGTCGTTGTATTGCCAGGTCTTTCAATTCTTGCGTGTTGTTTAGTTTCATTGACAAGCCTTCTCTATTAATGTTTCTTCGTAGAGTTTCTCTAGATCTCCCTCTTCTTATTACTCCAGGTGACACCCAATATAGTGACTGCTGGGGAATTCTTAGGCTGTTCATTCTGAGAACATGGCCGATGTAAGTCCACCGCCTTTGTCTAATGAAGGAAGATATAGGTTTGTTTGCTTTCCTCTCTTATAGTAGGGTTAGATTTAAAGTCACTCCACTTAACATTCAGAATGTTACGTTGGCATTTGTTTTCAAAGGAGTCTAGTCTCTTATCTGTGGCTTTTGTGGCTTTCCACCTTTCGCATCCATATGATAGAATAGGGATGATGTTGGAGTTAAATAACTTGAGTTTTGTGGTGTTTCTTAGTGTGTTTGACGTCCAGATGTTACGTAGTTTATTGAAAGCACCCGCTGCAAGGGCATTTGTGAGTAGCATCTCTGGAATCCACTGGAAAACTACTTTTTGTTTGTTTGTTTACTTGAGATAGTAATCATTTTTAAGTCATTCATATGACATGCGTTTTGGTCCTGAAGGGCTAACAAGGAAAATTTACCATCGGCAGGATCGCTATCCTTTCTTCCTTGAAGTGGAATAAATACAGCAATAAAACAGTTGCATCTTCAAATGTTTCACACTTTCTTGAAATGTGTGTACAGTCAACAGATGTGGCTATTGATTCCTCAAGAGTGCTATCATTTCACCATTCTATATTGATGCCCTCACGACCATCTCTCCCTTCCTACACCGCTGAGACATCTGTGAATATTTTGTCCAAAAGAATTTCGGGTAGTCATTATGAAGAATCTTCAGTATTATTTGTTTGAAGATATTCAAATCTTGATCAAATTTGTCTTTACATTCTGTATAGAGTCTTCTATTCTTGGTAAGGTTTTTTTGGGCCCAATGGTCAATAGGGCTATATGGTTTATAGTTTTGTAGAGAGGGACATCTGCTAGCTGTAGCCTCATATGTGAGCCTCATTCACAAAGCTGGATTTTTTAGCCGGTTTTCTTTTTAGGAGATTATTTACTCTGTAACTCGCAGGGCGATTTCTAGAGAATTATATCTGGCAGATTGAGTTTGTGTTTTGTTATATCTGGCAGATTGAGTTTGTGTTTTGTTATATCTGGCAGATTGAGTTTGTGTTTTGTTATATCTGGCAGATTGAGTTTGTGTTTTGTTATATCTGGCAGATTGAGTTTGTGTTTTGTTATATCTGGTAAATTGAGTTTGTATTTTGTTAAGTAAAATGTACTTCTCGTGAGGTACCCTCTTTTAAGCCACAGACGTGGATGTGGTTGGTCAAGTACGGAAAACATGTTTACGTGAGCTGCAATACGATTCGGTGCCGCTAGAAAAGACCTGGTTCAATTCTCGCCAGCTGTAAGAATTATTTTAATTTATCCTCATACTTCCTACTTAAATTTATTTGTATAAGACATTAGACCAGTTAAGTTATATCAGTGCTTTACACCCATACACAATAGTGGTTAGATAGAGTCGCGGTTCTGGTATTCAAATCACCACGACCTCCGTTTAAAGTTATCAGTACCATTACCATTAAAGTTATCAGATTGAGTTACAAAATCATATTAATGCACTCACGGCAACATGCACCAAGAATAACAAGAAATAAATAAGCAGAAAACAGAAGTAATGAAAATCAGCAAGGACCAAATCCAGTGAACATAACAATAAATGGATATAGGTAGATCTAGCGATACATCATTAAGAGAGACCATGACGGGCTTGAGAGAGATGGGAATCACATGCAGCGAGGTGGATAACATATCATACATATCTTATTCAATGTGCTTTGTTTTATTTTTACCATTTGTTTTTAGAATTTCGACGATATTTTTTAACCGGCAATCCTTGTTCATGAAAATATATTTCACAGATGTAGTATGTTGTGGGGGCTTTTTTAACTTTATTTTGTTACGGAACAAATTGTCAACATTGTGTAACAACGATCGATTTCTCTGCAGCATCGCATATACATTATTTTGTTGTTTGTTTTTTTCCCTGCTGAATGACGTCATCGAACTCAAATTTTTTGAGTATCGATATTTTATTATTGCTAACTCTCAGAATATGTCACGGCGATCACCGGTTGTTGAAAACAGGCGGGTGGAGAACAGGGTTGCCACATTACTGATATTTTTATAATCAAATTATAGGTAAGAAATTACAAAAACTGACCAAATTTCTGAATTGCTACTTAAAAAAGGAGATCTTTGAAAATAGTAATACGAGTTAAATTCATAGAAATGCAATAAAAATATCTAATTTTAATAAATGCAGCTATTAGATTAAGTCCTTCTTCTTCAGCGTTCATTCTCAAACTTCCGCGGGATCCCTCTTGTAGCAGCACTACTAGATTTTCAGCAGAATGTAATCTAGAGAATGGAATGCGTTGTATCGACGTTTTATTTGCGCCAATGACCAGACACATTCGTCTTCTGCGGTAAATCTATTCAGATTTATATTTAATCTAATAGATTAAATCTTTTTACTAGTTCTGTTTTTACTAGTTCTGTTTTGACAGCAGTTGTGAGACAAAGAATTCTACCGGTAACACAAGACAATATTAAAATTGATACACTTTGACATTCGTCAAAAATATAACAAATTGTCAAACAAATTGCGTGACTAAAAACACTTCAAAACAACAAAATTTAAAATGTGAACATAAATGTATCTATCTGGCAACCCTGGTGGAGTACTAGCACGATTATTAGAAAATAGATTCACCTTTGTTGGTAGTTTCAGGTCAGTGTGTTCCTCGATAGTTATTGTTTTTTAAACACAAAAGTGCATAAAGAGTGAGTAAAACTATTTGAAGGAAAATATTTCTCCGGAAATAGCAACCTCATAGATTCAATTCACCTCCTAACCTTTTTACACGAAATTACTTTATAAAAATAATGCGAACAGGAAAAAAAGTGAAAGTGAGCTGGCCATGCGTTTGACGAATGGATGAATTAAGTTATCATTTAGTCATTCTCTTCCAACTCGTGAACAATTTAACGAGAATTGTGAGTCAGAAGTTTTATTACAATCAATACAAACTTGAAATGTTTAGTTGAAACAAGGGCAGTAGATTCGCTCTAGTTATTTTCTGAATATTCTTGTTTATTTTTGGATAGTTACCAAATCAAATCAACAGTATGATTCTTCTGGCTACAGAAATAACGATGAGATCTGAAGGTACCACACGACGTGAACATGACATTTCAGCTGAGACCAATTCGTCTTGAAACTTTATTCAATGTTTTCCCAATTAGGCAAATCTGTATTATTATTATTTTACCCAAGCCAATCAGCGTGTGTATATGTTTCCATCCTGCATATACCACTATGCCTTTGTGTTGTAAAGGGATATAAATATGAAAAACAAAAATAACGATAAACTACATACTCTGCATAGAAACTCCACAACATTGGGACTAAAAATTCTACAACATTGGGACTAGACTGTGTGTTCGTCCATCACAAGTGATGACCATTTTTTTACATCCACTTTTGAAAATTCAGTTAGAATTATGATCATCCTAATAAACGAACAACGTTCTGATGAAGGTTTCTAGTCAAAACGTCGTCTGTCGCTGTATTTCGTTGCTAATTTGTTTTATTGACTAATATTCGTAACACATACCTATTTCCTTTCATTTTGATATCTGTATTAATTAACTTAACCAATATAGTGTTGAATACTTACATAGCCTTTATCTGCATCACGTGATGGAGGAAGAACTATTAAGTTTGCCCCACTGCTATCTAGCGCACGTAGTTGAATGCCGAAGTTGCTCATAGGATGTCTAGTCCACAACCGTAACGTGTCCCTCATGTCAATCCGTTTCCAACCGACGGCTTTCTCCTTGTTGAGTTTTTGTAAGAACACAGTTTTTTTTAGAACTTTGTGTTCAGAAAATGATTCTGGAAGTATCCGTTCAACTGTGATTAAGATGGAAGGGTTCTCATGTTTTCGTATGTAGAACCATAAATGTGCTGTTTTGATTTTGGACGAGAACAATTGAATTGACGGTGGAAAGAACACAGTATCTGTCATGTTGAGATGCTGACCGATAGAAGCTGTTGAGAAACAGTTATAAAAAAGTTATTCGACTAAAAATTGGTAGATTTTACGTACATGGAAATGAGAATAATGAAATGTGTCATGGTCGTTAGAATATCGTCATTTTATAGCTAAATTTCACAAATATGGGTTGTTTTTTCTGTAAATACCACAGGTCATGAAATTAATTATTGGTAATTTTTTTAATGTTTTTATGTTTGTCATGTTTGTACTTTTTCTCATTGTTGTACTTTTTTGTCATTTTTATACTTTTGTCATCTTTGTACTTTTTGTCATTTGTGTACTTTTTTGTCATTTTTTTTACTTTTTGTCATTGTTGTACTTTTTGCCATTTTTATACTTTTGTCATCTTTGTACTTTTTGTCATTTTTGTACATTTTGAAATTTTTGTACTTTTTGTCAATTTGAAAATGTTTTGAGGGTCTGCCCATAAAATACATTAGGAATTTCTGTTGAAAATGTTTGTCTCTCTCCCCTCTCTTGTCAACAGCTGTCAAGAATTTAGTCCCCACCTCTTACTGATTAATTATGACTAAAAGTTGCTTGACCATATCTCTGAAAAATGTATTATTCAAAAAGTACATGTTTTATTTCTCAATTTTTCTTAAAAAACAAATGTCATAGTCAAACATTGGAATTATTGGTGTATAAAACAGTATTGATAAAGTTGTCCAATCCCCCTGTCCCTTGTCAACAACTTTCAAACAATTTCAGACTCTTCCCCGCCCAGTAAACATTACGCAATTTATGACGCCTGTGAAAAAAATGATACATCATTTGTGGCTATAGTTTAAATAAAATTTGACTTATACTCTTTGAAACAATCTGGCAGCATTGAGATATATTTATGTATGTATATGTGTGTGTGTATCTAGAGAATATATAGAGCCGTTGAGCAAAGAATAGCAAATAAATGAGTGAATTAGTCGTTTGATTATGAACATTACGCCAAAGACATGATCATAGGTACTACCATCTATTCTTGGGAGTATCAACACGTACACGACCACATACAGTTGAATCTCTCTACGTGTTGGAGAACACGTACACGAGCACAGATAGTTGAATCTCTCTACGTGTTGGAGAACACGTACACGAGCACAGATAGTTGAATCTCTCTACGTGTTGGAGAACACGTACACGAGCACATACAGTTGAATCTCTCTACGTGTTGGAGAACACGTACACGAGCACAGACAGTTGAATCTCTCTACGTGTTGGAGAACATTCTTCATAGCTAATTTCTTATTTGTCTAATCTCTGTCTTGCCATATTTGAAGCTGTGCTAATTTATTCTGGACATGAACGAATAACTACCACCGTCATTACACAACAGACTGTGTATGTTGTATCTCATGAGAAGTTGAGTATGTTCGCCCTGTCCACTGCTCGATACACTGGTAGAACTCGTCATACTGCTTCATGTTCGCCCTGTCCACTGCTCGATACACTGGTAGAACTCGTCATACTGCTTCATGTTCGCCCTGTCCACTGCTCGATACACTGGTAGAACTCGTCATACTGCTTCATGTTCGCCCTGTCCACTGCTCGATACACTGGTAGAACTCGTCATACTGCTTCATGTTTGCCCGGTCCACTGCTCGATACTGTGGTAGAACTCGTCATACTGCTTCATGTTCGCCCTGTCCACTGCTCGATACACTGGTAGAACTCGCCATACTGCTTCATCTCTAATTGCCGCGAACATTGAGCAGAAACTAATATAAATATGATACCTTCCAACTTCGACCTGCAGCCATTATTCACGAACATGGCCATTTTTTCTCATGGAGCTCACCGAGTCACCGAGTTTGCAGATATTTTTATATAAATTGTTAAAGCTGTTGACATTTAAGAGTTAGCTGTACATTAATGTATGTGATGGCACTATCTATGTAACTCATTATTTACCAAATTTTGCTCTCATTACCACTCTGTAAGCTTCTCAGTTCTGTGCAAGCTGTTCAGCCTCTTCCAGTGTCTTGTTCAGAAGGTCTTCATCTTCTGTAACCAACGTAGTCTTGTGGGAAAAAAATCACTTCTTCTTCTTCTTTCTGCCCTCATGTACCTTTCGGTGTTGAGGGGAGAGTGAGTGTACGGTCTTTTGCCCTTCTATTTGCCTCTTCTGCTGTTATATTTCCGAGTGTCTCTAATACACTATCTATCCACCTTTTACGAGGCAGTCCAATAGGTCTCCTGTTTTCGTATCGTTTGTTAAGTGTTTTTTTGATAATACTTTGCTCTTTCTGTCTGGTGATGTGGCCGTACCATTTAACCTGTTGTTTCTGTATGTATTCTATTGTTGGTTTGATCCCTAATTGTTTCCTTAGTGCTTCATTCCTGATTTTGTCTCTCAAGCTAACTCCAATCATACGTCTCACACATTTCATTTCAGTGGTGTTAATCTTATGTATTGTTCTAGAATCTAATGTCCAAGTTTGACACTGATAACACAATGTTGGTAAGAAAATGGTGTTGAAAAGCGCTTTCTTTGTTTCTAGTGTAATATCTTTGTTTCTTAGTAAAGGTGTTAATTGACCAATGATCTGACAGGCCTTATTACATCTTGCGTTTATTTCTGCTTCTTGTTTGTTGGCATATCTCAATGTGCTGCCCAGATATTTGAATTCATCTACTTGTTTTAGTTGTTTATTATTTATCTGTATGTTGATGTTCTCCTTTTCTCTTGCAATATTCATTACTTCTGTTTTGTCTATGTTGATTTTCATTCCAAATTGCGTGCCTGCTGTGTCTATTATGCTTAGGTGAAATCACTACAGCCAAAAAATGCTGGGTTGATGGCTACGTCCGGACTAGGATACACTATCAAAACATGTTAGGTTGATGGTTACCTCCTGAATATGAGCAATCATTGAAATGTCATGCCGAATGGCGTAGGCGATCATGTTTCTCTGCGACTCTCTGTCTCTTGTGTTGTCAATAAGCTTGGTTGATGAGCTTCTACCGTGCCACAAGTCCATCTAGTAACTTTTCTCTTTGTCGTCCCCTATCTCTTCTCCCCTTGATCTTTCCAGTGGTTAAATGTTCAAGCTGTGTTCTTCTCAACACATGCCCTATAAACCCTGTCTGCCCCTAATGTTTGATATGAATGATCTTTTTTTACGCCAGCATCAATGAGAACCTCTGCATTAGTTATATAGGATACACTAACAAAAAATATAATCTTGGTTTGCTTCTTGTTCTCTTGCCTGGAACATTTCCCTCCATTATTAAACTTTCTCAAATCATTGAGTATTTTTATGTCCAAAATATTTTAACTTGTGTTTTTATAGTGGCCTAATCTAAAACTGTCAACCGCTAGATTCTGGCAGATTTTTTAGACAGCGATCGGAGCACTTACGAACTTGTCTGGTGTACGCTAACGGATCGGAGCACTTACGAACTTGTCTGGTGTGCGCTAACGGATCAGAGCACTTACGAACTTGTCTGGTGTGCGCTAACGGATCGGAGCACTTACGAACTTGTCTGGTGTGTGCTAACGATAACCAGAAATGATAGCTTATACTGTCATAGCACTCGTATGTATGAGAGTTTTATGTGTACATTTGTATAGTCACTTTCTGTGAGGACATTCATTATTTTTTATTGCCACTAACTCTGAGGACCTTCATTTTGGTTTAAATTAGTTTAACACTCGCCATTGAAAATTTTCATGATGATAATTATGATGATGACGATGATGACGACGATGATGATTATGATGATGATGATGTAATCGTGAGAGCTGCGAGCAGCTAGCTCCTGATAGCCCATATCCTCCTGACAAAAACACAGTTGAGTAACTCATGTGGCACCCGATGTGTTAAGGTTTGCTCTCATCCGATGTATTAAGACATTGTTGTGTAACGCTGGTTTATGGATGCAGGTTAATCTGCGATATGAGGCATTCTAGTGCAGCAGTATCCAAGGTTTACCACATCCTGTCAGGTTTATATCATCCATTTCTTGGCCAACTAGTTCATCATTCTTATGTCAGATCTGCTGACCAATCCTGCAGTAGTGCTACACTTAGCATTCTCCGCCACCTAGGCGTCTGTCACAATAATGCAATGTTCGTAGCTCCACATTTCTTCCTCATCCACGGAAACTATGTGACAGAAGATGTCATCCACGGAGACTATGTGACAGAAACCTCATCCAAGGAGACTATGTGACAGAAACCTCATCCACGGAGACTATGTGACAGAATACGTCATCCACGGAGACTATATGACAGAATACGTCATCCATGGAGACTATATGACAGAAGACGTCATCCACGGAGACTGTGACAAAAGATGTCATTCACGGAGACTGTGTGACAGAATACGTCATTCACGGAGACTATGTGACAGAAGACGCCATTCACGGAGACTATGTGACAGAATACGTCATTCACGGAGACTATGTGACAGAAGACGCCATTCACGGAGACTATGTGACAGAATACGTCATTCACGGAGACTATGTGACAGAAGGCAAAAATGTAAGAAATCGAGAAGAAACATGCAGTGATAATAATGATTCCTTCACAGATGATATATTTGTCAGCCCATTCTCCAACTTTCCCTAGTCGCCTCTGACGACATGCATAAAAAAGAAGACATTACCAATTCTTAGCAGCATAAACTAGAAGTCCATGTTCTGGTTGTCTCGTTGGCGTTATATTTTGAAGGAAATAATAATAATAATAATAATAATAATAATTAGTATATACTGTAGTTCTGTTATTGTTTGATGATAATAATGATAACAATGAGGTTATCGTCAGCGGTTATTGACTAAAATCTGTGAATGCTCACATGTTTTTGACGTTTTTTATTTCTGAATCGGGAAAATCATATCTGAAAAACAGATTATGTTATGAATTTGAAATACAGATTATGTTATGAATTTGAAATACAGATTATGTTATGAATGTGAATGACGAAATGTCGGTTTAAGTTACACAAAATCCAAATAATGGGTTTTTTGTTAATGAATTACGTACACAAGAGCTCGTGTATTCTCTTGAACAATAGAAATGTTTCGCCATAGTTGTTCACCGAAATGGCTTCAAAACTAAGCTGTTTGCAATGCTGTTTGCAATGCTGTTTGCAACGCTGTTTGCAATGCTGTGAGAAAGCGTCACCTACTATCATCATCATATGGTGACATCTCCACAATAGAGGTTGCTTGCAGCAGACTTCAAATATCGTCTATATCTTGTCTTGGTGATGCACTCTGCTAGTCTGCAACCTATCCATCTCGTTATATTTCCCTTATCCACTTGTATTTCTGCCTACCTTTTGCTTGCTAACTCTTCCCTTCAAATAAGGTCTTCAACAAAGTGTCATGTCTTTTTAATATGTCCACAACACTCTATTTGTTTTTATTGTTATTTCTTACTACTACACAGTAAGAACTTCTGTGTTTTCTCATTCCATATAGTTCTCCCATTTCTTCTATGCACTTCATCCATTCTCTACTCAAGCTGATTGTTTATTATCCATGTTTCTGAGCCATACATTAAATAAATGTGTAATGGATGAAGCATTTGCTCCTTCTCAGCGAGTTCAAATCAGAATTTTATAAATAAAGTTATGTCGGGATTTCAGAAAAGTCATATCTCCCTACATTCGACGACAACAGTATGGGTTAGGAGTCTGTGTTGTAACGGACATGAGTGCAGCGTCACAGTGAGAGGCCACGCTTTTCACTGGTTATTTAATTATACTTATGTTTCGTTTTGTTTGTCAATCAAAAGTAAATAAATAGCCTTATTGGCGTTATGTCATAACGATAGTCACTATTAGAAACACGGCAGAAGGTAAGTCTTATGGTTAGCGCTCTGGCCTATCATAACGATAGTCACTGTTAGAAACACGAGGGAAGATAATTTTCTGGATGAAGGGGAGGTTATCAATTTTTAAAAACTTGTCATTTCCTAAATTTATTGGGCAATTAATAATTTTCGTAGAATGTTGGTTAGCGATTTTTGATTTTTGTACAAACAATAAAGGAAGAGATGGATTCTGGTTTTTTGGTTTATTTATTTATTTATTTATTTATTTATTTATTGCATGCTCTCTAGAGCTGAATCGGGTCGGAGGTGCTCGCTCTGATCAGTGAGAATTCCAGGGAAGGTGATATAATTATATATACAGATGGGTCGGTTGAGAGACACATCAGGAGTTCCTGGGCTTTCACGGCTCAAAGGTGGGGGGAGACTATCAGAGAGGAAAGTGGTGCATTCGTTCAGACGATAAGCAGCATGACAATGGAGATTCTGGCAGTAGCCAAAGCTTTGCAATGGGTGTGATCGCAGACTATCTGCGAGCATGCCTGTATACTCAGTGACTCCATGAACATGATTGTTAAAGTTCAGGCGGGGTACGTTCGAGAACAGTGGCTGGATGCAGTGAATAATTCCTGTGTGCGTACAGTGATTTTTATTTTTGTGCCAGGACACGCGGGAGCCCGGGGTAATGAGAGAGTAGATAGGTTGGCCGCCCATGCTGCTACTACGGCTGTTGGTGGAGTGATGGATCGGGCAGACATTTTGAATGCCCTACGGGAAAACGCACGAACAAATGACTGTACAAGTGACGATGACTCTTGTTTAATGATTAGAATAAAGAAGCTTGATTTGAAATGTGGTGTCGCTAGAAAGGAGAGTTTTCGTGGGCGAGAAATAATGATGATCAATCAACGACGTAATGGGATTGTCATCCAACGTGTAATGGCGGATACACACACGGAAAGATCTGAGCACCTATGGACTTGTCCAGAGTGCAGTGACTATGATCCAACGACTAACTAACTAGAGCTGAATGTCATGTTTCGATTTCCTATGTGAGTTAAACTCTCCTCACTAAACACATCCCATTTCCACGGGCTTGGTTAGAAAACAAGGATCAAGGCACAAGCAAACAGTAGATGCTGGAGATAATGTGAGTTGAAAGTGGCACTTCATGAGGATGTTGCCGGGTCACAAAAGGACATCAGAGATCAACATAAATGGTATGTCTGTCATAAAAGGAAATTAAGGAGGTTTAAGAAATTGTGGTGCTAATTGTCCTACTTCATACTTCATAAGGGACAAAAAACGATGCTGATGTCGGATGTATCAGGTCGAAATCAGCAGATATGTATCACAGCTAAGATTTATACCATGAAACCATCCCATCTCTGGACTAAATGAGATAGCAGCATAAGTTTGAGACATAACTCGGAAAAATAAGACCAGATTAAGAGCTAATATATAAACTTTATAAGGTATAATTTATATAAATTATAAAGGTATAACACCTTGTACAGATTACATAGAAAGGTAGCAGATCAAGCTGTTTGGCCACATTATGAGAATGCATCACGACAAGTTGCCCGTACAGGCATATAACCAAATGGGTTTAGGGTACAAAGCCTTAGGAAGACCACGGAAAAGATGGATAGAACACGTCAGGGACATCCTGAACATACACGATCATAGCACAGCTGAAGCCACACACCTGGCTATGGAACGCAAGTTCGAGCTTCAACCACCCGTACTCTTAACGGCAAGAGTAAACAACAAACCACCTGGGGAAAGACAATAGACAATATAAACTTTAATTTGTTTTCCACATACCGTTTTTCATCAAATATTATTTTTTGACACTGGCGTTTATTTTTGAAAGTATTTATTCCGTAGTGGTAACCTTCGATAACCGTTACCATTGTTGTTCCGACAGGCCGACGTTGTGTTTGAGCTAGTTACGGGCACGGCGTCGGTGGGCGGAACAACAAAGAAACCTGTCGCAAATGACAGAGTTGTGCCCTGATGTCGACGTCTATTTGGTAACATTAGACTCGAAACACCATCGAATCGAATGGCTGCTGGAACAGAGGGTGGAACACTTATGGGAATGCCCCACGTGCTGTGAGGCCAGTTTCTAATCTAGAATCAAGTATTTATTCACCGAATTACTTTTCCGTTTCATTGTAGTAATAATTCTTTGTAACTAACATACTGTAAATATAATTGTTCCCTTGAGATAAATTATTCTCGCGAACAGACACGATAAAACGATACGTCCAGATGCGTAATCGAATTCCTATCAATGACAAGTTCCACAAATGTAATAAAACTAATTGATTGGATGTAAATATTGGTCATAGATAAGCTTTTTATCCTTATCATCACATGCCATGTTGTCAGGCATAGACGATCATGGATCGCTATAACTATCTATTTCCTATATTTGATCACGATCGTTGTTGACTCTCTGCCATGCCACGATGTCAAACTATCTATTTTTTTCTCATGCTGTCATCCTCAGTCTCTCTTGCCCTGAATCTTGACAGTTATCACTATGTTCTTCAGACCGTGTCCGTGACCAAAAAATAAATCTTGTCTTTTTCTGATATTATTATTTGGTAGCATCCGTCAGTGAGGCACATGGCCGAGACGTCGTAAGTTTCACAACCGTGACGTCCAGGGTTCAACTTCCTGCAAGGACTGGCAATTTGTGTCGGAGGGTAAACAAATTTTTAATAAAAACTTACCCTATGCATGATGTGGCTACATGACCCGCATGCTACATTTATCACCCAAGCCACTTGCAGTCTCTTGCAGCCTCTCTCCAACTTTATCCCACAAGCCGCTCACAGCCTCTCTCAAACTTTATCACACAAGCCACTCGCAGCCTCTTTCTAACTTTATCACACAAGCCACTCACAGCCTCTCTCCAATTTTATCACACACGCCACTCGCAGCCTCTCTCAAACATTATCACACAAGCGACTCGCAGCCTCTCTCCAACTTCCAAACAGGAAACATGCAATATTGACAGTTGTTTTAACCCCAGGTCTCACATTTTATTCTTCCACCCCTCCTCGTTAGTTTTGTTGTAGTTGCTATTGACAATCACAACATTCTTCTATAGATCCACATCTCTGGTGCCTCTAGTTTTCCACTATCCTGCTTATTTATTGCCTAAGACTAGCATCTATGTATTAAAATCGGTGTTAGATTTTGATTCCAGCACAACATTAGATAATGGTCATGGTCCGTGAACACGATAGGTGGAAAAAACGGCATCATATTGACTTGTTCTATCTGCAGATATGTTTATTTAAAGTTACACTGGTGAATCTAGGTAAACTTGTTTGGATTGGACATGTAACACGACACAACCCACTTTCTAAAACTATTTTGCATGAAATAGTCGAGGGTGAAAAGAAAAGAAGCGAACAAAGAAAATCCTGGATTTATAGCATCAAAAGATAGTCTCGTCATGAATTTACTACACGTTTCCGAATGGTTGAAGATAGAGGTGTTTGACGAACTTTTTCTCTGACCAGTGTTGCACCCCTGCGACATTGACGGGTTATGTGTTTATTGATATTGTTATTGTCTAAAAATTATGATTTCTCATTTGCACAAAAGCATCTTCATTGGTTCTCAAACTCCTTCAGATTAGCAGGATATTCTCTGGTCACTCTACGAATGAAGTGGGTCATTGCTTCTGATTGGTTGTTGGACTCAGAACGCATTAATCGATTGTTAAGTGTCGAATAATATTGTTTTTAAATTTCGATTTTAAATGTTTTTAAAGGTTGTTTAAATATTGTTTGCAATTGTTTTTAAATGTTTTAAAGGTACAATGCAAGAATCAGTGAACAAATCAAGTGACAACATACAACTTTTTTTTTCATATGCTATTGCACTATCTCGGAAACTTAAAAAGTCGTAACTTAAAATACCGATCTAGCTATATGCGCACAATGAACTAGCCATCCACCTCCCACTCGGTGTGCAGCGCGCATGTCGAGTGGTCAGTGGCTCTCGTCTAGCAACGTGTCGAATATTGGATACGTCGGTTATGCGTCTTTATCGGAATTTCGTTCCAATTAATTATGTTTGCTATTTGTTCCGTAGAAACCTGTCCACTGATTCTTGTATTGTACCATTTTAAATATTATTTTTACATGTCATGAGCTGTTTAAAAATCACATGTTGTCGCGGAGTTATGTGGGGTTTGTTTTGACCCATTTCATTCATACAGTAAACAGAGTATAGTCTATGCGCTGTGATATGGTTTACAGCTTAGCTGCGATTTCTACACCCTTCGGCCTGACACACCCAATTTCATTATGGTTTCGGAATAACATTGATTCTGTTAAGGATGAGAGCCAACTCCACTCCAGAACCTCCTTAGTTGCCTCTTATGACATGCATGGAAAGTAAACAGTGTTGATAATCTTTGCTCCGCTTTTGAGCATTGCTATCACATGGGGGACACAAAAACTGTTAAATTATACGCCCACCAAACTTGAAAGTACACAAAATTTGTTAAATTATACGCCCACAAACACAATAACTGTTAAATTATACGCCCACCAAACATTAAAGTACACAAAAACTGTTAAATTATACCCCCACCAAACATGAAAGTACACAAAAACTGTTAAATTATATGCGCACCAAACATGAAAGTAAACAAAAACTGTTAAATTATATGCGCACCAAACATGAAAGTACACAAAAACTGTTAAATTATATGCGCACCAAACATGAAAGTAAACAAAAACTGTTAAATTATATGCGCACCAAACATGAAAGTAAACAAAAACTGTTAAATTATATGCGCACCAAACATGAAAGTACACAATAAAAATGTTCTTACAGTTGTGAAAACACTTCGCTCTTAGAAAATGTCATATCACACAGAGTTGTTCAACTACCAAAATAAAAACCTTAAAACACACCATTTTTTAAATGATTTATTAGTGTCACTAAGACTTGCTTGTTAAGGTGGTTTTCTTGTTTAATAATGTTAGTGGCTGGAGGTGGCCATAAATGCTAACCTAATGGATCTGACGTTTCGACGTGAAATACATTACTGTTGTTTCTGAGTGCAAGAAAATTGGTGGAGTAAGAATGGGTTATTGTTTTTATTTACCCAAACAAAATGAGAAATGTCCTTATACTTATAGAAATGAATATAAAAAATCAGATCAATGCGATGTGTTTATACAAGATTGCAAATTTTAGTCGAATAACATGTTCTCGAAATAAACATATATCATTTTTTCTTACTCTATTTTTGAATTATCATTGTTCTATTAGGGAGAAATTTCAACAGAAGTAGGCCCTACTTAAAAGAAATAACATGGGGATAAAAAAATATATGTTGAGATGGATGAACTCAGTTCTGAACAAATATGGTTTATGACTTATACAGTAATATAAAATATATTTTGTTTTATATAATATCTGGATTTTATTTACTCAGATCTACGAATATTTTTGGAACATAAACATTGGACAATTATAAATTTTTTTTGTATTGCTATTTGTTTAAATAATTACTATTGACTGTTGATTTATTTAGCCACGGTCTGAAATCTAAAATAACCATATAAATCTAAGAGAGGGAACAAATAAACATTAATCAAACTCTCATTGCAACAATATTTTCTGAATGAAGTGCTTCTCTAATCAACATATCTCCATATCTGTGAAAAGGAAATCTGTTACATTACTTTTTAATTTACAGTTAGACTGGTGTCTTATACACAGAGGTTCTCAACTTTTTCAGGATGCTGTCTGATACACAGAGGTTCTCAACTCTTTCAGGCTGCTGTCTGATACACAGAGGTTCTCAACTCTTTCAGGCTGCTGTCTGATACACAGAGGTTCTCAACTCTTTCAGACTGGTGTCTGATACACAGAGGTTATCAACTCTTTCAGACTGGTGTCTGATACACAGAGGTTCTCAACTCTTTCAGACTGGTGTCTGATACACAGATGTTCTCAACTCTTTCAGACTGCTGTCTGATACACAGAGGTTCTCAACTCTTTCAGAATGGAATCTGATACACAGAGGTTCTTAACTCTTTCAGACTGGTGTATGATACATTACTACAGAGGTTCTCAACTTTTTCAGATCGGTGTCTGATACACAGAAGTTATCAATTCTTTCAGACTGCTGACTGATACATTACTACGGAGGTTCTCAATTTTTCAGACTTATGTCTGATACATTACTAAAGAGGTTCTTAACTTTTTCAGACTGGTGTGACAGACTGTCGGGCTTGCCGGAGTTGGACAAGGAAAATTGAGGAAGATTAACACTAAAATCAGCTATCCTTTATTTTGTTCAGATAGAAATTTTAAAAAGTAAAGAATAAAAAATATATACACCATAAGAAAATGAGTGTTACTAGGTGTGAGCAAGGGTTATTGACAAAGTTAGTTAGCGTAAACATTCAACCAGCCGAGACCGAAGCACGAGAATGGTAGGGGAGACAAAAATATTGTCACTAACTGTTATATTAAGAAATGATGCGTATAAAGTAGAATACTCTGGATGAGATTGTTGACAACCTTGAGTTTTGCAAACTAGAGTAAAACTAGATTAGAAGGAACACAGGGGTGCAAAGGGAACGCATTGCTCTAGGCGGACCCAGGGTTAGCAGATAACCAAGATCCCAAATGTACCTCCACGTGGTGCACCCTGGAAACAGAAATACAGCAGCTCGTGCTGATTCTGGCCAAATATTTTGGGGATCGTGTCCGAGAATGTGGAGGTAGCAGATGGAAAGAGATTTGACTGCATAAGAGACAGACAATATCTCCGACACCACCAGCAGCACCACATATAGCGACACTGTCGACATACAGTGAAGCTAGTCAGTCCAGTCCGAATTCTGGAGGGGCGGCCAATTTAAAATGCACGTAACGATAGATGCATGGCGAGAGACAAATAGATTTCATACCGAGTAATATGAAACAATGAAAGGGCAGAACAGCGCTAGAGGGCAGCGCGAACTGCAAACAGAAAATGAAAAGTTCCTAGGAAAGGGGAACTACAAGCTCCGTCAGCTCGAGACGAGCTTCTAGTTACCTGTGTTCCTTCCAGGCAGAGACCCAGACCCATTCATTGGCGTTTGGTAAAGCAAGAAGACCTAATCCAACTCTAATGTCAAGCCTTCCTAAACCGGAAATATGCTCGCGAAGAGAAAGGGTTCCGTACTCGATACGCTCAGGCTCAAAAGGGACAACGATTTAGCCCTGGCCCAACTCTACTGTCAGGTTTTCCTACACCGGAAATACACTTGAAGAGAGAAAGGGTTCAGTACCTGATGGGCTCAGGCGCTATTGGGACAAGGACGCTCAGCTCGAGAACGCCTTGCTCTCAAACGCGTGGTGTGAGACTCGAACTTGGACAAGGGGTACACGATGTCGGTGAATGACACCTCGGCTAAGAGGGTGAAAGAGCCAGGGTCCAACTCCTCTGTTGAGTTCTTCCCCTTAAGGAACCAGGCTCACGGATGAGAAACGGTTCAGTACCCAATGGGCACAGGCACAGCACGTCCAATTACACGAGGCAAGTTCATAGATAGTGGAACACCTCGTTCGAGTCAGACGAGAGCAAAAAATCGTCTTGGCGAAGAGTCTCCACTACGCGTGCCTGGAGACAGATATAGAGGCTGTCACAGGCTAAGGGTAGCCCACCCGAATTGTCAAGGCATGCCGAAATCGGATGTGCTAGGCCTACAAGGCGCATGGTGGCACAACGTAATCACGCTCCCGGCGGAAATCGCACGGATATCCGTGATGGTTACAATGGAGCGAACAAAAAACAAACAAAACAGAAGGAACACATTTACGGACAAAACGTCAATATACATGAGTATTACGCAAGATTGGGATCTAAAAATACGTTGAAAACGTGCACATAACTGCTTGTAATTCTTCTTCTTTTCGTTTGCAGTTTGATATGTCTACACAGCAAGTTCGGTTTCTGCTGCTGTATTTGAAAGCTCCTCAGTTAGTTAGTTAGTTATTTCTCTAGGGCAAAAGACGGCACATAAGGTGGATGTCATAGATTTCCGTGTCTCTTATTTCATTGCAATTTGCTTTAGATCTTCATTGTTTCTGATACCGATGGTGAAACGTTCTCTTGTAATAGTTCTACGTAAAGTTTCTTTTGGTCTTCCTCGTTTTCTCTTGCCTTTTGGTGACCACATCAAAGCTTGACAGGGGAGTCTTTCAGTATCCATGCGTAGTGGGTGTCCGATGTAATTCCAGCTACGCTTTCTAACATAGGTGGATACATATTCTTTCTTTGATTCTTGTCTGACAACTGTGTTTGATTTGAAGTCTGACCAACGTATGTTCAGTAGCCCTTTAAGACATTTATTTTCAAAGGTTTTTTCTTTGCTCTAATTTTAATGTTGCTTTCCAACTTTCGCATCCATATGTTAATGTTGGAATTATGCAGGAGTTGAAGATTTTGAGTTTTGTGTTATTTCTTAGTGTTTTTTAGTGACAGATATTTGATAGTTTATTGAATGAGTTAGCAGCCAGTGCAATACTGTGTAATTTTTCTGTTGATGAATCTCCTGTTGTTGATAGCTTGCTGCCAGGGCTCCCATACATCTTTCTGTGGATATCCATCTCTGTGGGCCAGTGTTCTTCCTTAACTGGTTTAGTGTATTGCAGTCTTGCAGGATATATTCAGCGGTCTGTTCTGCCTGCCCACAAGGGTACAGAGGTGATGGGACCAGTCTTAGTCTATTTAAGTGGTTCCTTAATCTGTTGTGTCCTGTTCTGAGACGGAAGATAATAACCTGCTCTGTTCTGTCGAGATAGTGGTAATTGTCTTTTGTGTGGTCGATTTTCCTGATAGTTTTCATAAGGGACCTGTTTTCTTAATATGTGATTTCTTTGTCTTTTTGTTCCTGTGTTGCTCCATCTTTTGTCAGCCTATCTGCCGCTTCATTTCCTGGTATACCACAGTGGGATCGTATCCACTGTAGTATTACCCTTCTTTGGATGCTCACTTCTCGTATGGCTTCCTTCAGGTCTGGTAGTTTATCGCTGTCAATGACTTGTAGGGCAGACATGGCATCAGTAAGAAATACCACCTGTAGACATTGGCTTGTTGTGTTTTTAATTATTTCTGCAGCAATGTTTAAAGCCTGTACTTCTGCAGAGTAGTTGGAGCAGAATATTCCAGTTGGTAAACATGTGGATTCATTTTCTTTTTCTTGATATTTTATGTACTCTGATTGTAATCAACCTTGAGTCGTTCATTCGCCAGTAACTAAGTAACAACTCAGCCATGTAGCGAAGGATTAATCGGGGAACTGTCCATAAAGCAGGACGTGGTTCCTCGAACTCTATAGATTTTGTCAAGAGGATTGTGGAAGTGCAAGCTGCACAGCGTAATGTCGGGAAAATTCGTCGCAGGTTTGATTTGTTAGGAGCTCCTATGTTATTGTAAGGTCTTAGAGTGAATAATGTGAATTCTAGTGTTACATATAGAATATTAAAATTAGGAGTGAGTAGACGCATGTTGTGATAAAGGCTTATATGTTTGTAGGGAAATAGCAGTAGAAAGGTTATTAATTTGTTTATGGAAATTGAAAAAATTAGTCAGGTATGTGTGTAGGTAGTCGAGAACGTGACACATTTTATGAAATTGCTTTCAATGGAATATAATCGTCCCAGAATATGAAATATTCTGATGGTTTGGCTTGAGCAGTGTTTCCCAACTTTTTTTTACCATGCCCCACCAAAATCTTTCGGAAATTCTGATCTCCCCCCCCCCCCCCCATGTAATATATGCATAAATTTTTATATTCAAAAATTAAATTGTTACCTACAATTTTTTTCGAAATTCCCCCCCCCCCTGAACAATAAAATTGCCCCCATCCCCCTGTGTGGCGTGCGCCTAACGTTGGGAAATACTGGGCTAGAGAGAGAAACGGTCAAATATTAAATTCGAGAGAATGAGAAATCTCTCCTACGATATAGGGATCTGCAATCTGTGAATATGGCTATCTTCTTTAGTCTTGGTAGTCCTGATTCGTGGGATATCAGGAGATCATGTGATACAAAAATAGCAACTAGACCAGAGATAGAACCCGAGAGAATAATCTCACAATAGAGAGCGTGACAAAACAAATGTTACTTCATTTATATTATTTTTCTTATTTATGTATTTGCTAGTAACATATCACGACCATCTGCCTCAGTAACAAAGATACGCCCATGTGTTTCATAAACAAAGCAATCATTTCAAATACTATTTTTTTAAATATGTGATACAGACTCATTATCTATTAAGCAAAGAGCAATAGGCGTAGAAATTATTTGGAGTTTCAATGACATAATTATTTATTTTAATATTGTTATAACGTCTTTTGACTACAAAAACACAATACATAAAACCAATTCATACACGGAAGACATTTTTAGCTACTTGAAAACACAAGTAGGTACGAATAACTGCCTGGATTATACAGATAAAATGGCATCTGTATTTTACATAAATTAGCACAAAAAAGTGTGCTTATTTACACACACAAATCACGATATCAGATAGTCAAACCACACAAAAAGTCATATTCGATCATTAAGAACTGGGAGGTCATTAATATTGAGTATTTGTATGTAAAGATAGACAGTTCAGCGGAAATCAAGATCAGAATTGCAATAGCGATTTCAAAATTTGCGCAAATGAAAAACATTTGAAAAGACACAAGCTGTAAAGCTCAACTACACCTAGTTAGAACAAGCACATTTTCAAATTAACGGCTGTGAATTTTTGGGCATTTAATAAATCAGCCTAAAGAAAATTTCAGCAGACTCTGCATTGAGTACAGTAGACAGATCTATAAAGCCATACCATAAATGAAAACACAAGAAAAAACATTTCCACCAACAGAATATTTAAATGACAGGCAGGACATACCCATATACAGGACATACCCATATACGAGGGGGATAAGATCAGAAAAAGGTGGGAAGAATATTTGAAAGACATCTTGAACATACCAGAAAATAGACATATAACACCATTCAAACCAAGGTATGCACACTAAGAAGAACCTGAAATCCTAGAACACGAGGTCAGAGAAAAGTATCATGAAAAACCCAAAGAATAAATCGGTGGAAATTGATGGAATAAGAGTCGAAACAATACAGAGCTGTGGAGAGACTAGAGTAACTTGGTTACTATATATCTTCAGAAAGGTTTGGAAAGAAAGATCTGGTCCAATAGATGAGAAGAAGCCTTCATAATACAAATATTGACGAGAAAAGGAAGCAAGTAAAACAGTGGCACATACAGAGGTATATCCATGATTATCCATGTCGGTGTACATACAGAGGTATATCCATGATTATCCATGTCGGTGTACATACAGAGGTATATCCATGCTTATCCATGTCGGTGCACATACAGAGGTATATCCATACTTATCCATGTCGGTGCACATACAGAGGTATATCCATGCTTATCCATGTCGGTGCACATACAGAGGTATATCCATGCTTATCCATGTCGGTGCACATACAGAGGTATATCCATGCTTATCCATGTCGGTGCACATACAGAGGTATATCCATGCTTATCCATGTCGGTGCACATACAGAGGTATATCCATGCTTATCCATGTCGGTGCACATACAGAGGTATATCCATGCTTATCCATGTCGGTGAAATGTTTGCTAATATTCTCTTGAAAAACTGATAACACCTATTGTGGATCTAGTGCTTAGTCTGGAACAGTTGGAGTTTATAAAAGAAAGACGGTGTACAGTGCAATATTTTTCTCTTCAACAAATTAGTGACAAAAATACAATAGAATACATATACCAACTGAATATTGTTTTTATAAGTCAAGAGAAAGCTA
Organism: Meghimatium bilineatum; assembly: GCA_034231615.1. Classification (NCBI taxonomy): domain Eukaryota; kingdom Metazoa; phylum Mollusca; class Gastropoda; order Stylommatophora; family Philomycidae; genus Meghimatium; species Meghimatium bilineatum. Next base: position 115,967,888 of record CM067299.1, on the reverse strand, counting down.
TCGACAGAATAAATACAGAACTACTCTGGGGTATTCTAGAAAATTATGGAATAAAAGAACGATTATCATACTTGTATTAGAACTATACACAAAGATAGCTAGAGTGCAATTACAACAAGTGCAGAACTTACAAAGTGGTTTTCAGTAACATCAGGATTTGAACAAAGGTGTGTCGCACCACCAGTATTGTTTATTATTTATATGGATAATCCCCATCGAGGCCAGAACCTTGAAGTGGTGATGGGGCTTAGTTCAGCCATCAGAGGCTGAAAACTAAGACTGGTCGGGCACTCCCACTCGAGCAGGACCATAGTCCGGCCCAAGTAAGCAGAGTGCTGAAGACGGAGGCAACCAGCCAAAAGGCGCACAGATAATCAGGTTGCCACGCATAAAACACAATGGAAACATGTCTGCATCTAATAAACGTTATGGTGCCTGCCCTGTGGCGGACGTTCAGGCAGGGACGGTGCCGGGCCCTATACCTCGAAAGGGCCCAACCTCAGTTACTGGAAGTCCTTCTCAATTGCCCCGAGGAGCCAGGAGGCAAGGGAATAGAGCTACTGGCCAAACAAACAAACGACCAATAAAAATAATGCACTGGAATGCTGAGGGTGTCAACAGTAAAAGAGATGGATACAGCAAAAAATTGGAACTTGAAAATGTCCTCAGTGAAGAACAAGTAAATATATGCTGTATCCAAGAAACACACCTCAGCAGCGACATAGCCTTCAAAATCAGAGGCTACCAGTGCTACCGATCTGACCGAAAAGACAGGCGAAAGGGTGGAATTCTGACACTAGTTAAAAACAATATCAGCGCATGTCAGCTGGAAGTATACATGGACGGGGCAGAATACCAGATGCTCCACCTAAAAACAGACAGTGCAGAATTCCATCTCCTGAACTACTACTGCCCAAATGATAAACCATTGGCACTAGACACAATTCCAGACAAAGAAAGGCTTATGGTGTGTGGTGACTTCAACAGCCACTCTCAGAGCTGGGGCTACGATCATATCGACAAGAGAGGTGAGGAACTTGAGAGCTGGCAGGATGAAAATAATCTCATTCTTATTAACCAGCCAGCAGACTCACCAACCTTCTACTCGAGAGCATGGCACACCACCTCTACACCAGACCTGGCATTCTACTCACCAGGCCTGGAATGGAACATCACACGTGTCGTTGGAAAGCAGCTTGGGGGTAGTGACCACAGACCAGTATTTCTGGAAATTCACAATGAATATACCAAGGACAGCAGCACGCTCACTAGGTGGAACTATAAGAGGGCAGACTGGAAAATGTACCAGCATTTAACCAGTGTTCTAGCTAAGGACATGAACTTGGACAAAGACATCAATAGAGCAGTGAGTGAATTTAATAGATGTATACTACATGCTGCTAGTAAAACCATACCCAGGGGGGCACGCAAAAACTACAAACCCTACTGGAATGATGAACTGGAAAAGCTGCAAAATGAGATGGAAACATCTAGAAAGCAGGCTGAGAACAGACCTAGCCAAGAACATCACAACAAATATCAGCAAACAAAGGCTAAATTTCAAAGAGCCAAGTTACAAGCCAGACGGAGCAGCTGGAAAGAAAAAACAGAGTCGCTGAACCTAGAAAGAGATACTAGGAAATTATGGAAACTTGTAAAACAACTAAATGATGAAGGTACAGGGAGAAATACCAGGATCACACTTTATAAAGATAGAAACATTTTAACAGGTAAACATGCAGCTGATTACTTTGCAGATTCCTTTGCAGAAGACAATAACGTCAAAGTCAGCCCAGACAAACAACAGGAGGTTCGAGAGAACCAGCAAAACATTGGACAAGGTGAACCTATACCTGAAGTCATGGAGGCACCAATCACAATGAGAGAACTGGAGCATGCAATATCCAAATTGAAAATGAAAAAGTCCCCTGGAGCTGATGGAGTGTCCAATGAAATGATTAGAAACCTGGGAAGTGCAGCAAGAGCAAAGCTACTGCAGATCTTTAACACAAGCTGGTCCACAGGTAATGTACCACAGGCGTGGAGAGAAGCAATAATGATACCACTCCTCAAATCAGGAAAAGATGGCAACACAGTCTCCAACTACAGGCCCATCAGCCTCACAAGCTGTCTATGTAAAACAATGGAACGCATTATCAATCTTAGGATGCAGTGGTACCTTGAAAGTGAAAACCTTCTGGTATCACAGCAAGCAGGTTTCAGACAGTGCTACTCTACTGAAGATCAGGCAACCTACCTCTCCCAAGAGATTGAGGATGCCTTCCAAGAAAAGAAACTGGTACTAGCAGCATGGATAGACCTCAGGAAAGCATTTGATAAGGTCTGGAAAGAAGGGCTCCTAAAGAAATTGCGAAATTGCAGGGTTAGCTCAAGAATGTACAAATGGGTAAAAGCATACCTGCATAATAGAAGAGCCAGGGTACAATTAGATGGTCGCAAGAGCAAGAAAGTTCTACTGCGTCATGGAGTCCCCCAGGGAGGAGTCCTGTCACCCACACTTTTCTTGGTTTACATCAATGACCTAGTTGCTGAACTACCACATGGGATCAAAGTGGCAATGTATGCTGACGACCTGGTGATCTGGTGCACGGAAGAACATGCAACAGTGGCCACTAAACAAATACAAAGAGCTATCGATGCCCTAACCTTATGGGCTAATAGATGGTGCGTCAGCATTAACACAGATAAGTGCAGCACTACATTCTTTACCCTCTCACCAAAACAAAAAGCTGGTCATATCAAGATAGATGGAGAGCTCTTGAAAGAAGACAAACAACCCACATACCTCGGAGTTACTTTTGATGATAAGCTGACATGGAAGCAGCACATAAACAAAGCAACAACAAAAGCCAGGAGGAAGCTAGCTATCCTGAGAAAACTAAGTGGAACCACATGGGGAGCCAGTGGAAATATACTCAGTAAAGTTTACCAGCAAGGCATAAGACCACACCTGGAATACGGTTCAGCTGCGTGGTGTCCTGCATCAAACACCACATTACAAGATCTAGATAAAGTGCAAAACCAGGCACTTAGAATAATGTTGGGAGCAATGAAATCAACACCCATAGCAGAGATGCAGAAAATGGGAAGAATGCAAACACTTGGCGAACGCAGAGACACAAAAGTACTAATTCAAGCAGAAAAGTTTCAGTGTATGCCAAGTCATCCAATGAAGGAAAGATTCCAAAATCTAGCAATGGGACGACTGAAAAGGAGCAGCTTTATCCATCAAGCTAAACGACTCCGTAGACAACTTACAGACCTACCTGAAGTTGGCAGCCCCTTAAGGTCTGTACCAGAGCAAACCCCGTGGAGTGAAAGCCATGGAATGCCAATATACATTCAGACCCATGTGAAAGGAATACTAAGCGAGGACGAACAGAACAGTGTGCAGCGAATGACAATCACCCTCAGTTTCCTGGATGAGGAATATCCACAAGATATATGGGTCAGAGTGTACACAGATGGGTCAGCACAGAATGCTGTGAGGAATGGAGGTGCAGGTGTATATATAGAATATCCACACAAGCCTAGAGATACAATCAGAACACCGACAGGAAAATTCTGCAATAATTATGATGCAGAAATCCAGGCAATTAGTGTGGCAGCTAAAAAACTGCTGAACTCCAACTCTGACCTACAGCCTGTGGTATTCCTGACAGATGCAAGGTCAGTGCTTCAAGCTCTCCAGTCTGGAAAACTAACAGACTTAAAAAAACTACTTAGCGAATTGTCTTACCAGTATAGGGTAACCATGCAGTGGATACCCTCTCACTGTGGAATACCAGGAAATGAAAAAGCAGACCAACTGGCTAAGGAAGGTGCTGCCGAAGACCAACCAGATATACCAATCACCTACCATCAGAAAAAACAGATGATAAAGTCAATAAGAAAGCCACAAACACCAACACAAGATGACTATCACAATATGAACAGATCAGAACAAGTTATAATTCTACGTCTCAGAACAGGACACAACCGACTCCGCAGTCACATGTATACAAAGTTCAAGATTGGCAACACAGCCATGTGTACATGTGGACAGGCAGCACAGAGTGCCAAACATATACTTCAAGAGTGTTCTGAGCATGAAACGCTGAGGCAGACATATTGGCCAGAGGAAACAACACTGGAATCAAAGCTCTATGGGACACTGTATGAACTACAAAAGACAGTGAGTTTTATTAAGGAGACAGAATTACAGATATAGACATGTTTCAAGTGAACGAAAGAAGAAGAAGAAATATGGATAATATTACCAAAGCAGTAAAAACACAATTAGACGCTTACAATTCAAATTACAAAACTGAACTACTCTTTGTTTATGATCCGTGCATATTCTACAGTTGCACACCAAGTACAAAAATTGATTTTCATTTTCAGTCGTCGCGATTCGTCTTGTCATTGGTTTCGAAACAGGTTCGGCAAGAGTGTGAGGTCGACGCTTTGCACAACTCTTCCTCACTTAAATCAAAATTCCCAGTGAAAGTCTTTCCACATCCAACAAAAAATTCACTACTAAACTGAAAGTTTACAGACAGAGGTACTCCCAGTGTATGTCAATCAATAAATCAATAAAACCCATAACCCTTCAGGGTCGTAGGGGTACCACTAGGAAGCTTCCGCACACAGAGTCCTCCAGCGAATTCTATCCTCAGCGATGCGGATGAGTGTGGAAATATCTAGCCCTGTCCATTCCTTGATGTTGTCTGTCCATGTCTTTATTTGTCCTCCTCTGCTTCTTCCACCCTCGACATTTCCCTGCAGTATTGTTTTTGACAAGGAATCGTGCCTACATACATGTCCGAACCATGCTAGTTTTCGTCGTTTCACTATTGAAAGCAATGGCTCCTGGACACCTGCACACATCTCTACTTTATTTCTTACGTACACATTGGTCTTATGTTCCCTATAGGAAATTCGTAGAATTCTTCTGTAGCATTTATACTCGAAAGCCTGTAATCTTCTCTCCATGTCCGCAGTGAGTGTCCAACTCTCACAACCATACAACACAACAGAAAGCACCAGCGACCTATACAGTTTGATTTTCAATCCAACACTGATGTTGCTTTTCCAAATCACAGTTAGCATTGACAAGGACGCTAAAGCCATCTCCAGCCTTATTTTTAGTTCTGCTTTGCATTTACCATCGCTGCATATACTGGATCCAAGGTATTTTAATGTATTCACCTCTTCAAGCTTATGTCCATTCATCATGATATTAGTCTGGTTTTCTGTGTCTCTGCTGTTTACCAAGATTTTGCTCTTATCTGAATTGATTTCCATTCCGTACTTGCTGGTAACTTTTTCTAACTTTGATGTTAATTCTTGCAATGATTGTTCTGACCCAGCTATAAGATCAATATCATCAGCGAAACGTGTTGCAAATAGGGCGACCTCCGATCGATATAGACGTGTTGTAATCATGCAATGCCTCTTGTATGATGTGCTCTAAGTATATGTTAAAAAGTACTGGGGACATTATGCATCCCTGTCGAACTCCCACAGCTGTTTTGTAGAACTCTCCAATTGTATTATGTATACGCTTGTGAAACATGGACAGTGTATAGATGATATGTGAGAAAGTTTCATCATTCTTACACAACTTGTCTCAGAAAAGTTATGAATATCAGATGGCAAGACCATATTGCGGGTATCACTGTTTTTAACAGCTCTGATATCCCTAGCATTGAAACTATTCTGATAGAGACACAGATTCGTTGGGTAGTTCATCTGGTACGTATACTTCGCTACAGTGAGTTGCAGAAGGGCACACGTTCTCAATATGGCCAAAAGAAGCACTACGAGGACTCGTTAAAGACCTCACTGAAAGCCTTTGAAATAAACAAAGATCAAAGATACGTGGGAAGAACTTGCATATAATAGAGCAACATAGTGCTAGGCAGTCAAGAATACCGCAGAATTTTGTGAAAAGAAGAAAAAAGCATCAGTTCAACTGCGGAGCACAGCTAGAAAGTCAAGGGTTTACCAAAAACCATCAACACTGGTTAACGCACATCCCGTGCTTAAAGCACATTTGCGGCAAGAATATGATTTAACTGCCATCTATGAACGTATAATTAATACATATCTCTAACTGAATTTTAAAAGTAGATGTAACAAATGATCACCATCACTTGTGATGGACCAACATCTCCACATTTCACGTGAAAGGGCGCAAGATCACATAAACCTACTCAACAAAAGCTGCCTCAATCACAACATGAAGATCAATACAGGAAAAAAACAGTAGAATATCTTGGGAGCATTTTCACAGACGAGGGAAGAATGAATGGAGAGATTGAGACAAAAATGGAAAAGACAACTACAGTAGAAATTCGATTATCCGAATTAATTGGAGATCGGATCGATTCCGATAATCGAACATTCGGATAGTTGGATATAGCTCAGGAATGCAAAACAGTGTACATACATACAAGTATACATTGAAATGAACGAATTTTATTGATAAAAGTACAGTAATATGTAAGCAAATATGTATTGCAAATAGACTACATACTCTAAAGGTAAAGGTAGGTCCCATGGCATCTGCCGTCGGGGATGAAGATAACTCTTCATGTACTAAGCCGCAGCAACTATTAGGTGGGGTGGCCAGTTCCCTTCCTTGCTGTTTTTTTTTTACCTGCCCTAACTCATGCGTCAGGTACTCATTTACAGCTGAGTCGACTGGAGGAGTGGCGTGTCAAGTGAGAAATCACAACCCGGATTGATTTTTTTTGTCAGGACGTGGTTTCTAACCTGGCACGCTGTAACCAGATGATAGCAAGCAAGCTAACTATCCACTAGGCTACCGCGCTACATACTCTACAGTACTGTAAAAATATACAAATTTACATAAATGGCACATATGTATAGTGCACATATGTATGTACATATGTAAATCAATTGAATAAGTTTTTTTTCAATTAAATCTTTTCAATAAATATATGTATATCACTAACATCTTGAGTAGGGTCTTGACGTAATAGCAAGTTTCCGAGCGGCAAGGTCCCGCAGGTGATTGCTAGACAGAAATTAACACTCTCGCTCTAAAATTATTTCACCCAAATTCAATTCGGATAATTGATAATTCTATTAATTGTGATTCGGATAATCAGATTTATACTGTACACAAATTATGAACCTACACCAATTTTGAAACACAAATCTATCACGATGGAAAACAAAAGGCAAATAATAAATGTAATATTCACACCAACATTGTATTATCAATGTCAGACATGGACACTAACTAAAGAAGAAGAGAAACAGCTTACTGTGTGTAAATGAGATGTCTAACAAGAGCAGCAAGCAGAAAAAGAAGAGATCATGTGAGGAATGAAGAGATTACAAAAACTGTTGGAACAACATCTTCTGTGATCAAATATATTGGAACAAATTAGAGACAGATGGTTCGGCCACTTATGAGAATGAACCCGTATTGGCCAGCCGCAAGAGCATACAACATGAAAATGGAAACAGTAAGATATAGAGGAAGACCAAGAAGAATGTGGATTGAAGGAGTTACCAATACTCTGAGACGTCACAATATTACTGCATATCAAGCGACCAAACTTGTCATAGACAGAAACCCGATCGTCATTCAATCCTGCGACGTCTCACGGCATAAGCAGAAAAAAATACAATAGATAGAATAGATCAGTCTTGTCTTGTCTTATCTTGTCTTATCTTGTCTTGTCTTGTCTTATCTTGTCTTGTCTTATCTTGTCTTATCTTGTCTTATCTTGTCTTGTCTCATCCATGTGTGCCGTTAGGCGTCATGTGGTACCGAAATCTTCTTTCTTTAGCTAACTGAAAATCAGCGACAAAAGAAGAACGTTCTCTGACATTCAGTGAAATAGAAGGATTTTTAGAATACCTTTGACAGCGAACCAAATACATATCAAGAAGTGTGAAAAAACAGTAATCGTCGGAAATTGTTGGCCCCTAAACAACATTTTAACAGAAAAACTAATTTTATTTGGCCATATAAAGAGTTATAACAGCATGGAAAAAATAATCGAAGGTATGAACGCTGGTAATATGAGTAAAGGTCACACAAGACGACGATGGACAAAAGACATATCAGATTATTTAAACATGCACTTTTCTGCTGCTTGTCAACCTAGAATAACAAGGAGTTTGGAATATTCATAGACCACGTTCTGGAAATGATATGTTTTCTGAAGAAAGTTCTGGAAATAATTACATTAAAAAATGGAAATTTGAAACTATCTCAGAGATCAAATATTAAATTTACATCCCACACAGTTTCAAATATTAAATTTACATCTCACACGAATTCAAATGTGTCTGATTGCAAGATCTGAAAATTATGAATTGTTGAACAATATTGTGACTCATTTTTAGCTTATTAATTATTTACTTGTTTCGTTTCATATTATGAATCACAATATTGAAATCACCAGATGGTCTAGTACGCTTTACATACACCCAGACTAAAGTGAAAACGTTACCTTCAGTTGAGTTTATTTTCTTTGTGTGGCTCTGTTGTCATTGCCGTGTGCGTTTTGACAATCAATATACCCTCGCTACTCTGGCAATACCAAAGTATGGGGAATCGCTAAGAACTGTTATTACCGCACAGTTCAATGACTCATTAATGATCGATGCAGGTAAACAATGGAATCTCATGCAATTCTGACCACATGCTGTGTTTTGCTCAATCTCGCATGTCTGAACACAATAATATTCACTGAATTCTCTATCTATTATATTACATCATGCCATCTTACCAGAACATCGATAGAATGTCTACTTATATATATATATAATTTGACTGACATGGTAAAGTTAAATATTATCTGAAGAAATAATAGTATTACAGTAAGAGACATATTAAGAGACACGACGGCATGGAGTGTTAATGGAGGGGATGATAGAAGGCAATAGGGGCAAAGGCCGATCAAAACGCCGTTGGACAAAAGACATTCAATAATGCCTGCGCATGTCACTGGAAGATGCAGGGCAACTTGCTCAAGACAACGGAGAATTCAAGAGATCCATAGAAAAGACTATTTGTGGAAAGAATATGTTACCTGATGATGATTACAGTAAGGATATATCTGTTCTATCTGTACATATCACTAGTACTGTAACTATTCTATTGTATGGATGTGATGGATGGACACTAAAATCAAACACGGAATGAAATATTCCCACTTCTTGTGAAAATAAGTATAACGGACGACTGTTAGATGTTACCCTACACTGGTTGATTTATCCATTGTTAGAAATCAGTCATGTAGAACACAAGACATATATTTGATCCGCAGCAAATCTAGAATATCAAGAATCACATTTGGCAGTGGTAAAAAGAAGTAAACTTGCTTGGTTTGATTTGATTTGGCTTGGTTTGATTTGATGTGGCTTGGTTTGGACATATAAAGAGATATGGGTTCGAATCCCTCTCACGTCTTCTTGTTTTATGAAATTTTTCGAAGACCCTTGGGGATTATCCCTTGAAGCTACGGAGTTACGTGCTATAATTGGGACTCTCAGCAGGCGATGTGCCATCTTCCTTAACAGGGACGGATAATAAGAGGTATTGGTAATTCCTTAAGAGGGATGGACTACAAATCGTGTAACCAGAATACAATTAAGTGAATCCTCTACCGCTCTTCAACATTTCAATATAAGAGAAAGCGACAGTTTCATGTGTGGTACAGTGAACACGACGGTTGAACCTATATTATAGACAAACCTGTCGTTGAACACTTCACGTAAAATGTATCTGTACGAAGTATTTACAGTGGAATCCCACTATAGCGCATCTTTTTATATAACATTTCTCCTTTTCGAAATCCTCAGTTATATTTAATCTGTATTGTTTATGCTGTATATAGCGCATTTCTGTTATTACATACATATTGTGTCTGCCCGAACCTATTTGTTATAATGGAATTTGACTTTATAACCGTTATATATATATATATATATATATATATATATATATATATATATATATATATATATATATATATATATATATATATATATATATATATATATATATATATATATATATATATATATATATATATATATATATATATATATATATATATATATATAACATATGTATACAATATATATTTTTTCCGTTCGTTCTCAAACTACTGCAGAGGATTAGTAGGACGTAGTCCGGAGAAAGGAATGCGTTGTGTCATGGTTTACAGTTTTGCGGCGATGTATGCGCCTTTCGTCCTGACACATCATATTCCAACATGGCTTCTAGATTACTTTGACCCTACATTTAATGGGACAGTCAACATCACCCCAAAACCTCCTTAGTCGCCTCTTAGAACACGCATAGAAGGTCAACAGTTCTGCTCTCTCCCCTCTAGGGCACGGTAATACCTAGGGAAGTGCACTCACAATCAGTACCAATTCGCGTGTGATTTGAACTGTAGAGTATGAATGTCTTGTGATGCTAGTTTACAGCAAAGATGCGTTATTTCAGCTTTTGCTTCAGCATATTTAATTTCTACATGCTTTTTGACTTCCCTAGCCTGTGGCAGCATCCAATCGGACAACGAAAGTGAAGCCTGTATCAATTTGAGATTATCATATTGAATTATTAGCCACTGTTTTCTTGAACTGTAGAGAGCAAGATGTCCTTTGATAAAAGTTTTCGAGGTGGAAACGTTAAACATGAAGTTGAACTTCTGTCGACTACCCTTATCCCGTACGAGATGTTCTACTGTCTGTAAACTGATCTTGTTTTTTGTTTTTCTTTTCGTTTTTTTTTTGGGTACAGATTTACATATTCAGTTAGTTTCAGTACACGAGATTCATCCAATTATCGGAAGTTGTTGTTCTCTGAAGCGCAATCTCCATTATTTTTGATAGTCCAAAAGCTAGAATATAACTAAATATAACTAAATTGGCCTCATATACGCGATTGACAGGAGCGTACCTCACAACAAGGGACAAAAATTAAATAAACTATACAAAGAATATTCATGTCTGTCAGTTATACGGCAAGGTGTATATGAATGCTAACACAGTGTTTCAGCATTCAGTTGATCAAAGTTTTAATTTTTTGTAAGAGGTTACCAGGGCCGGATTTAGGCTTCATAATGCCCTAAGCTATGTGAGGCTATTTGAGATATGGGGCGCTGTATAAGTCCAGATTATATGACAGTACCAAATATTATTTTCGGATACCTAGTTAGGACCCTAAGCTATAGCTTGTGTAGCTCATACGTAAATCCTGCACTGGAGGGTACACATCAGATGGCATGATCACCTGACTTGCAATGCCATACACAGATACGTTATAGTAGGGAACGTTCTTACATATGGAGTACATCTGAAGATTATGTTTTACGTAATCTAATTTCTCTAATTGAAAAAGCTTGTGAAAGTTATTTATGACAGAAAACATTCTTGGGCCGGAAGGTGACATTCAGGAAACATACCTGCAACTCAGAAAATCTTTAACGCATTTTTTTCATTTTCTGGTGAACAGGGGTCAGAGGATATTGTAATTTTAAACCAGCGTTATGGATCATTGCTGTGTGGTTAGAATGCGTTCTCAGACCTTTGAAGTCTCGGGTTCAGTCCACTGTTGGGACAGAATTCTTTTGTTTTCGGAGATACATTCAAAATCCTTCTTGTAGATGTCGCGGCGTCTGCTATGGCAATGCAGCTTTATTTCCACAGCCCATAGAAAGCCACCCTGAACTCCTTCACAGCAAAACATGCAGTATTGAAAATTATGAGTGAGAAAAGTCCACTAGTCCACATAAAAATCACCAGAACTGACACACGCTTGAGAACTGGTACATCTATCAATTTGGTCCAATAGAGCTCTTGGTGTACATTTTTATCATTCCTACGGATAGATATCATGTTCTTCTGCCGTTTTCTATGTGTTTTGTTTGGCCTCTGACCTTCTAGTTTTTACACTTCCAGTGTGTATCCATATTTAGCTCTGTCATGTGAACTTAAACAGTGTCATTCTTGTCGTTTGTTATGTTGTGAACATCTTCTCATAAAGACTTATCGACTTTATCGTCTTTCGTCGAAACGGATTATCGTGAGTGTATCCAGTGATTAGCAAAGCTTCATCACACAGTTTTGCTAATATTATAGTAAGACTACAATGGCTCACGTTTGTTACAAACAATCCTTTTTTTTTTTTAAATTGTTCGTCGGTGTGTGTATAGTCAAATCGTATGCGAAACTGGATCAAGGTCAAAATCCGGAAATACTCACTCACTTAATATTACAAATGGACACCGCGTGACATATAATGTTTTTGTAGGTCAGGTCTGTACAATAGCATGGATCTCAAGAAACAGGGATATGCTATCGGATTTGCCAAACATGTCATTGTACCAGTTGTTTATGAAACAAATATTGCTGCCAGTTACGACCTTGTGCTGTCGGGACACAAAGTAGAGCAAATAATAGTGACATTACTTCCCGCCATGTATATCGTAAGAGGCGACTAGAGATGTTCTGAAGATTAGCAATACTTAATTACCTTGTTTTATCGTACTTTTTCTGCAACATTTCTTTTTTTTGGGGGGGTGGGGAGGGTACTATTAACATAATTAAACATGGAGGGAGGGTACAAAATTCGTGACAGTTGTTGGCAAAGGGGGGGGGGGTAAAAATTGATGTTGTTAACGAAATTTCTGGAAAACCCCAATAAACTCTCGCAATGATTGCAACCAACTGTTATCGTGACGTGAACAAATCCCGCAGCACATCGTTGTATCTAGAGTTCCTGTTATGGTGCCCTCTTGTTTGGAATGTATTGTTTATGCTAGTTTCTCGTCCTGCGTGTTTAACAAGACTGCTCTGTCATTTAACCTATATGTCATTTTATTTCTGCGTTCATGTAGGCACGTTTACATTTTCATAAATCCAAAGGTCTGTTATACAGGTCTGTCACTATATCTATACACCCATAATCTGCCTGCGTGTCTCCATTTGTATCTAGGCACCTGGTCTATTCAAGACAGCTTAACTATTTTCATTCTCATGGACTGAGAAATCTCCTTATTATACCATTGCAGGATCAGCTTACTGAATATCAAACTGTCAAAAAGCAAAACATTTAGCTTCCCAGAAGATCTCTGGTACTCATTTCCTTTAGACTCGGGTAGTATAAACACGTTTTCTGCTAAATTCGAAAACTGAAATTGGACCACCTAACTAGGGAGCATGTGTGATAATTTCCGACCAACCACTGTCTTCATTCATTACTGTATTGTAAAGATATTTTGTCGAAACGTTGAAATGTATGAACGTAAATGTAGTTTAACAATTGTCACATAAAACTGCACAACATCGATTGAAGTCTTACCGAACATATTCCTAAGTCTCGCGGTGTCATAGTTCAGAAGCAGATATTACTGCAATATTAACACTCTGTGTACGCTCTTTTAACAATTTTAACACTCTGTGTACGCTCTTTTAACAATTTTAACACTCTGTGTACGCTCTTTTAACAATTTTAAAACTCTGTGTACGCTCTTTTAACAATTTTAACACTCTGTGTACGCTGCTTTTACAAATGTTACATTAGGATGTTTCATTATTAGTAAAACCTCGATGCTTATATTTTACACTATTCATTTACTAATGTCAAATTTACTGATGTCACATTTATTAATGTCACATTTACTAATATGTCATATTTACTCATGTCACATTTACTAATGTCACATTTACTGGTGTCATATTTACTCATGTCACATTTACTCATGTCACATTTACTGATGTCACATTTACTCATGTCACATTTACTCATGTCACATTTACTCATGTCGCATTTACTCATGTCACATTTACTCGTGTCACATTTACTCATGTCACATTTACTCATGTCACATTTATTAACGTCACATCTAAAGCAAACTTGTTTATATTTATGTGTTATTTATGTTTACGCGTAGACCTAATTTGATCATTTATAACATTGAGATCTTCGTGCAGCTACTAGCGTTAAATGTTTCTGGTTCTCGTATGTACATACCTGTGTACCGTGTTTTCTTATCTGTGTATTGATCGACGGTTCATGTTCATAGCTTGAGAATATACACGTTGGAAGTCTTGACTAAAATTGCATATGACTTAAGTTGAGTGGCGAGTGGGTGATATCTGAACGGAACTGGTTCAAATCCAGTTTTCTGTATTGTAATTCTTCTCGTCGAGTTTGAGAATAGTTTCCCTTTGTCTATTAATCTTGACTCGCTTTCTATGTTTTTATTTCACCTAATGGATTTTTTGTTCTTTCATTCACCATTTGTAGGCCTACGTTAACGCCTTCAACCTGTGAAGACTTATGGTAACGTCTTCCTCCTGTGTAGACCTACGGTAACACTTTCATCCTGTGTAAGCCTATGATAACACCTTCATCATGTGTAGGCCTACGATAACACTTTTATCCTGTGTACGCCTACTGTAACATTTTCATCCTGTGTAGGCCTACTGAAACATTTTCATCCTGTGTAGGCCTACTGAAACATCTTCATCCTGTGTAGGCCTACTGTAACATCTTCATCCTGTGTAGGCCTACTGTAACATCTTCATCCTGTGTATGCCGGTGGTAACACCTTCATCCTGTGTAGGTCAATGGTAATACTTTCACCCTGTGTAGGTATACGGTAACACCTTCATCCTATATAGGGCTATGGTAACACCAATGGTAATGTATTGTTGTCACTGGTTGCTAACACAATTATAATAGCACAAATACCAAATTTGACGTAAATTGACGTCAATAAGAAGAACCAAAAAAACAAATTCTATATGGACTTTTTCCACGTTACGGTACAATATGAACCTCTTTCAAGACACAACCACGAACTAGATATAAACACAAACAATACTATCAATACAGTTGGATGGTCTTACATCTTTATATTTGGAGAAAGAAAAGGCACTATGTAAAAACAGTCCTTGTATTTTTGTTGTTGTATTATTTTTTTTTAATTAACATTACTTTACATTTGGTACTTTTTAGCTTGTTTGTTAGTTATATTTGTAGTCATTGAGGGTAAAGTCGAGGGGATGCGAGCAAGGGCTAGCCGGGGAAACACCGTGAGAGATATGTCACAGAGTGACAATAAGATATTGTTTTGAGTGTTATCGTTTCGTATATTTGTTACTGTGGTACTCTCCATCTTGTCGGATATTCTCAGACTATTTGTTTATTATTTGTATCTGTGTAGGCCTACATTGCGAACGATTCATTGATAGCACTTGTACCTATTTGTGTTCATTATGATATTTTCTTTGTGTTGCGCCAGCCCTCTCCATTTCCAGTGTTGGTTTGTTTCTCGTCGCTGGAGTTTTTTTCTCATTAATACTTATTACATCTCTGTGGATGCCATTACTACATCTCTGCAATTGTCATTACAACATCTCTGCGGAAGTCATTACTACTGTGGATGCCATTACTACATCTCTGCGGAGTTCATTACTATATCTCTGCGGAGTTCATTACTACATCTCTGCGGAGTTCATTACTACTGTGGATGCCATTACTACATCTCTGCGGAGTTCATTACTACATCTCTGCGGAGTTCATTACTACTGTGGATGCCATTACTACATCTCTGCGGAGTTCATTACTACATCTCTGCGGGTGACACTACAACATCTCTGCGGAGCTCATTACTACTGTGGATGTCATTACTACATCTCTGCGGAGTTCATTACTACATCTCTGCGGAGTTCATTACTACATCTCTGCGGATGCCATTACTACATCTCTGCGGGTGACATTACAACATCTCTGCGGAGGTCATTACTACTGCGGATGTCATTGCAACATCTCTGCGGAGATCATTACTACTGCGGATGTCATTGCAACATTTCTGTGGAGGTCATTACTTTGCGAACGATTCATTGATAGCACTTGTACCTATTTGTGTTCATTATGATATTTTCTTTGTGTTGCGCCAGCCCTCTCCATTTCCAGTGTTGGTTTGTTTCTCGTCGCTGGAGTTTTTTTCTCATTAATACTTATTACATCTCTGTGGATGCCATTACTACATCTCTGCAATTGTCATTACAACATCTCTGCGGAAGTCATTACTACTGTGGATGCCATTACTACATCTCTGCGGAGTTCATTACTATATCTCTGCGGAGTTCATTACTACATCTCTGCGGAGTTCATTACTACTGTGGATGCCATTACTACATCTCTGCGGAGTTCATTACTACATCTCTGCGGAGTTCATTACTACTGTGGATGCCATTACTACATCTCTGCGGAGTTCATTACTACATCTCTGCGGGTGACACTACAACATCTCTGCGGAGCTCATTACTACTGTGGATGTCATTACTACATCTCTGCGGAGTTCATTACTACATCTCTGCGGAGTTCATTACTACATCTCTGCGGATGCCATTACTACATCTCTGCGGGTGACATTACAACATCTCTGCGGAGGTCATTACTACTGCGGATGTCATTGCAACATCTCTGCGGAGATCATTACTACTGCGGATGTCATTGCAACATTTCTGTGGAGGTCATTACTACTGCGGATGTCATTACTACATCTCTGAGGATTCCATGACTTTAACTGCACTAATACTCTTAGCTTTTTCTTTGAATAACAATGTCGCTAAGTTTCGCACATGATAAACTTTTGTTGAAAGTTACTCCTAGATTCTTAATGGTCAATGTCAGTGTCCACACATGTGGCAGTTGGAAGTGTGTCTGTGACTGTCATGTTATTCCACGTATGTGGCAGTTGGCAGTCTGTCTGTGACTGTCATGTTATTCCACGTATGTGGTAGTTGGAAGTGTGTCTGTGACTGTCATGTTATTCCACGTATGTGGCAGTTGGCAGTCTGTCTGTGACTGTCATGTTATTCCACGTATGTGGCAGTTGGCAGTCTGTCTGTGACTGTCATGTTATTCCACGTATGTGGCAGTTGGAAGTGTGTCGGTGACTCATGTTATTCCACGTATGTGGCAGTTGGAAGTGTGTCGGTGACTCATGTTATTCCACGTATGTGGCAGTTGGAAGTGTGTCGGTGACTCATGTTATTCCACGTATGTGGTAGTTGGAAGTGTGTCTGTGACTGTCATGTTATTCCCAAGCATGTGGAGGTTGCCAATGTGTCGGTGACTCATGTTATTCAACGAAAAGCATATTTTGTTTGCTTTCGGTAGATTAATGACCGCAGTGTAGCTTTGTGTATAAGAGCGAATGTTCTGGCATTGGAAATTCTAGGCAACTACCTAGACTTACCTCTGACGCTGAAAGGCAACAAAGAGTTTAGAGAATAAGTAGACAGCGAATAGACAACTAGAATAGATATAGTGCGGATAGAAATCCATGCCAACGGTGGAAAAATATATCTAAACAAAACTAGCAACTGATAATTATGTATATGTGAAATAGATGTTTTTATGTAAATATTAGCACTATAATAACGTAAATAGGAAAATAATTATGTATTTATGGTATAGTTAAATATGATCAGAAAATTAGAAGGTTTACCCTGCACTTGACATGTCTTGGGAATGTGTACAATTGCAAGAAGAGTTTCATGAGAAACTAGAAAAATACTAATTTATGAAATATTTTACTTTGATAGTCTGTCATGTTATTCAATGCAAGTGTGATTCCATCATTGACATATGGATGTGAAAGTGTGATTCCATCATTGACATATGGATGTGAAAGTGTGATTCCATCATTGACATATGGATGTGAAAGTGTGATTCCATCATTGACATATGGATGTGAAAGTGTGATTCCATCATTGACATATGGATGTGAAAGTGTGATTCCATCATTGACATATGGATGTGAAAGTCTGATTCCATCATTGACATATGGATGTGAAAGTGTGATTCCATCATTGACATATGGATGTGAAAGTGTGATTCCATCATTGACATATGGATGTGAATGTGTGATTCCATCATTGACATATGGATGTGAAAGTGTGATTCCATCATTGACATATGGATGTGAAAGTGTGATTCCATCATTGACATATGGATGTGAAAGTGTGATTCCATCATTGACATATGGATGTGAAAGTGTGATTCCATCATTGACATATGGATGTGAAAGTTGGAAATCTACCGCAATAATGGATAAGAAGTTACATCTTCGAGAATAGATGCCTCAGAAAAATCACATATACTAATTGGAAAGACTTCAAATCAAACGACATACAAAGAGAGGAGACAAGACAAGAATACGTGACGAACATCTTCAGAAAACGTCGCTGGACATACATCGACCACGTACTTAGAATGTAGGAAGACAGAATTCCACGAACAGCCTTCATGTGGACACCAGACGGGAAAAAAAAACAATTAAGACCAAAATCAACGCTCAGAAGATGAATGAATTAAAATCAACTGGCATAAATGCACAAGACCTGAAATCCCTAGCAACTGACCGACAGGCATGGAGAACTATGAAATCCGCCCTATGTGCCAAACTTGGCAAAAGTGGAACTGACTGACTGATTGACTGACTAAGTCTGTCATGTAGCGAACTACCAATATGCATTCTACATTCAGACCCATGTGAAAGGAATACTAAGTGAGGACGAACAGAACAGCGTGCAGCGAAGGACATTCGCCCTCATTTCCTGAACGATTAATATCCACAAGACATATGGATCAGAGTATACACAGATGGGTCAGTACAGAATGCAGTGAGGAATGGAGGTGATGGTGTGTATATAGAATAACAACGCAAGCCTCGAGATACCATCAGAACACCGACAGGAAAATCTTCAATAATTATGAGGCAGAAATCCAGGTAATTATGGTGGAAACTGAAAAACTGCTGAACTCTAATTCTGGTCTACAGTCCGTGGTATTCCTGACAGATGCAAGGTCAGTGCTTCACGCTCTCCAGTATGAAAAACTAACAGACTTACAAACACTACTTAATGAACAGTCTTACAAGTGTATGGTAACCATGCAGTGGATACCCTCTCACTGTGGAATACCAGGAAATGAAAAAAGCAGACCAACTGGCTAAGGAAGGTGCTGCCGAAGACCAACCAGATGTACCAATCACCTACCATCAGAAAAAAAACAGATGATAAAGTCAGTAAGAAAGCCACAAACACCAACACAAGATGACTTGTGAACAGATTATGAACAGATCAGAACAAGTTGTAATTCTACCGCTCAGAACAGGACACAACCGACCCCACTGTCACATGTACACAAAGCTCAAGATTGGCAACACGGCCATGTGTACATGAGAACAGAGTGCCAAACATATACTTCAATATTGCTCTGAGCATGAAACGCTGAGGCAGACATATTGGCCAGAGGAAACAACACTGGAATCAAAGCTTGATGGGCATGACTGTTGATACAGACATGTTTCAAGTGTGAGTTTTATTCAAGAGACAGATTTACAGATTACAGACATGTTTCAAGTGTGAGTTTTATTCAGGAGACAGAATGACAGATATAGACATTGTTTCAAGTGTGAGTTTTTTTCAGGAGACAGAATGACAGATATAGACATTGTTTCAAGTGTGAGTTTTTTTCAGGAGACAGAATGACAGATATAGACATTGTTTCAAGTGAACAAAAGAAGAAGAAGAAAAAACATGTTGCGAACATAATATGTAGGCGGAAACCAGTGCAGGATTTACCTATAAGCTAACAGGCTATAGCCTAGGACCCCCTCTTTCTTGGGGGCCCCTAACATTTTTTTATTAAACTATCTATATACTTCTTAATTGTTAAAGGGCCCCATATCTCAAATAGCTTAGGGCCCCATATCTCAAATAGCTTAGGGCCTTATCAAGTCTAAATCCGGCGCTGGGCGGAAACTATGATATATGTTAATGTGACTGTCACTATGAATTTTCTCACAATTAAAATGTATTTTTAATGAAACTAAATTTCTCCTGTACAAATGCTTATCACTATAAAAATATCATGCCAGTCATATCGTAAATGTCGACTAAGTAATTTTTGAGGTAAAATTAGCTATTCCGTCCCATATAGTCAAAGTGAGCCAAAATTCATGATTAAGTCGGATGTGTCAGACTGAAAGGTGTAGATATCGCAGCTACGCTGTAAACTATTACACAATACACTTATATTTTTTGGAATTCATCCTGTCAATTCTGCAGGTGTTTGAGAACGAACATAGAAGAATAATTTACCCACTCCTTAGCACTGCTATTTAGACACTCCATTGTCCAATGCAACACACTATCAATTTATTAACCATTTCTCACCGTTATTCAAAATCTATGCTATTCTCTACAACGTTGTCGGTCTCTTTTACTGGAACTAGAAGAGAAACGTAGAGAAAACATTCCGTCTAATTTAAATAATTCTTCTGATATTTAGAGTAGATGTGAAAATCGTCTGTTATCTCAATATTGATTGGCGCCAATTGTATGTGCTCATGCAGGCGTGATTAATTGCACTGAATAGTTCCAGCGTGCTAGAATAGTTTCGGTAAATAGATATTTACTCAGTCACTGGTTTAATTTTTCATCCGGTCGTAGGCGGAGGTCACTGCAACATCTCGATCAGAGGCAGTAATTATAATGGGGAATCGATTATCGCGACAAAACATCCGGAAGATTTTGATTGTTATATCCTGTTTTATGAGTTTCCGTATTTTTTTTATACCGGGTATTGTTTTTTTAAATACCGTACCTTCATGACTATTATTGCGCTTCGCTGTTTGAAATATATTGCTGAAGCTCTTATCTATTATTGATTGATTAACTTCGGGGCAGACAGCTTCACAACAGTGCATTTACACAGAGTAGATTGACATATTTATGCGTGGAGTAGAAATATCATTGTAAGAGATAGAAGGTCATGGTGACAGTATTAATTGAACCGCCAAATCTAATCCTTGTTTTTATTTCATGTGCCGTAATATAACATAGATGGACTCGTGTCTAAGGTTAAAACGAGAGTGTTTCACCGAGTCCGTCGACAATACATATATCTGTACATAAAGTAAACAAGCCTTCATTCGTTACGTTTTCTATTATTGTTGTGTTTTTGTTGGTCACTATTTTTATATGTTTGGAGTCGCATGCCAAAAAATGCAAGGAAGGCCAACAAAATTCACTGAAATAAGCAAAAATAAGACTTTCGGGCATGTAACATGTGCACATGTGTAAATGTACATATGTGTACACATGTCTTTACTGGAGCCATGGCATGGTTTAATTGTAGGGATACTTTAATCCCCTGCCTTAAATATACACGATATTTAGAACATTAGTGGCTATATAACAAGTGGTTCTATAGAACATATAGTTCTATAGAACTGTTGCTCTATAGAGGAATACTGGCAGTATATGCGCAGCTAGATGTGCTAATGGGAAGTTACTCAAAGAAATAATGCGAAATATGGGTTGGTTAATAATAACAGAAAGAGGCAATCTGTATTTTATTGGCACATTATGGAAATAGGGAAATTTGGAGAACACAGATACAACGGGCAAGATTGAAGACAAGAGTGATTGAGAAAACATATGGGATCATATTATTAGAGAATTTAACATCGTGACACGGCAGAGAACCAAAAATCATTCTGACACAACATAGTAGAAAAAGTTGATGAGATACATTATTACCTACGCCAGTCGGCACGGCACCTGGTGATGATGATGATGATGATGATGATGAATCTCTTACCCAATACAGAATAGCTAGATCACGCTTATGTCACAGAATAATTTAAACTTTGACCTACTAAATTTACACAGTCAAACGTAGTAGTATATCCTACTAGATAGACCCCCCCCACCCCCCGTCCGTGGTTGAAGGGGCGTGCCTCAACAAATCCCCAACTAACACATAATAACTGATCCTCGAGGTATTAAAGAAGATATAAATGCAATGATCAGTCTCTGGACAATCCAATAGCTGAGAAGATATAAATCCAATCATCAATCTCCGGACAATTCAATAGCTGAGAAGATATAAATCCAATCATCAATCTCCGGACAATCCAATAGCTGAGAAGATATAAATCCAATCATCACTCTCCGGACAATCCAATAGCTGAGAAGATATAAATCCAATCATCACTCTCCGGACAATCCAATAGCTGAGAAGGTCCTAACATATATGTTCAGTGTCTTTACTGATACAAAGATTTTGGATCAATGTCCGTAATTCATAAAATCCATAATGCATCAGGTTTGCAGGAATCATACTTCGGATACATCAGGTTTGCAGTTATCACATTTCGATACATCAGGTTTGCATGTATCATACTTTGGATACATCATCACACAAAGTCCTCCAGCGATGTATATCTTCAATGTTGCCAGAGAAGGTAGAAAAATTGTGACCAGTCCACTCTTTGATGTCTGTCCGAGATTTTCTTTACCCCTTCCGTTTTTAGTCAACCTTCCAGTGTTCGTTGCATTGCCTTTTTTAGAAATGGAATCATGTCCGACTACTTGTCCAAACCATGCATGTTCTTATTTTAATATTGAAAGTAGTGATGCCCGTGAACATGTATACCTCTCTATTTTATTTTTTATGTATATATGTGTCTTATGGTGTTTACGGAACAAGCGTAGAATTCGTCTATAATAACGTTTGTCCTGTATATGTCCTGATTTCTGCAGTGAGTGTCAAACTCTCACAACCATACAGAATAACACATGATCATAATGATGATCCTTCTTCGCAAGCGATGATGAGCATGGCGTGAAAAAAGTATAAAAAATATGGTGAACAAGTAGAGAAAACAAAAACATTTGTGATTGTCTAATTTGGTTTAGGTTTGTGAGTTCGTAGATGTCCAATGAGTCCGATTCGTGCCAGGAAAGTTATATTGTAGTGCATACGGTAGTGCAGAGGGTTCTCAGTAGGATAATTTTCGAATTTGTCCTTCTGCTTCTGTCGCTTGTAGATTGCCCGCAGTGTTCTCTCTTTTTTTCAAATTTAGTGATGCCAGCAGAGATGGCATCTCTGCCTTAAAAAGAAAACTACATCTGATTGGTCATATAAAGAGACACAACTGTTTAGAAAGACAAATAATGGAGGGAAGAATACATGGGAAGAGGAGAAAGGGCAGACCAAGACGACGATGGACTGACGACATTAAAGATAACATGAATACATCGCTAGAAAATGCAAGCCACATCGCCCAGGACAGAGAGAGGTTCAGAGAGTTCATTGGGAAGACAACGTTCTGGTTGGAATACGTCATATGACAGCAGAGATAAAAGAGGCAACAAATCCCACAATATACTCAACACACACGAAGGCCATTTCCAGAAAACTTTTCTACCCCTGACGCTGACAGTCAACAATGGATTTAGCGAATAGATAGATAACAGTGATCTGGGTGTGCCAAGCTGAGAGATCAAGAGATTTAGTCTCCCAGGAGCCAGGATCGATGCAGCATTGCTTGAGTAAGTTCTTTAGGTGATCCTTTTTCTGCCCACCGCTTGTATGTTTACCATCGAACAGCTACCCATAGAATAATTTCTTTAAAAGGCGCTTGTCTGGCATATGGACGATGAGGCCAGTCCAGTAGAATGAATAACATAAGGGACTAGTGAGTTATAAGGTTGTATATTCAGTCTAACACTGATGCAGCTTGTCCATAGTTAATTTAACTTTGTCATGGCAATATTTTTAGCTGTATCTTTAATCCAGTTCTAGATTTTCAATCGTTGCACATGCAGTATTCTTGGTATTTCACAATATTTATTTAGCTTGTTTGTTGCACATGCAGTATTCTTGGTATGTCACAATATTTACTTAGCTTGTTTATGGCCATTCATCACGATATTCATCTATCCTCTGCTGTTTGCCATCTATCCTTTACCAAGACCTTACTCTTTTTTGTATTAATTTTCTATTCTGCACTTTATAATAACTTTTTTCTAACTCCTGTCTCAACCGTGGATTGAACTCGGACCTCAATAGTCTGAGAACGGCGTTCTAACCACAGGGCCCTAAATTTGATGTTACTTCCTGTAGATTTTTGTTGTGACCCATCCATACGATCAATATAATTAGTGAAGCGTAAGTTGCAGATAGGGCGACCTCCGATCGATAAAGATATGTTGTAATCCTGAATAGTCTCCTGTATTATGTGCTCTAAGTAGATTTTTTATTACAGATGAAGATCGGAGCACCTATGAACATGGCCGATATGCGCCGATGATAACATGCAGTCGTAATTCATATAGTGTCGCACAACATGGAAAACACAAGGAATAAGACACATTTGTGCTATAATTTAGTATTCTGGCGTGAGTATTGAAAATCCCGTCCTTTATTTGCTATGTTGTGCTCATATTAAAGACTATTTAGTCGAAACGTCAAACTTTAATTGTTTTTCTGTGTCCGGTGATAAGGAAAGCTTTATTACCTTATCTTAAATTTGTGCTTGTGTGAGAAAGAATAGTGGGCAGGTCAGTGAGCCTGATGTAGTGCTTTATTATTTGTGATTGGCTTCTCTTTTAATTATCTTTGTAAGAAAGATGTTATGTTTTTCTGATTTTACAGAGACATTGTATGGAAGATGTTATATTTTGGGTAGATAGTTCATGTCTCGTATAAATAATACAGTGTGCTCTATCGATCGGAGATCGCCCAATCTGCAATTAATTTACGCTTCACTGAATATATTGTTATAGCTAGCTGGCTCAGAGAGAAAAACACTGCAAGAGTTCTCATCATAGTTGGGAAATGTTACTTACAATTACGGAACCGGAATTCAACACCGAACAAAATCTTGGTTAATTAACAGCAGAGATACACAAGTACAGACCAACATCAATATGAATAGGCAGAATTTGAAATAGTTAATACTTTAAAATTATTTATGATTCCGCAAAAACGGGAATGAAAAATCCAAAACAGAATTAAAGATAAGGCTTAGCTGATATTTCAAGGCTAAATTTTATTTGGAAAAAACATCAGTATAGAGTATTATATCAATTCGCACCACTGCTGAAACACCAGAACCTCGACATTATTTCCAAAACAATGTTAATAAACACAAGTGTTCATGCCGACACTGTGTTCATACCAATGTCAGACCTGAACCCTGATAGAGAAACTAGAACAAAATCTCGCTGTGTGCCTGCGAACAGCACTGGTGGTAACAAAAAGATAGAATAAACAATGACACTATAAGAAATCTGGTGAAAACTATATCGTGCAAAGAATACATAGACACACACAAAATCAAATGGTTCGGCCACCTAATCAGAATGGAACCAGATCGCATTCCATCGATAGTTTTTAATAAAAGATAATCTGAAAAGAGAAACAGGACGAAGATGGATAGATGACATCAGAGAAATACTAGAACACTAAGGCTGCACTATGGCAGCGGCATCATAGTTAGCAAATGAAAGAAGACTTCGGCTCCCCCCATGACGCCTAGCGGCACACATGGAAAGGACAAGAAAAGACTTCGGTTCCCCCATGACGCCTAGCGGCACACATGGAAAGAACACGACAAGATCAGTATTAGAGTGAAGATATTTATTTTGTTTGTTTGCCAACCCCATGAACTTCGAGAAACTTGCTCTTACTTCCTATGTGCAGAAGGATGGTTTTTCTGAGCTTTCTTTCATACCCAGGAGACTAGCTTTCGGCTTAGTGAAGTTCCTATTGAAGAAGCCTTCTACACAGAGAAGGTATAGAGTGATTATGAACATTTAAAACTCACTGCTGCTTTCTATTGTGCTGTATTCTTGTGAAAGTTGGACACTCACTGCAAACATAGAGCGGAATGCAGACCTTCAAATACAAATGGTGCAGATGAATCCCACGCTACTCAAACAGGGACCATAAGACAAGTATGTACGTAAGACATACAATAAAGAAGTATAAAGGTTCACAAGAATAACAACTTTTAATAGCAAAACAACGAAAACTTGCATGGTTTTCACGTGTATTGCAACATGATTTTATTTATTAAACAATACTGTAGGAAACAGTCAGTCAAAGGTGCAAAAAGCACTCGGAAAATTACGCACAAATAACACATCAAAAACTCCACATGTTATAATTTTTCTATACTCATTCGCGATGTCATGTTTACAAGTTTTATATTTCAGAGATTTCTATGTCATGTTTACAAGTTTTATATTTCAGAGATTTCTATGTCATGTTTACAAGTTTTATATTTCAGAGGCTTCTATGTCATGTTTACAAGTTTTATATTTCAGAGGCTTCTATCTCATGTTTACACGTTTTATATTTCTGAGGTTTCTATGTCATGTTTACAAGTTTTATATTTCAGAGGCTTCTATGTCATGTTTACAAGTTTTATATTTCAGAGGCTTCTATCTCATGTTTACAAGTTTTATATTTCAGAGGCTTCTATCTCATGTTTACAAGTTTTATATTTCAGAGATTTCTATGTCATGTTTACAAGTTTTATATTTCAGAGATTTCTATGTCATGTTTACAAGTTTTATATTTCAGAGGCTTCTATGTCATGTTTACAAGTTTTATATTTCATAGATTTCTATGTCATGTTTACAAGTTTTATATTTCAGAGATTTCTATGTCATGTTTACAAGTTTTATATTTCAGAGGCTTCTATGTCATGTTTACAAGTTTTATATTTCAGAGGCTTCTATCTCATGTTTACACGTTTTATATTTCAGAGGCTTCTATCTCATGTTTACAAGTTTTATATTTCAGAGATTTCTATGTCATGTTTACAAGTTTTATATTTCTGAGGTTTCTATGTCATGTTTACAAGTTTTATATTTCAGAGGCTTCTATCTCATGTTTACAAGTTTTATATTTCAGAGATTTCTATGTCATGTTTACAAGTTTTATATTTCAGAGGTTTCTATGTCATGTTTACAAGTTTTATATTTCAGAGATTTCTATGTCATGTTTACAAGTTTTATATTTCAGAGGCTTCTATGTCATGTTTACAAGTTTTATATTTCATAGATTTCTATGTCATGTTTACAAGTTTTATATTTCAGAGATTTCTATGTCATGTTTACAAGTTTTATATTTCAGAGGCTTCTATGTCATGTTTACAAGTTTTATATTTCAGAGGCTTCTATCTCATGTTTACACGTTTTATATTTCAGAGGCTTCTATCTCATGTTTACAAGTTTTATATTTCAGAGATTTCTATGTCATGTTTACAAGTTTTATATTTCTGAGGTTTCTATGTCATGTTTACAAGTTTTATATTTCAGAGGCTTCTATCTCATGTTTACAAGTTTTATATTTCAGAGATTTCTATGTCATGTTTACAAGTTTTATATTTCAGAGGTTTCTATGTCATGTTTACAAGTTTTATATTTCAGAGATTTCTATGTCATGTTTACAAGTTTTATATTTCAGAGGCTTCTATGTCATGTTTACAAGTTTTATATTTCATAGATTTCTATGTCATGTTTACAAGTTTTATATTTCAGAGATTTCTATGTCATGTTTACAAGTTTTATACTTCAGAGGTTTCTATGTCAGGTTTACAAGTTTTATATTTCAGAGATTTCTATGTCATGTTTACAAGTTTTATATTTCAGAGGCTTCTATGTCATGTTTACAAGTTTTATATTTCAGAGATTTCTATGTCATGTTTACAAGTTTTATATTTCAGAGATTTCTATGTCATGTTTACAAGTTTTATATTTCAGAGGCTTTATGTCATGTTTACAAGTTTTATATTTCAGAGATTTCTATGTCATGTTTACAAGTTTTATATTTCTGAGGTTTCTATCTCATGTTTACAAGTTTTATATTTCTGAGGTTTCTATGTCATGTTTACAAGTTTCATATTTCTGAGGTTCATTTACATTCTCGTTTGATATTTTTCTACGCGCTTTGAGTGGTACTCTCAGCAGGCGGCTTGCTCTGTTGAGAAGGACGGAATACATATTGGGTAACCTAGGTACAATGAAGTCAATTCTCTACACCTTCTCAACCTTTCAATTCATCTGCGCTTGGTACTCTCTGTGATGGACGAGAAATAGCCAAGGACAATAAAATCAATCATTCACGCATTTTGAGCTCTAAACAGTGTGAAATAGTTCTCTATTATATTTATTTTGCTAAAAGATGTGATCCCAAGTACCTCTGTTCTGCCTTAAATCTACCTGAATGATATTAATTTCTCTGTCGATATGTAGTTTCAAGTAGACCTTCTTCTCAAGTATATATACTCATCTTGTCCCATATATTGGTCATATCTCACTATTCTAAATCTTAACACAGAGAACATGATAGATTTGAACACTGGGTGTTTCCTGCTTGTATCAATTCAGCAACCAATTCGTCGTTCCATGAGAACTTTCCAGTTTTTAAGTTTTTTAAATGCTGACGTATTTCTTCTATAATGGGTTCTATCTGATTAATTGTATTTGGGTCTGTTTTTGGATCTTTGTACATGTCCCTACAGTACTCAATTCACCTGTTCAGTGTGTCTATCTTCTATTAGTGTGTTTCCGACTTATATTCATCATTCGTGTGACTGGTTGAAACTTTGCTGTCAGTATTTCTGCTTCTGTAACCATTATTCTGGTTTCCCCTTGTTCGTGAATGAAATATAATAATTCCAAAAGGTTGCAATGTACCAATATTTTTTATACTATTGTTTAAAATATATAGGAATATAGGAAAATATAATAAAGTTTAAGCAACAGTTTTACGTATGACAATCACACATAATCGACGTTTCGACCATATATCTTCATCAACATATGGACAAGCACACAGAACGGAAATACTAAATCAGGCGAAGCTTGATGTGAGCTGACAGGATCAGGAGTACAACAACAAAAAAGAAGACGATGAGAGGCGAGAGCGATGGTTTTTCATATTAAAATATGAAATTCAAGTGATATTCTCACCTAATATGGAAATATATCTCCGCCACAGAACAAGGCCACATAGAAAGAGGTAACAAAAACAATATTTTGATATAGGAATGAAATGTATTTAGACCACAAGGTTACAATTTACCAATAATATCTTAAACTATTGATTAGAACATAAAGTATAAGTCATATTCTCACCTGGTTTTGCCGCCGTAAATATTCGCTCTGTTTTTACTACGAAATCGTCATCGTAATCCACATCTTGGTAACGATTTCCGTTACCATGTCTACTCCGGTATGGAGAGTCATTCAACATTTCCTCGTCATCCAACTCGTGAAGATGGGTCAATGCTGGGAATTTAGGTATAGGCACTCCTGTGGTGTTAGGAAGATTTTTAATTTGCAGAATATTTAGAATTTGTTGCTTAAAATTGATTATTCGGTAATATTTATCGATTTCCCTATTGCGACATGTGTTGCAACCATAATTTTGTAATGAATCAGTGTTGCTGTTTGTGAAATGCGATCTTGGAGATTCTATTGAGGAAGAATTCTTGTTCCATGACTGTGTTTTGTCGCCCACATGATATGACAAAGATTCAGTTACCAATTCGATATCGTCCTGAGCGGTAATGCTTGTCTCAGTAGAAATTAATTGACTTGAAACATTTACGTTCGTACCATTGTTGTTTAACGATTTCGCTCTGTTTTTAATGTTTGATTTGGTTTTGTTTTCGTGATGGTCATTACCCGTTTTCATTTTAGAACGTGATTCTTTCCACCGATAGTCATCTTTAGGAGATGCAACTGTTTTAATTTTATCGTTCACTTCTTTATTTATGGCTGGCAATATTTTCTTATTTGTATCACCTAACTTTTCGATAACTTTTTTAGATTTCGACCAATGATGATTGTGATGTTTCCCTTTATTGTCTGCTTGGTAAGTTATTCCTTCGCCATATTCCTCTCTAGGATTCAGTGGATTTTCTCGTGAGTGGCTCGTAGTTGTCGTATGCCAAGAATGTACATGAGAGAATATGGCAAACAGTAACACCAAAGAAGTAGTATAAGCATGTGGCGATGGCGTCGACATAGTCTCCACAAAGCCTATCTATCGTAAAACAACACCACTGAGGAGATCGGCCGTGTGCACAATTCCTCGAAGTGTTTTAATATTTCCTCAGTTGAGGAAACTTTTCTGCACAATGCACTACAAAAACAAATCCTACAAATAAAAACGACCGAGTTTCCTGGTCTCATAATATGTCCAACCGATCCACAGTTAATGAAAAATCGACTTCATTAATTGTTTCATGTATCGTTAACACTCGCGATTTCTTTAAGCGGGAAAAAGCCAAAGATAAGCTGTTTTTATTTTATTTTTTAACGGCCTAACATATAAAACTGTATATATGGATCGAAATTGTAAAGTCATGTACCTTATTTTAAATTAATGTTAACGATAAATCAAATGTAAAACTGATGGACCCTACTTCCCTGATTTGAGTTTGTGATTTATTGAACACAACGTAAGCAAAACTGGGTGTTTTAACACATATCTGACCGGTTAATCAACTCAAAATTTAAGATAAAAAAGTCGAAATCATTTTTGTAAACAACATACCAAGGTAAATGCGGGAAAAAATAAAAGTCGTTGAAAAGAAAAGCCAAGAAGTGATAACACTGCAAGTTCCCAAGTCAGAATCGTCTGTCTGCTCGCCGAGTTCCACTTCCTTTCGAATTCACTCTCGCGTCACTGTAGTTCTTCATCAACATGGCAGACTCATTGTAATCTTCCGGCGTGATTTCAAGCCGGCAAATACTGTATTACCCTTGATTAAATGAAACAGCTAAAACAGCGGTTAAGTTATTGTTCTGCTTTGCTACTGTTCCAGACGCTATGCACGGCGTAGCGAGGTGGTAACTAGTTGTGTTTTATAGATTTGATTACAGATAATAACATAACTGCAGCCTTCTACCCTTCCGAAATGTTTTACTTGGTATTGCATTTCTCGACATTTCAAATTTAAATTCAGACTTACAAGCGGGAAATACAGGGTTCGACTCCAGTAATGAGTTTTTATGTGATCTTTCTGGCGTCGTATATAATCCTCTCGCATTATGCTCAATAAGTTGCGATTTCGAAACCCGCCCGCGTCGTCGTACTTACAAAGCATAATTTTTTGGAGATTTCCTGGGATTATAGCTTGAAGCTAGAGATTTGCGTGTCATCAGTGGTACTCTCGGCAAGCGGCGTGCCGCTTCCTTGAGAGGATGGAATATATATATATAAGTAGGAGTGAGAATTGGTGGCGGAGTATACAGAGAATGAGAAGAAGAAGCATTATGTCCTGAAAAAATGTGCAGGTAGTGTTTTATCCAGCAATACATGCGTCTTGTCACTTTGTTTTGTTGTAATTTAAGAAGGAGTCCATTTTCCCACACACAATCACAGACTATTCCATATCTACCCACACCACTGATGTCTGCTTGTTTTCCTGGAAAACATCCTCTACTTCCTGGGCTATTAGTGTGATCTAGTCTTCAGTTTATCTACACTTTCTGAAGCCAGCATGCTGGTTGGTTTAGCAGGCTTTTATTTCTTTCTAGGGACCACATCATTCTTTTGTCTACCAGGCTTCCATCAGTTTGCACAAACAGCTGATCAGACTTATTGGACGATAGCTGTCCACCTTGAGTTTTTGGTTTGCCTTTCTTGTGGGTGGGTATCATTATGGCGGTTTTCCACACATGTGGCACTAGGCCTCTATCCCAACAGTTGTTGAAAAATTGTATTAGTTTCTTTTTTGTTGATGTTCCGATGTGAATTAGCAGTTCATTTGGTATGTCATCTGGACCAGGCGATTTCCTAAGTTTTAATACTGCTAGTTCTTCATTTAGTTCATTGATCGTGAATGGAATATTCATGACATCTTGTTTATCTTTACTGATCTCTTTTTCGATCTTCCGTAGTTCTTTTCTTACTTCTCCTATTTTCATCGACTTTGTGGCAGGCAGTACTTTGGCAATGCTGTATAAAGTTATTTGCAGCCTTCTTTCCTGTGAGTACATCTCCACCATTCTCTATAGCTACTGGTGCTGTTTTGTTATCTTCGTTGTTGAGCATTTTTGTTATTTTCCATAATTTTCTTCCCACTTTGTATAAGTTTAAATTTTCTGTTTTTCATGCCAGCTTTTCCTTGTGTTTGTAATTGTGGTTTTTCTTAGTTTGTCTACGGTAGTTTTGGGTGATATTTTGTTTTCTGTTGATGAGCTTTTTTCTGCTGTGTCTCTGGCCTTTGACACTTCTTTCTCCAATTCATCGAGTTCGTCAGACCAGTACGGCTTGTCATTTTTCCTAGCACCTCTTGGTATGGTTTGCTTGGCTGCTTGAAGAAGTGCAGAAGCCAGGAGTTGTGCAGTTTGTGTTCACATTTTTAATCCTTGGATTTATGGTTTTTTGTGAATTTGTCTGTCAGGTCAGTATACTTACTCCAGTTTGCTTTCTTAAAGTTCTATCTAGGTGTGGTTGTGGGGCCAGCAGAAGTGTGGTTAATGTCAATGGTGAGTTTGATGGGCCTATGGTCACTTCCACCAAGCTGCTCCAGCACTTCCCTGTATGTTATTTTAGCTAGAGCGTCTGTTGCAAAGACTAGGTGTGGGGTTGAGGTGGTGTGCCATCTTCTAGAGTAGAAAGTTGGGTGGTCTTCAGGTTCATTAAGCAGTTGAAGTTTCACCTCACACTGCCAGTCTTCCACATCTTCTCCTTAAGTATCTTGTTCTGTATATCTCCAACTCTATGATTGGCTATTGAAGTCACCAATTACAAGACAGTTATCTTTTTCTGTGTTAATTGTGTGTAGATATAGGCTCTTGTCTTGTAGACTAATAGCTATATACTGTAACCTCTTTAGTTGAAAGGGTTATACAGGTTCCAATTATTTCATCCCGTTCTTCAGTGTTTACTCGATATATTCTTCTTCTGCGTTCGTTCTCAAACTCCTGCAGACAAGCAGGATGTAGTCCAGATAACGGAATACATTGTAATGGTTTACAGTACGGCTGCAATATCTGCGCCTTTCGGTATGACTTTGGATCACTTTGACCTTTATGTAATGTAACAGCCAACTGCGAAACATATGGTGGACAGTCTAGCAGAGTGCACTACCGATGATGATATGGTAGACAGGATACAGTCTAGCAAAGTGCACTACCGATAATGATGATGATGTTCCTCCGCAAGAGAAGATGAGCATAGCATGAAATTTAAAAAAGGTGTGCTGAAAAAGTGGGGAAAACAAAGCTTTTGTGATTGTCTAATTTCGTTTGTGAGTTTCTAGATGCCAGTGATTGTCTAATTTTGTGAGTTTGTAGATGTCAGTGATTGACTAATTTCGTGAGTTTGTAGATGTCAGTGATTGACCAAGTTCGTTTGTGAGTTTGTAGATGCCAGTTTGTTTGTTTGTTTTTCGTTCGCTCCATTGTAACCATCACGGATATCCGTGCGATTTCCGCCGGGAGCGTGATTACGTTGTGCCACCGTTATGCGCCTTGTAGGCCTAGCACATCCGATTTCGGAATGTCTTGACAATTCGGGTGGGCTACCCTTAGCCTGTGACAGCCTCTATATCTGTCTCCAGGCACGCGTAGTGGTGACTCTTCGCCCAGACGATTTTTGCTCACGTCTGACTCGCACAAGGTGTTCCACTGTCTATGAACTTGCCTCGTGTAATTGGACGTGCTGTGCCTGTGCCCATTGGGTACTGAACCGTTTCAAATCCGTGAGCCTGGTTCCTTAAGGGGAAGAACTCAACAGAGGAGTTGGACCCTGGCTCTTTCGCCCTCTTAGCCTAGGTGTCATTCACCGACATCGTGTACCCCTTGTCCAAGTTTGAGTCTCACACCACGCGTTTGAGAGCAAGGCGTTCTCGAGCTGAGCGTCCTTGTCCCAATAGCGCCTGAGCCCATCAGGTACTGAACCCTTTCTCTCTTCAAGTGTATTTCCAGTGTAGGAAAACCTGACAGTAGAGTTGGGCCAGGGCTAAATCGTTGTCCCTTTTGTGCCTGAGCCCATCGGGTACGGAACCCGTTCTCTCTTCAAGTGTATTTCCGGTGTAGGAAAACCTGACAGTAGAGTTGGGCCAGGACTCTTGCATATTATTATACTTTTCCGAGATACTTTCCCTTAGACCATATTGCCATGTTACTATCAATCAATATTTTCAATCTAGCATTGACCTCAGCAAAACGAAGCTCGAGGCCGCGCACGTTATTAGTTGGTACCTACCGCCGAAGAAGTTGTGTCGAGCCATTGACGATAATAAAATGGCGATACTAGGCATTTCCATTCTTAGGCCTAAATATAAAAAAGGAAAGGTAACCCATAGCATTTATTAATGCCGTAGAAGTGTGAGATGTTAGCGATATCACATTTCACAGAATCTGCTATATCAGGGCGGTAGCCATTTCCTCTCACTGGCAGTCTTTATTTCCCGGACTGATCCGGTACCCAGTTAAGACTGGGTCGACCCTGGAGCCCTTGCGATCTGAAAAACATTTGTCAACTGAGGAATTAACCCAGGAGCACTTGTATGCGAAGTTGTATTACCGCCAGTACGTTAACCACTGCTGCATCCTACTGCAAATCTAGTAAGACCATTGTCATTCTACAAGAGAGATCCAGTGGGAGCTTGAGAATGATCGCAGAAGAAGAAGGGGTTGATACCTCACTATATGTGCCACTCGTGCACATGCTCGTAGATAACAGTTGGTGTGTTCAATCCCACACACCCCCACCCCCCTTAGCAAATCGGGACATTACGTTTAGTACTAGGAAGGTGGTCAGAAGGCGGATGAAGTGTTTAAAAAAAACCCTCCCGCTGCGATTTTATGCAAGGTCGTCAAATTTTCTTCAAAATGCAGACCTGATACACAAAAATGTACACATTAATTTTTTGTTTAATAATTAAACCCCAACCCTCTCTCCTCCCTTGAGTAGATCTTATCTACATCCGTGTCTGCGCACATAAAGTAAGAGCCAATGACATTTTCTTTTTTTAGGTAGTAGAAACCTTGACATGAAAATAGTTACCACTCAGATATCTTCAGATTTGTTCACAAGGGGAAGAAAATGTGACAATATTAGACGTGAGAGTCTTCCATCTTGGACACATAGTCACAAATGATGGCAGATGTGAAACAGAAGTTAAAAGGAGAATAGGAATGGCTAAAAGTACCTTCAATGACATGAGGAAATTATTAATATCTAAACAAATTACAAACAAGTTAAAAATGAGAATTATTAAATGCTACATCTATTCTATATTAATGTATGGCTCAGAAACATGGACACTAAATAAACAATTAGAAGACCAAATTGATGCCTTTGAGATGTGGGTATATAGAAGAATAGGGAGAACATCATGGAAAGAGAAGAAAACAAATAAAGAGGTGCTAAAGACACTTAATATGAAGAAAGAACTACTAAGAGAAATAAAGATCAGGCAAATAAAATACTTTGGACACATTAAAAGACATGACAATCTATTGAAGACCTTACTTGAGGGTAAAGTCAAAGGGAAGCGAGCAAGAGGTAGGCAGAGATACAAGTGGGAGAGTAACATTACACGATGGACAGGTTACAGTCTAGCAGAGTGCACCACCAAGACAAGAGACAGGAGATGTTGGAGCCAATCTTCGTTGCGGAGACGGCACTTGATTATGATGATGATGAGAGTCTTCCCTTCATGTTAGGCGGACGTGGTATATTTTTTTGTACAGAACAAACAATAGTCTCATACAAAATGTAACCAGAATTTGTGTAGGAAACTCAGTAAGGGGCGATAAGTTGTGCTAACAAAAACATTACATTTATTGTGTCCCTTTATTCTAGCGAGGTTGAATAATATAGCTTGGGGGGGGGGGGAGACAGTGTATTTTAGTTTTTTGGAAAGGGAGGGGGGAGGATTAGTTAATTGGGAGGGGGGGTAAGATTGTGTTAGACTTTTGGTTGTTGGGAGGGGGCAGAATTGGTGCTAGATTTGACATATTGTCACTAGCAGAACCTTAGTAACTTAGGTAGTAGGTAGTTAATGAGTTTGCCTCTCTTTTGGAGATGCGTGCCCCTTTCAACCAGCGGACAAAGTCCAATTAGGTTATATCAGGACACACTACCATAAAATATTAGGGGTGCAGATCTTTACATGCATGCACTGGCGGTGTCCATTTCTATTGCATTTTCACTGCATTATTATAGTCATATACGGTCATTGAGTGACCGTGACTGCATATCTTTTTCCGATGTAGCAGTCATTGAGTCTGTAACAAAGTACAGTATCTTTCTCTGTAGCTGGCAAGCTCAGTAGTAAACAGAAATCTGCGATTGCATCAGCGATGTTGGTTTAGCGTTGAGTAGTCTACTAATCACATGAGATTTCTGTGACAACATGACAGATGCACAAACTATAACAGAAAGTGCATAGTTGTGCACATAACATTACAAATGTTCAAATTGTTGGACTATTATCTCACATGATGAGGCCACATTTGCTTAACATGTACAGAGTCTTCATCAGGATAAATAGCAAACATCAAAGTACAAACACCACACAAAGAGACATTTTGTATGACAGGAAGATGTAAGAGAAGCAAGGGTATACAATAAAGTAGAATGGATAAGAGAATGGGAAAGAAGAATGAAAACTAGTACAAAATAAGAGGAAAAAGAAAAAAAAGGAAGGAATTAATTTTTGTGATATTTCTGCTACACATTATATACACAGAAGCTATTTATAATGTTGACCCTCAACATGACCTGCGTCTAACGGGACAATGATCCTGGTAGATTACCAGCATAATGTGATCCAGAGAATTGAAATGCGCTGTGTTGCTGTTTTATCTGCACAAATGGCCCAACACATCCATCTTTGGCACTGTGTAAGAGCTCTAAAAATGACAATTACATCTTCATGTGCAGATGAATTGGAAGTTCCGAGGAATTATTGAAGATAATAGATGAAACTTGAACCGGGTCCATTCATCTGACATCAGTTCGCATCACAACTTGGGTCCACACATTTTCCAAATTTGACCAATCCACATTGTTAAAGAAGATGCGATCTTAGCCAAGATATCTAAAGTGTATACTCTCAAACCATTATGAATATGAACCTATAAATTAAGTTGCAGACAACAACACAAAATGCTACATTTTAAAGAATTATTGAACAACAAATTAGAATGTAGCAGTTGAGATTTGACCTTGATTTATGTCTTGCCAAATTTGGAAAATGTATTGGCTCACGTTGCTAGCTTAATTTATGTCCCGTAAACATACAGGATTCAAATCTCAATTCGTACCTTCTGAGAATTACATCTTCAGTGAGCTGAAAGGGGATGAGAACCTATCTTGAGTTGAAAGGGGATGAGAACATATCTTGAAATGAAAGGGGATGAGAACCATGATAGGATTTTGAGTCCACAAATGTAAATACTGTTCTGAACTGTTCTGTATTACAAATTTCTTATAACAAATAAATGCATGAGTGATGACAATTATTGTCAAGAAAACAGTATTTACAACTAAATGACCATTATTGTAAAGATGATATTATTTATATTTACAACAAGAAATCAAATGTAATGTCATTCCTGGAGGTCAGTTCTGCTTGCCAAAGTAGCTTCATATTCAGTCTCTGATTTCAGTTCAGCAATTTCTCGATCAAATCCTTTCAACCCAGGCAAGATAACAGCAACATACCCTGCCCCACTTGGCTGCCAAATACAACATATACATACATTATAAGAAACTGAATCCCTAATAAAATAGAACAAAGACCTACAGGAGCACAATATATGGACATTTTACAAATTCAGGAAAATATGAAACACCCTTTCATTCTACATTATCTATAGAATCATTATACATACAATATGAAATACAATTGCAGTTATCATCATCAGCACACACACCGGGCAAGTCTACAGGTGCAACTATGAAATACATCTTCTCCTGCAACTATAAAATACATCTTCCCCTGCAACTATGAAATACATCTTCCGCTGCAACTATGAAATACATCTTTCCCTGCAACTATGAAATAAATCTTCCGCTGCAACTATGAAATACATCTTCCCATGCACCTATGAAATACATCTTCCCATGCACCTATGAAATACATCTTCCCATGCACCTATGAAATAATCTTCCCCTACAATTATGAAATAATCTTCCCCTACAATTATGAAATATATCTTCCTCTGCAACTATGAAATACATCTTCCCCTGCAACTATGAAATACATCTTCCCCTGCAACTATGAAATAAATCTTCCGCTGCAACTATGAAATACATCTTCCCATGCACCTATGAAATACATCTTCCCATGCAAATATGAAATATATCTTCCCATGCAACTACAAAACATAAACCCTATCAATTGAACACAGAACACAAATACATTTGAAGAGTAAGATAAAAGATGATGGACAGCTTGACGTTGTGGCATAGGGGAACAGCAGTATTAGAAATTATTGACAGCACACAACACAGAAGGCTGAAAAAAGTTTGACAACCAACACCACAAGACATGGACTATAAGGAAAAGTAACAAATATAAATAACATAAACATAAACAAGACAGTCCCAGAAACAGAAACATTATACAGCTGTGTTACTATAGCAAATTGTCACTATGACAAATTGTCACAATGGCACACTGTTACTATGGCACATTGTTACTATGACAAATTGTTACTATGACAAATTGTCACAATAGCACACTGTTACTATGGCACCTAATTACTATGAACAAACTGTTACTATGGTACATTGGTTACTATGACACATTATTACTATGACACATTGGTTACTATGGCACATTGGTTACTATGACACATTATTACTATGGCACATTGGTTACTAAAGATACAGCTTATGACATAAAGTTAAGAAGATGAACATTCATCTTTACCTTCTGCACAAGTAGATTTGGCAGCTGAAGGAGATTCTCGTTGACCTCTATAAGTTGACCTTTCACACAACAACACAGTGTGTAATGACTTCCATCGCTACACATTACTTCACAAAGAGGAGCACTCCCATCTAACCACTGAGCTCCCTGAATATTCAAACAAAGAAAACAATATCAATAAATATTTATTTCACAGAAACCTTATCCCTGTATTGATGTTGATTGAAAAAGGAGCAATGAATAACAACTCTGTGACCTGGCATGAAAATCGTAGGAGCACAACTAAGGAGGTTTGGAGATGTTGCTGTATCAATCCGCAGAAAATATGAGAAAATAGTTCCCCCGAAATAAACTGTATTAGTAGGTGCAGACTCAACTACATTCACTATGATTGTATGCACAGAAATTTGTACGGCAAAGAGTTACCAATAGTTGTTATTGTTGTACTGATTTCACAAATTACAAGTGATTAGCTCTTACTTCCTATTTGCAATAAGGTGATTTCTTCAGAGCTTAATTTCATACCAAGAAGACTCCACTTCGCAGAATTGTATAACACTTTGTCAAGAGGTATCTACTCAGACGGAGTAAATTCTAGCAGTTTTTGAGGCTTTTCTACCTTTCTGCAACATGCAGAGTTGGAATCATTGGTTTCAGCTCCACTGCCAAACATTTCTTACTATGAGACGTGACCCATAGCAATAGCACAACAATCATCATCATGGATTGTAGATTATACTTCTTATAGCACAACAATCATCATCATGGATTGTAGATTATACTTCTTATAGCACAACAATCATCGTCATGGATTGTAGATTATACTTCTTATAGCACAACAATCATCGTCATGGATTGTAGATTATACTTCTTATAGCACACACCTGAGACTGGAGGAACTTTTAGTTTTCTAGGAGATATCAATAAACCAGTGGTGGGTGATTTCACTATTCACTCCCACTGTCAATTCAATTGCAATTAGAAAATTCAAGGGAGATAAGAGATACCCTTCAATTGTCCCCTGGTGAAATCAGGGGAGGCAAGCCAGAAACTTGGCAGGTGGACATCATCAAGTACCATTTCTGCAACAAAGGTTGGCTACAACAGATCTCAACATCCCCTGCCTCTTGTTTTGGTGATGCACTCTGCTAGACTGTACCCAGTCCATCTTGTGATGTTATTCTCCCACATGTATCTCTGTCTAGGAGAAGGTGCTGGTATAACTACACTGTGGATATGCAGGTGTTGTAAATGTGGAAGGTGTGCTGTTATAGTGAAGATGTGCAAATGCAGGTGTAAATATGGAAGGTGTGCTGGTATAACTACATTGTGGATATGCAGTTGTTGCAAATGTGGAAAATATTCCATTATTATATTGAAGACAACGGTGAGCTGTGGGTACTGTTAAATTTGTTGGATTGTTATTACTATTGGTGAGTTGTGGAGACAATCTTGCTGTCACTGGCATTAGAATATCTTCCTCGGTTTCTGTAGCAGGAAATAACACAGGCACAGATACATCATGATCATTACCAGAATTATCAAAAACTCTCTTTCTTTTTATGCTGCCACAGTTCATACTTTGATGATGACTACACACGGAACATTCTAAAACAGTTAGGTTAGGATTAAAATCCATCCAGATGTGGGCACTGTTAGTAGCTATCAATTTGGCTCGAGCTAGAGATTTACTATCCTTGTTGATTTTGAGTTTATGATTTCGCATTACACACTTGACACACAATGTGGTTGAATGTTTTGTTTCACTATCGTCCATGATATGTATCCCATAAATACTAGCCAGGTCACTTTGATATAAGCTACAGGACCGTGGTTTATTCTGTATCCTTTTATCTTTCTTAGATAATGTTCTTCCTACACAAATTCTGCACAAATCATTCAAAAATCGCATGTGTAGTGAGCTGCAGTGATCCATCCTGTTTTGAAATAAATTTAAAAATATTATTAATACATTCTCACAAAAGAAATGTATAACATATACTTATTATACTAGTAAGCAAATTACTATTCTGTGTATGTGTAGCATGCAACGAACTTATTCGAACGGTTATGGGGTTCCAACCGCGATTGATAACTATCACACAGAACAAGTTCGTAGCGTTAATGCTACACAAAGAATGAATCTTTTACATGATCTAATTGCGCAATGTAACTAATTTTGATCATATTTGCACAAGTAAAGGGAGATATAACTAGATATACATGCTAAACTAGTGTTTGATGGTGGCATAATAGGTTTATTTTGATCTAACAAATTTGACACTGTATGTAAAGTAATGATATTAGGCCTACTAAATTAACATGAAGAATAACGAAATTGCCTTACCTGTATAAATATTGAATGTGCACTGGTCAACAACAATGACAATCTAATAGGACTTATACAAAAATATGACAATGGAAAATGTTTAGTTGTGCTTGCAAATGCACAAACTCTGGCTGCTGTATAAAATGTGCAAAATTGAGAAATGGTATCTTTGAACCAGAAGCGAAATCCAAGCCTCCATGCAAATTATTTCATTCACCGCTGGGTAATAAATATGTCAGGTCTGTAACACCCTTCAGGACTACAATAACTGAAATGCATCGTGTGTGGCCGAATTAAGAGTTAACATTTTGGTAAAGAATAACAGGTGTGCACAACAATCATCATCATGGATTGTAGATTATACTTCTTATAGCACAACAATCATTGTCATGGATTGCAAATTATACTTTTTATAGCACAACAATCATACTATCGTCTGGAAGGCAGAAATCGTGCCTACTACAACAATATTGGTTTTTATACTGAGCCGCTAGGTGTGTTGCAGGGCCTGAAGAGGGAGCAAAGAATAGCAACACTGTCATCTACTACGCATGTCATAAGAGACAACATTTTGGGGGTGGTAGTAGCTGTTCCATCCCATCGCAACCATGCTGATCATATGTGTCATGCCCAATGGTGCAGATATTGCAGCTAAGCTGTAAACTATGAGACAACACACTCGGTTATCCGGATGACATCCTGCTAATCTGCAAGAGATTTGAGAATGAGCAAGAATATGAAAATAATGCTGAAAAAATTATGCTCTTACCCTTTTTGATTTGCCAGAAAACTTGTTCTGCAATCTGTTCCATCCAGTGTTCTCAAAACTGACTTTTGTCACAGTTTTTCTTTCACTAACAACCGGATGTGACTTGGCTAGGCATATCACACAAACTCTGAGAAAAAACAATTGTGTATATACCTAAGCATTCTCATTTCATTAATCCATAAACAAGCAATGAGAATTATATCTTGAGGCATATGATGAGAAACTACACATCTACAACAGATGAATGGTAGAAACAATGACAGGATTCAACAACAACTTACTTTTCTCCATTCTCAGTTGAAATCAGACTCTGATATGGATTTCTCCATTCTCAGTTGAAATCAGACTCTGATATGGATTTCTCCATTCTCAGTTGAAATCAGACTCTGATAAAGATGTATTCAATGAACTGTACTATGATTACCAAGACAGGGTTAAAGAGCTTGTCCATCAAAGCTGTTCCAGGTGGCCAAACGTGTTGTTCAAGTCTGTTGTGGCCTGTTCTCAATCTAAAAATGACCAGTATGTTACTGAAGCCAGATAGAGGAGCAAAGAATAGCAACACTATTTATCTTCCATGCATGTTGTAAGAGGTGACTAAGCAGGTTATGGGGTGGAGTTGGATGTCCCATCCCATATAGGGTCAAAGGGACCTGAAGCCACGCTGAAGCCGGATGTGTCAGGCCAAAAGGTGTAGATATCACAGCAATACTGTAAACAATGACACAATGCATTCCACTTTCCAGAAAACATACCGCTGAAAGGAGATCAAAGAATAGCACCACTCCTACCTACCATGCATCACATATCATAGAAGGCAACTAAAGAGTTCTAGGGTGAAATTGGCTATCCCATCCCATAAAGAGCCGAAATGATTCCGAAGCCATGCTGAAGTTAAATGTCTTCTTTCTTTCTTTTCACTTTACAACCCTTTATGCCTTGCAGCGTCAGGAGTTGAATGGTTCTCTAGAAATGCTTTTTTGTGTGCTTCATATATGTTTATTTTACTCCTTTATTTTTGTAATCTGTCGTTTGCATGGTCTGCCCCTGTCTTTGAACCATCGTGCTTGTAAAGTAATGAAGTGGAATGTGTCATGTCAAAATGAACAGATATCGCACCTATTGCTGTAAACCA
Source organism: Meghimatium bilineatum (assembly GCA_034231615.1). Classification (NCBI taxonomy): domain Eukaryota; kingdom Metazoa; phylum Mollusca; class Gastropoda; order Stylommatophora; family Philomycidae; genus Meghimatium; species Meghimatium bilineatum. Next base: position 115,924,854 of record CM067299.1, on the reverse strand, counting down.
TGTTACAAGATATATCATTCTACATCATGCTAATCTGCAGAAGTTTGAGAATGAACGCAAAAAACAAATAAGAAGCCATTACAACATATACACATTTCTGCATTTAATAACTGAAGTTACTTTAGTTTGCACGACTTTTGTAATCTTGTTAATTGACAACAACTGAATGAGAAATAAAATTGTATACCTGTTAGAATGTGTTAAAACCATTTGGTCCTCTCCAATCTTATTTAAAACATCTGAAACAATAGACATTTAAGTTATAAATATCACAAGATCAACATTGACACTTACTACTTCACTTCCAACATTGACACCTACTACTTCACTCCCAACATTGACACATACTACTTCACTCCCAACATTGACACTTACTACTTCACTCCCAACATTGACACCTACTACTTCACTTCCAACATTGACACCTACTACTTCACTCCCAACATTGACACATACTACTTCACTCCCAACATTGACACTTACTACTTCACTCCCAACATTGACACCTACTACTTCACTTCCAACATTGACACCTACTACTTCACTCCCAACATTGACACCTACTACTTCACTCCCAACATTGACACAAACTACTTCACTTCCAACATTGACACTTACTACTTCACTCCCAACATTGACACCTACTACTTCACTCCCAACATTGACACCTACTACTTCACTCCCAACATTGACACAAACTACTTCACTTCCAACATTGACACAAACTACTTCACTTCCAACATTGACACTTACTACTTCACTCCCAACATTGACACCTACTACTTCACTCCCAACATTGACACCTACTACGTCACTCCCAACATTGACACCTACTACTTCACTCCCAACATTGACACCTACTACTTCACTCCCAACATTGACACCTACTACTTCACTCCCAACATTGACACCTACTACTTCACTCCCAACATTGACACCTACTACTTCACTCCCAACATTGACACAAACTACTTCACTTCCAACATTGACACTTACTACTTCACTCCCAACATTGACACCTACTACTTCACTCCCAACATTGACACCTACTACTTCACTCCCAACATTGACACCTACTACTTCACTCCCAACATTGACACAAACTACTTCACTTCCAACATTGACACTTACTACTTCACTCCCAACATTGACACCTACTACTTCACTTCCAACATTGACACCTACTACTTCACTCCCAACATTGACACCTACTACGTCACTCCCAACATTGACACTACTTCACTCCCAACATTGACACTACTTCACTCCCAACATTGACACTTCACTCCCAACATTGACACTACCTGTACTTCACTCCCAACATTGACACTTACTACTTCACTCATTAAACTGACATAATTAATGCATTAAATGACCTCGTCCACTCAGAAGATCAGATTGGTGTAAAGAACTGAACAGGAATCATAATAAGGAAGAAAGTGATAAATAGACATAAGAACAGAGTGATTTCTTCTTCTTCTTTCGTTCACTTGAAACTTGTCTATATCTGTAATTCTGTCTCCTTAATAAAACTCAGTCTTTTGTACTTCATACAGTGTCCCATAGAGTTTTGATTCCAGTGTTATTTCCTCTGGCCAATATGTCTGCCTCAGCATTTCATGCTCAGAACACTCTTGAAGTATATGTTTGGCACTCTGTGCTGCCTGTCCACATGTACACATGGCTGTGTTGCCAATCTTGAACTTTGTATACATGTGACTGAGGAGTTGGTTGTGTCCTATTCTGAGACGTAGAATTATAACTTGTACTGATCTGTTCATAATGTGATAGTCATCTTGTGTTGGTGTTTGTGGCTTTCTTATTGACTTGATCATCTGTTTTTTCTGATGGTAGGTGATTGGTATATCTGGTTGGTCTTCGGCAGCACCTTCCTTAGCCAGTTGGTCTGCTTTTTTATTTCCTGGTATTCCACAGTGAGAGGGTATCCACTGCATGGTTACCCTATACTGGTAAGACAATTTGCTAAGTAGTTTTTTCAAGTCTGTTAGTTTTCCAGACTGGAGAGCTTGAAGCACTGACCTTGCATCTGTCAGGAATACCACAGGCTGTAGGCCAGAGTTGGAGTTCAGCAGTTTTTTAGCTGTCACACTAATTGCCTGGATTTCTGCATCATAATTATTGCAGAATTTTCCTGTCGGTGTTCTGATTGTATCTCTAGGCTTGTGTGGATATTCTATATATACACCTGCACCTCCATTCCTCACAGCATTCTGTGCTGACCCATCTGTGTACATCTGACCCATATACCGTATCTTGTGGATATTCCTCATCCAGGAAACTGAGGGTGACTGTCATTCGCTGCACACTGTTCTGTTCGTCCTCGCTTAGTATTTGTGTGTGGCATCCTGATTATCTGTGCGCCTTTTGGCTGGATACCTCCGTCTTCAGCACTCTGCTTACTTGGGCAGGACTATGGTCCTGCTCGAGTGGGACTGTCCGACCAATTTTAGTTTCCAGCCCCTGATGGCTGAACTAAGCCCCATCACCTCTGCACTGTGCTGGTCTCGATGGGGGAACAGAGTGATAAATAGATATAGAAACAGAGCGATAAATAGATATACGAAGAGAGTGATAAATAGATATATGAAGAGGGTGAAAAATAGATATATGAAGAGGGTGATAAATAGATATACAGAGAGAGTGATAAATAGATATACAAAGAGAATGATAAATATATATACGAAGAGAATGATAAATATATATACGAAGACAGTGATAAATAGATATACGAAGACAGTGATAAATAGATATACCAAGAGTGATAAATCAGCAAAAAACTGTAATCATCAGTCACTACACTTTGATGAATTTATTCAGTTGGGAATCCAAGCATGTATATGCTTGTCAGAGTGCGCTGATGATAACCTCCAGTCATAAATCAACTACCGGTAATGCTTCATTCCCACCTACAGATAACCTCCAGTCATAAATCAACTAATGCTTCATTCCCACCTACAGATAACCTCCAGTCATAAATGAACTAATGCTTCATTCCCACCTACAGATAACCTCCAGTCATAAATCAACTAATGCTTCATTCCCACCTACAGATAACTTCCAGTCATAAATCAACTAATACTTCATTCCCACCTACAGATAACTTCCAGTCATAAATCAACTAATGCTTCATTCCCACCTACAGATAACCTCCAGTCATAAATCAACTAATGCTTCATTCCCACCTACAGATAACCTCCAATCATAAATCAACTAATGCTTCATTCCCACCTACAGATAACCTCCAATCATAAATCAACTAATGCTTCATTCCCACCTACAGATAACTTCCAATCATAAATCAACTAATGCTAACAGGGACAGGTATAAAGTGGCTACACAGACTGTTCAACATGATATGGAAGACACAAAAGACACAGCAAGAGTGGAATACAGCGGTGATTGTTCCCATCTGGGAAAAAAGGCAGTAAAGGGGACTGCACAAAGTATAGAGGCATATCACTCTTAAGCCACATAGGAAAAATCTTTAACAAGATACTAGAGTGAAGAATGCGTGCATACATAGAACAACAACTCAACAACACACAATTAGGCTTTCAGAAAAATAACAGCTGTGCAGTCGCAATCTTCACCCTCAAACAACTTTCAGAAAGAGCGACAGAAATTAATCAAGATTTATATCTGGCTTTTGTGGATCAAGAGAAAGCTTTTGACAGAGTGGATAGAGCACAACTATGGATAACACTACAGATATATGGATTCCTCCAACATCTGATAAGCCTATGTCAGAGCATATACACCAATAGTTAATGCGCAGTAAGAACGAGCACAGGTACATCAAATAATTTCCAAATTCACTCAGGAATGAGACAAGGATGTTTGCTATCCCCCCTATTGTTCATAACATACATAGATCACATTTGCAAAGAAACAAAGACAACAGAGGAAAACAATTTGAAGGATAGCTTAAATGAATTGTTATTTGCAGATGACCAAGTACTAGTAGAATCATCAGAAGAGAAACTACAAAGACAAATAGATTACATCAAACATGCCAAACCTGTAACATAGATAAATATAGAGAAAACCGAAGTAATGAAGATAGGAAGAACAGAAAGAAACACCTACATATATATATATATATATATATATATATATATATATATATATATATATATATATATATATATATATATATATATATATATATATATATATATATATATATATATATATATATATATATATATATATATATTGGAAACAACAGAGTTAAACAGGTGCCAGAATTCACATACCTAGGAAGAAATATAACAACAGACGGCAGGAGCAGCATATAAATACACAATAGATGTAGTAAAGCATACCAAACCCTGGGACAAATGACACCAATTTTCAGAAACAAAAATGTAGATTTAAACACCAAACTAACACTATTCAAAACAATTATTATACCAACGCTGTCTTACCAATGACAAACATGGACAATGATAGCACAAGATAAACGTAAACTTGTGACAGCTGAAATGGCATGCTTGCACAGAATCCTGGGAATATCGCTAAAGACAGAGTGAGAAATGAAGACATTAAACAAAGAACCAGTACCACTTCAATCTTGGAATATATTAAGAGACAACAGATAAAATGGTTTGCACACAACAGCAGACTACCATCAGACAGCATACCACAGCAAGCTATGCTACACAGATACAGTGAAGGCAGACGAGAGGCTGACCATGAAAATGATGGACCACTGAAATAAAAGAGAAGACAAACTCCACAATATACTCTACACACATGCTCTCCAGAAAACTTTTCTACCCCTGACACTGAAATGCAACAAAGGGTTTAGCGAATAGATAGATAGATAGATCCTTTTGAATTTCACATCTAACTTAGCTCTAAGTATAGAATTTAATTGCAGTATGATATTCGTTCCGGCTTGCAAGGCTTGTCGAAAGAGCTGACTTGGGCTAAGCTGTTTGAGCTTTCGCCTTTGTATGTTCTATGCAGGCTTAATTATTTTGATGCAAAATTAATTTGCAAAAAAATTCATAACTTTTTCTCAGAATTGATCTACGGACTTTGTTGAGGTATATTTGAATTTCAATTTTTAAGGGCTATCTAGCTGTGGTGTTTATAAAGATTTAGACCTAATGCTCTCGATTTACTAAATACTATTTTGAAAATTTTGTCCAAATGATTTCTGAAATTAATTGAATAGGTCTATATTATTACTTACATTATAGCTTACAGGGGTGCAAGTACAGTATAGTTCTTCATTGTAACCTTTGTTCTAGTTTCGAGGTGTTACCTGATATTTGTTGTGTGATTTGGCAAGCTTACGGGTAAGTACTTAGAGTAAGGTTAGAATTATAAATAATATTTCTAATATCTGCACGCACCTCGCTCCGTGTATAGCGGGCAGAAATACTGATCACTCACCACAAATAATAGGAAATTGTAAAAATGTGTAAATTGGAAAACAAACAGATTATGCATAAGTTCATCTATGTCTAGAGTTGAACTGTGACTGTGTGATTGTCGGGATGTGACATCACTGCGGCCATTATTTTGATTGGTGTTACACGGGAATCCATGATGTTGGATAGTTAAAATTGTCAACAGTGTGCTATTTATAGCATAGTGAAGAACTAATCTGTACTTTTACTGTAACACACACTCTTACTTACTTACACTACTGGTATTAAAATGTAGGCTACTCACTACACTACAATACAACCTACCGTGAACAGACGTAAAAACATTAGCCTACATTGTTTAATATATTGCCAATGAATAGTCAGAATATCTCTGACTTAACGTAGTAGTCAGTGTCACACATTGTAAGTAGTGGTAGTAGTCAGGTCAGTAGTCACTGTCAACGTCGTAGTGATGATTGATGATTAATGATTGTGTGTTAGTGGTTAGTGAACGTGTCGTAGTTGTTAAAAGTTAATTAAATTTAACACATACCGGCCGGGGCAACTTATAGAAGTAAGAAACCGTTATGTCTTCCAGCCGAAATCACTTATACAAGTAATGAAATATTTTGTCTTGTTTAGAAATTTAGACTAACCTAAACTAACTAGAACTACTTCCTACAGGAAGTAAACACTTATCTTTATCAAATAAGACGAGCGTGGCATATTTGTACATCGAAGTTATTTGTTATAAATTAGTTTATTTATCGTGTTTATAATTCTCATAATGGCAAGCAACATAGAAAATGGCCAAGGTTTGTCATCAGCACATTCTGTACGTATGAGTGCTGTACAAGCCCGAGAATGGCTAGAAAGTGCAGTTGATTGGGACAATGAAAGTGATAATGATAGTACTTCTGATGAAGAATTCATAGAAGATGCAAGTTTTGATTTTGATAGATTAGATAACAATTCTGATGAAGTAGATACCGTTTCAGATCCTGCTCAAAAGGGGGCATCTCCTCAACCAGGTCCACGTAGTTCCTCTGTGAAAAGAAGAAGAATTGAGGCAGAACCTCCTAAATGTACGTGGAGAGAAGTCAGTGAAGGTTTCACTAATAATAATTTTAGATTTTTGCCACGGCATACACCCGGTGTCAATGCTGATCTTAATGAAAGATCAACACCACTTGACTGCCTGAAGACTCTTCTTACAAATGATGTTTTAGAGTTACTCATTAACTCTATAAACTCATTTGCTGAACACAAATGCATGATCAACAATCCATCTAAAAAGAGATCTGTTTTTTCCCAATGGACACCAATAACAATGTATGAAATGACCAAATTTCTGTCAGTTCTGATTGGAATGGGCATCAATCGTCGTCCAAGTGTCAGGCACTATTGGTCAACAATTCCAGTATTTGACACAAAATATTTTCCTTCAATGTTTACTCGTGACAGATTTCTGAGCATCTATCATACAATGTTGCACTGTTCTAAACCTCTTTCAGAAAATAAAGCAAAGATAGAGCCTTTTATGAATTTACTATTGTCCAATTTTCAAAAAGCATTTTATCCGTATGAAAATTTGTCACTAGATGAAATGGTTGTTGGTTTCACCGGCCGGTGGCAATATAAGCAATATAATGGCACCAAACCCCACAAATATCATATAAAAGTATTTGGACTTTGTGATTCCACAACTGGTTATGTGGTTAATTTGCTACCATATTTTGGTAGTAAAACATCTTACGATCCAGAGGCAGATCTTGATGGAGGAATGGCGGTCAAAGTTTTTCAAACGCTCCTGTCTCCGCTAGGTACCGGTCACCATATATTTGCTGACCGATACTATACAACCCACAAGCTAATAACTTATTTGCTTTCCAAGAAAACCTATTATACAGGAACCTTAAACAAAAATAGGAAAAATTTCCCCCTGGAAATAAAAGCATTAAAATTAAATCTTTTGCAAACAAAGAGCTATTTGGACGACAACAACTCGATTCTAGTCACAGCATGGAAGGACAAAAAGGCAAAAAATCCTGTTGTTATAATATCTTCTAAGGCTTCAATTGAAAGTATTACTGTTGTTGGAAGAAGAAACACACAGAAAACAAAGCCAAAAGTTATCCATGACTACAACCAGTCTATGAATGGGTGTGACAGAGTCGACCAAATGTTGACATACTATGGCAATTTCAATCGCAAGACGTATAAATGGTGGAAAAAAATCTTTCACTGGATGCTTGAGATTTGCCAGGCAAATGCTTTAATTTTATATAGCCTTACAAGGCAAGATAAAACGAAAACCAACATGCTTGATTTTAAAATATCCCTTATTGATGACTTGAACAGAGCAGCGGCTATTTTAACACCAGACAATGTACGACTTGGATCCTCTCTTGTTGTACGTGGAAGACCAAGAATCTCACATCAAGTAGAAAGGCTACAAGGAGCCAACCATATTATTACATATACTGGACATCAAAAATATTGTGTTCAGTGTAAAAAGTCTAGAAGCCAATTTATTTGTGAAGGTTGCTCTTCAAATCCTGCTCTCTGTCCTAAGTACTGTTTCAAGCTGTATCACAGCATATAATAGAAGCATCATGTACCTGGGTACTTGTGTGTTTGTAATTATTTTCCTAACACAGTTTTTTTTACTTTTACTAATATAACATTTCTATTTTTGCTATCTGGGATCTTGTATATATTTGCATAAACATTATGGATGTGTAGCATGTGAACACTATTTTAACTATTTATATTTTCTATTCATATTATTTAAACTGGGGGGTCACATTGCTAATTTGTGAATAACTAAAAATCTATAAATCCAGTTAGCATTTATAAGTTATTGTGTTTTCGAAATTGGATTACGTATATGATGAATGGAAGAGGAAAGTTCTAGGACAGTTATTGCTGAAGCGGATCCTTGGTAAGTGAAATTTATTTTCTCGCATTTTCATATTTTTATTTTGTGCGTGCGAATATTTCTTTCTTTAAATTTAACATTAACATACATTTGCTATAACAGTCTACATATCTATAAAGTCCTTCCACTTTTCTTTGAATAGACATATAACACATCTTACTTTAATCATGTTTAAATTTCATAATTTCAGTTTGACTAACCTATATCTGCAATATTATAAAATTTCTTAGCCGAAGGCCATGATACGAGTTTGGGAACAATTCACAAACCGATAAACACATATCAATTTTGTAAAATGTTATGTATCCAGAAGTGGATTACCAACAAATTATGGTTATTTAGAATGCTCTGTCAAAAGTATTGTGGTCTGTGGTTCCGCAAGGTGAAATTTTTGTGTCATCTAATTTTACATTTTAATTATATGCATGTCTATATTATTTGATACAACTTTTGCAATACATAGCTTTTTATATACCAGTCATCAATATCTTATAGTTCATCCAATTCCCTGTAATTTGACATATAATATGATATAGTTCAACAATTTTTAGACAAGGAAAATGTTTTTTGCTGGCGTATATTATATATATATTATATAATATATATATACTATATATATTAATGCGTTCAAACTCTAAAATAATTACGTGCTGAATCAGTTAAAGCAATTTACCAGTCTTATAACGCCGTTTGAAATATCTGTCAATAACGGTTGGAGGTTTAACATGTGCAATGTTGTTACTAATCTCAGGTTCATTCACGATAGATGTCATTTCAAGTATCAATATTTTCCTTGCGTTACGGACGAAGCTATTCAGTTAAATATTTATATAAAGCAGTGTGGTATGAATAAATAAGAGCTCTCTTGTTCAGTAAAAATAGTTTATTACAATTATACTATTCCTACTGTTTCAGTAAAGCCTCATTCAATTTATAGGTACTACATCACCGAGGTAGTACGTTATCACAAAATGCCACCGTTGATGATGAAATGTATACAAGGATCGCCAAGGCAAGCAGAAATTTCAGCAGATTGTACGCAAATGTTTGGCATATAAATGCCATTAACCTACAGACTAAGCTGAAATTTTACAGAGCAGGGGTCTTCCAGTGCTGCTATACGCTAGTGAAACATGGACTGTGTTGTATAGACCTCATGTGAAAAAAACTCTATCACTTTCACACAACTTGTCTCAGAAAGTTATGAATATCAGATAGCAAGACAAGATTCCAGATACCACTGTCCTTGATTGATGGTAAGACAAGATTCCAGATACCACTGTCCTTGATAGAGCGAGTATCCCCAGTATTGACACTACCCTGATGCAGACACAGATTCAGTGGGCAGGTCATTTGGTGCGTATGCCAGACCATCGTCTGCCAAACATACTTCTCTAGAGTGAGCTGGAGAAGGGTACACGATAACAAGGTGACTACAAAAGAAGCGCTACAAGAACTCGTTAAAGATCTCACTGAATGCCTTTGAAAAAGACCAAGATACATGGGAAGAACTTGCACAAAATATATCTTACGGAGTTCTACAATAAAAAAACAACAGCGCATCATCTTCTGAAAAGAGGAGAAATGAAGCAGCTCAACAGCGGAGAGTAGCTAGAAAGTCAAGGATATACACGGATATCCGTCTACAGTGGTAATTCCATTCCCGAACTGTCCAAGGACATTTATAGCTCGAATAGGGCTCATTAGCCATTTTTTTTGCCATGTGACGTATTCCTTCCAGAAAGTGTCTTCCCAATGAACTCTCTGAACATCTCTCTGTCTTGGGCGATGTGGCTTGAATTTTCTAGCGATGTATTCCATGTTATTTTTAATGTCATCAGTCCATCGTCTTCTTGGGGTAATAAGAATGTGTTCTCGTTACGGTGATCCATTAACGGTTGTTCCTTCCCGAAAGTAATGGCAACCTACGAGAATATTGTTTTTAGAAATTTCCAATGCATTAGCCATCTACGAACTCATAATCAAGGACATATTATAATTGAATTTTCAAAAGTGCATGTAACAAATGGTCACCCTCACTTGTGATGGACGAACAACACTACATCACCGTCTTTAAGTATCATCTTTCACAACGAATGCTGGTACAAACAGACGTCCCAACATTCCCTGTATTTTGCATTGGTGGTGCAATCTGCTAGATTATAACATGTTCATTGTATTATGTTTTTATCCTACTTGTATCTCTACCTATCTGCTGCTCGTCTCCCCTTGATTTTACCTTCAAGAAAGATCTTCAAATGGTCTATGACACTGTTCTGATTGCTAAAAGTGAGGAAGACCCAAGAATTAATTAATATAGTTGTCACAGAATGTAAAGAGAAAGTCCTCCTTTTACATATCAAGGAAGCAAAAATAATGGCTGTCAAAGACAAAATACCACAACTTGCAAGAAATCAAAGTGAATGATATAGTATTAAAACAGGTCCACCAATTCAAATATTTAAGTACAAAGATTACAGCAGATGAAATAAATTCAACATAAATAAGAAGCAGAAAAAACACAATTCAGAAAAGGGAACAATATATCATGTAATATGACCTTGTCATTAGAGGTGAGGAAGATAATTCTTCAGTGCTATATAACATGTACTAACATATGGATGCAAGTCTTTGACAATTAACAAACAGAAAGTGGAAATTAGAGGCAATAGAGATGTGGTTCTACAGAAGAATTCTGAGAATACCATAGACTGCCAGAAAAACTAATGTGGAGGTGTTGAAAGAGTCAAATGCGAAGCGGACCTTAATCAATATATAGAAAAAAGACATCTCATTTTGTTTGGCCACTTCATGAGACGGTGAGGTTTGGAGAACATAGTTACAACAGACTAAGATTGAAGGCAACAGAGACAGAGGGCAACAATGTGAGAAAATATTAGACAGTTTAACAAACTGGCACTGCTGGGGAAAAATAGCGATCTTGATACATAATGCTGGATAGAGAGCTGTGGAGTGTCTTGGATCTCCTATGCCAGCCGGCATGGCACCTGATGATGAAGATCAGCAACAAGATGTTATGACTTTTAATATGTCCGAAATATGGTATTTGTTTGATCTTTTTATTTCCTTTTAATAGTTCCTTTTTCATGCGAAGTATTGTTAGTACCTCTTTTTTCGTTTTCTTCTCTTTTCATGTATTCTCACCTAAAGCTTCTTATATATTCACATCACAAAGACATCAACTCTGTCTTCTAGTTGTTTGTTCATCGTCGCATGTCTCTTCTTCTTCTGCGTTGTTCTCAAACTCCAGCAGTTTAGCAGGACGTAGGTCGGAGAACGGAATGCGATGTGTCATGGTTTACAGCATTGACACGATATCTGTGCTTTTCGGCCTGACACATCCGACTTTAGCATGGTTTTGGGTCACTTTGACCATATATGGAATGAGCAGCTATGTACACCCCATAACCTACTTAATCCCTCTGCGACATGCATGGAAGGTAAACAGTGTTGCTATTCTTTGTTCCCTTCTCGGGATCCGGCATCACACGGACGGTACATGTTTCTAAGCCATGCATTAATGTAAAATAGATGTCTATCTATTCTTTTCTCTGCTTTTCCTGTACGGTCTTATGGTTGAATGACGATCGGTTTTCGGGCAATGGTACGTTTGGCACTTGATATGCAGCAATAATGTGCCATGTCAGAATGTTGGTAACTCCTTCAATCCACCTTCTTCTTGGTCTTCCTATGCATTCTGCTGTTTCCATTTTCATGATGTAGGCTCTTGCCGCTGGTCAATAAGGGTTCATTCACATTAGGTTGCGCATGCGGTTGCGTCTGTGGGTCTCACCAATGGCTCACTTAGACAAACCAACTATGCTACGGAAAACCTTTCTAGATTTATATTGAGATTATCTTCTTATAGAAGCTTCATGGCACGTCATCTATACAATCCCGTAGTTGTAACCTTCGATAACAGTTACCATGTTATCGAGTTGTGCCCTGATGTCGACGTCTGTTTCGGCAGCCATCCGACTAGAGTAGTATATGATCAGCAGATGATACGTAGACGCCTCAATACGCATCAAGTACGCCTCCAAGATGGCGGCCGACGCCTCACAACGCCTCAAGTACGCATCCAAGATGGCGACCGACGCCTCACGACGCCTCAAGTACGCCTCCCAAGATGGCGGCCGACGCCTCACAACGCCTCAAGTACGCATCCAAGATGGCGACCGACGCCTCACGACGCCTCAAGTACGCCTCAAAGAAACCGACGCCTCACAACGCCTCAAGTAGGCATCCAATATGGCAACCGACGCCTCAAGTACGCGACGCCTCACAACGCCTCAAGTACGCATCCAAGATGGCGGCCGACGCCTCACAACGCCTCAAGTACGCGATGGGAACGACGCCTCTCGCCGCCTCAAGTACGCCTCAAAGACGATAACTGACCTGCACAACGCCTCAAGTATGCCTCGAAGACGCCTCACAACGCCTCAAATGCAACTCGCAAGATGGCAACCGGATCCGCGCGCGATCGGTGTGTGGCCCCGAGCGATACCGGATAAAACCGCTGAAGTTTCCGCTTGCTTATCTCCCACCCTTTTCCCTCTTGTGTCGGTTCTTAACATGAAATGACTTTATCTGTTTAGTGATCATAAGGTTTTCCACTGAAAGTTTTCCCGTTCTTTTTTAGGTACAAGGTGATACATCAAGGTCAATATCAGTCAATATCAGTGCCGTTTGTAACAATTTTTTAACCTGTGATTCACTTTTAGACTGATAATTCAAGATAAAGAAAATGATACATACATCAGCTGAACTTGTGTCGACCTCAACGTTCTAATGCTTATCTCCCACCCTTTCCCCTCGTGTGTCGGTTCTTAACATGAAATGACTTTATCTGTTTAGTGGTCATAAGGTTTTCCACTGAAACTTTTCCAGTGTTTTTAGGTACAAGGTGATACATCAAGGTCATTATCAGTGCCGTTTGTAACAATTTTTTAACCTGTGATTCACCTTTAGACTGATAATTCAAGATAAAGAAAATGATACATACATCAGCTGAACTTGTGTCGACCTCAACGTTTCTAATGCTTATCTCCCACCCTTTCCCTCGTGTGTCGGTTCTTAACATGAAATGACTTATCTGTTTAGTGGTCATAAGGTTTTCCACTGAAACTTTTCCAGTGTTTTTAGGTACAAGGTGATACATCAAGGTCAATATCAGTGAACTTTGTAACAATTTTTTTTTAACCTGTGATTCACCTTTAGACTGATAATCCAAGATAAAGAAAATGACACATACAACAACTGAGCTTGTGTCGACCTCACCATTCTAATTATGAAACTTTTCCACACCAGAAATTTTGTCTCGTTCAGATTAGTGGACTATCGCACCCACATTTAAACCATGCGTTGTATTGGTTTATTTATAAAACAGGCGTGTGTGGTGTCTAATGAATGGGCGTGAAATGGTGTTTTCCATATAAATTAAACCAAGAAACAAGAAAGTTAACGCGGGCAACGAAATATATGAAAAACCTGTTTTAAATATATGCGTATGTAGCAATCTTTATATAAATACCAATTGAAAATAAAACTAGCAAATCTATTTAACTAAAGCCGGTAACATAACGACGGGCTAGGGCAGGTAATACGCACATCTGCAAACCATTAAAGCCCTCTGTATCTCAATTTAGTCCGTGGTCAGTACATGGAAGCACAGCGGGGTGCCAATTAACCAGATAACCACGCTCACACTGAAAACTAGTGTGCGCGCGTTTCTTTGAAACGAACGTTAAGATTATTTTCTCTCTCTCTCTCTTTCTCTCTCTCTCTCTCTCTCTCTCTCTCTTTACATATGTGGCACTTTATAAGCAGAGAAAGTTTTCTGGTACTTATACAGCTTAATTTGTATTAGAAACATATTTTGTTAAAAAGCATATTATTAGTAATATTATAAATTATTATTATTTACAAATAATTATTCGTATAATCACGTGTATTTTGAGATATTTGAACCTAGGAAACAAAATATTCTTCTTCTGCTGGTGTAATCAAAGGTTCTACCCTTGTGTGGTTATATTCAAGTGGTTCTTACAATGTAAAAATAGAGGCGTGTTACTGTGCTGTGATGCCATAACATAAGAGGCCGAGCTAGATGTACGGTTGGGAACAAACAAGATCCTGGTGTCATAATATGAAGAGGGGTAAGTGTGCTAGTTATAATATAATATGTAAGTCATTATAATGATCTGAACACATCAAGGGTTCTCACACACGCACAAACACGCCTCGTTCATATATATATATATATATATATATATATATATATATATATATATATATATATATATATATATAAATATATTATCAATATATAATATATATATATATTATATATATATATATATATATAATATATATATATATATTCGCTGTGCCTATGTAAGTAACTATGCAAACTAACAGCCGGCTTCGCCAGTATGTATGTAACTACTCGAACTACAACCTGGGTTCTGACATTGTGAAACCATGGCCCCTTTAGCCACAACTACTAATAGGAAATAATATTTAACAACCACATTCCAGACTTCTACAATAAGTATACAATTTTTTTCCATATATTTCGTTGACATCATTATATTTTTGGGTTTTGTATTAAGTTATATAAAAACAGCATTTCACGATCGGGTCGTTGGACACCACACACTCCTGTTTTATAAATAAACCCGCACAATACATGTTTATTGTGTGGCAGAGATGGCACAAAATCTGAACGGGACAAAATAAAAATAAAAATGCCCTTCCACTGTTTGTAAACCCATCTGTGTGTTATGCTGTTAGTAGCATGTGTGTTATTTATACGGTTCAATGGTTTTTAATAACCAATATAGAAATGGCCTTATTTACTATACCCATAATAAGTTACCCTACCTTTAAATAACACAGAGGAAAAGTGGTTTGGGTGCCTGAATTAACTTGACTAGCTTATGACCCCAACCACGATGGGGTTTCTAATGATATCTTGGTGTGTGTATAACCCTTGTATAAGTCGGTTCTGGGCTCAGCACGTTTTACCTATAGAGATCGAAGGGTCCGTTCTTCTTGATCTGTGGATAACCTCGGAGTTCTGTACCTTGTCGCGATAACTTGAAGCTCTGTAGTTTATAGAAGGGTTCTTTGTAACAGGACAAAGCATATAGTACAACGAAACAGACAATACACATATACAAATATAACAATGATTAAACCCGAACCAGAGAAAACGTGACAGACATATTTTTTCAGAGATATAAAACATATTTATTTATGATTCACGTACATTTTCCAAAATAATTAAGAAAGAAAAAAAAAGGTTCATGTTTATAATTGACTGTCCATAAAAAGGAGGTCCAGATGGTTGTAGTAATCGTCTCTTGGTTGGTATCTCTTTTTCTGTTCTGGTTGGTTGTGGGTTGCTACAGGCGTCTCGGGTACATATGTGGGTTCATAGTTGGGTGTGAGATACATTTCTAGGATTACCAAAATACTGCTCTGTGGTTGTAGACATTTTGTTGGCTGTATTAGCAATTGTGTTTGAAAGTGGGGAGGTTGAATTGGGTTTAGTGTGTCAAAAACACCACACACTCTATCAAATTCTTTCAGAATGACCTCTCGAAGGTCTACGAGGTCTACAAAATCTTGACGACTCATTGTGATGCCGGTTCTAGTTGGATACTTTATATTTGCATCACCATAGTAGCGCCGAACATGGATAAGTGGTCGCTTGAATGATGTTACGGCTACATCATTAACACCATCACCTAATGGTTTTATCATATCATTGGCTCGGGAATAATATGTAGTTGAGGAACTCATATTCCTAATTATTGAAATGACAGTACTTTTCTAGCCTGGTAGTGCGTTGTGATGTATTAGATAGTGAGAGTTTTATTTATATACAGGAGCACACACAACGCTGTGCGTGGGCACGTGCACGGTTGTCCGTGGTGATCTGATTGGTTACATCTGGTACATGCCGCATAGTTGACCCCACGCCAGTATGACCTTTTTGGGGTTCTGCTTGGTCACAGCTGGTACATGACCCAAGAGTGACCCCACGCTAGTATTAACATTGCAAATAGGTCAAAAGCGACCAGCCTTGATATATGATGATAATAAATATCTTGGGAACGATGATCCCAACACATTATGTTTGGTATCTAGGTCACATATGGTTGTACGCATGATATTTGGTTGTCTTAGCCCTGCTGTTTGTATATACAAGGATAACATTTTTAGTCTTTATTTTATTATTTTCCCAATGTGTGACTGTGAAACGTGGAAATATAAGCGGCAGCGGCGCACCAAGCCCTTTTACAATAGAGCAAGGAAAAATGGTGAGTTATTCAACTTAATCATTGGGCTGACTTAAAGCTTTTTTTGAAATGATGAGGTCTGTCTAAAGTGTAAGCTGACTATTATTCTTCCTGTTCGTAGTGATCTATGATCTTACGTCTATGGCTACTATCAAGCACAGGTGAAATGACCGGCTCAAGCCCCTTGACCCGCGTTTGAAACCGTTCCCGGTCTAAGGCAAAACAATCCCTTGTACCATGATGATCTTCAGCCACAAAAATATAAGTAGTTATCAATTTACCCCCTGTAGCAAAATGAACCTGTAGAGTAAACAAAAGGAATATCGATTAGCTCAGATTGTTACAGTTACTTATAGGTTAGCACACTTAAGAGAAAAAAAGGTTGCATTAGCTGTACGTGCATATTATTATACACTAGTTACTCCATAACGAATATAATCCTTCCCGGTGTAGTGATATCATAGGAAGAAAAAGTACCACGACAAAATAGTCTCTGTTCGGTAATGCTATTATTATTATTTTTTTCATTGGTTAGCCTAAACACAAACAACTAAACCCCGATTACCACCTTACAACAATAACCAATATATATGTATGCATACACATAATACCTTTCTACGACTCTGTTTGCTTTCAGTTCCTGAGACAGCGTGACAACGGGCGATGGTAGGGGTAGGATAATCATGCTCCCATTTAGCATTAATCTGACTAAGTGATGGTAAACATGCTTCTAGGACTATTGGTCCCTGACTCGCCGGCTAGCTGAATGGTTTTTGTCTCTGATGATGGGTCTGATACGGCTTCACTTCTGGGTTTAAAGAGCGTGGCTAGCGTTAAAGACGAATTAAAGGCAGAACAGCTTATCGGGGACATCGACATGTCTTTCATTGTCTGACCACCCATCACTGTCTTCATTACTACCAACGCCCTCAGTTACCTCAGAAGCTGAACACCAAGAAAAAAGGCTCCCAAGTGGACATCTATCGAGCTGCATTTTCACTAGCGACGTTGGTCGTATCGGTATTTTGTTGTTGGGGTTTTAAACGGCACTAATGATGGAGAAGCCACACCTACCAGTTGCCTACGGGTAATGTTAGTGCCTATAAGAGTGAAGTGTAATTATAGGGTTTGTGTGCCGCCTTCAACATTAACCGCTACCAGTAATAATCTGCCGAACTAGCTAAACTCACCTGCACCGCATAAACAATAGCTAAACATATAGGGTCGCTTGTTATGGGGTGGTACCTGAGCGATATGTAGTGAAAATTTTATTAATGTGTAAATTATACATAAAGGATGAAAAAAGGCTAACCTTCGTCATTGTCTTAAACATGCGCACCTCTGGGAATGACATCTCAGCACGGGCTATAAATACGAAAGCATATGATTCTGATACTAACAAACGAGCAAACACCTAGTTTTATATACGAACCAGCTACACCAATCGACTGTATTGCACTATTGAAGCACAACCGAATAGGCAATACAGATTTGGTCCTGTGCACACACTCGGAGTAACCCATTCATCCCATTGGGTGATTGTGTGTATATTTGTACTACCAAACATTTAAAAAAGCATACGTTATCGACACTTACTATTAGAAACTACCGGAACTTTGTCATTTTGAAGAATGACTTATGTAAGTAATGTTGTTAATATCTGAATAGGTTGTTTGTTATTCTAACAGGATTTTCTATCATAGTCTTGTTTTTGTCTCTTCTTCAGACACGCGTTAACGGGCACATTCTCTACCTTTTCTATGGTATTTTGATGTTAAATTTAATGTCTGCCATGTGTGAAATTCTATAGGGTCTTGGTGTTGGGCCGTTTTGGTAGTTGCCAGCATGTGGGCGTGGAAACAAGATGGTGTAAATGTGAATACATTTGTGTATTTTGGTGTGTATAGATACACTAACACCCCGGTGATATATTTGGGTCTTATTTATTACTATTGTTGTGGTCGTTGTTTATGTATATTGTTTGAGCTGTGTATGTATAACCTGAATATGAGTTAGGGCTAACTATGTTTGGTATCTGCTTGGGAATTGATTATTTACGCAGTCCATCTATTTTCCACAGACCAAGACGTCCACCAAAACCTTCCGGTGTGTTCAATGCTTGAAACCATTCAGTCGCCTTTACACACTGCAAAGACATACACAAGATCTTCACCTTAAAAAAAGACATAACTGTAATTATTGTGCTAATGTTTACACTGACGCTTCAACATTAAGACAGCACAAGCAGAAGTGTCATACACCCCAATTAGTAACAACGGATGGGACTTTTAAACCTAGCGAGGGGCATCATAGTAATTTAACACCAACCAAGAACATGATACTAGTTGATCCCCAGGTGGTCGACGTCTTGCTGTATAAAACAGTCTATAAACCACCTGATTTCTTTAACTGATTCTACGGGTGAGTTGGACCAAGATATGCGGGCGGTTTTAGCTCGTGGTGATTTAACCAATCATGAAAAATCTACACTATACCAAAAACATTACAACAGTATTTGAATCGACTCAGTCAATACAAAAACATACCTCTGAAGCTATTAGAGAACAACGCAGTGTTCGGTACCAAGTGCCTCAATACAGAAGATGAAGAACCCACTGAAAAAATTCCAGAGAAAGTCGAAGTGATGCCTAAGACGCCACGGCTTCAACATAGGCGGACATCTAAAAGAACAAAAAGTAAAACAAGGGACAAAAGTCTGAGTTGGGATAAGTGGTAGAAAAACACTGTAGAAGGCAACGCACCATTGCACACAAATTGTCGACTGTTCAAACAAATTGATACTTATATAACATTAATTAATAAATAAAATAATAAAACCACAACGATGTTGTTGTATTTTATCTGTATTTGTGTGTGTGTGTGTGTGACTATATGTAAAAAAAAAGATTGCTAATAAACATTAAAAAAAACTATGCCGGTTTCCCTCCTAGCACGGGATCCCGTGTAACACGGGATCCCGTGTAGGTCCAAGATGAAAGACCCCGTGTTACACGGGATCCCGTGCTAGGAGGGAAACCGGCATAGTTTTTTTATGTTTATGAGCAATCTTTTTTTTACATATAGTCACACACACACACACAAATACAGATAAAATACAACAACATCGTTGTGGTTTTATTATTTTATTACTAATTAATGTTATATAAGTATCAAATTTGTTTGAACAGTCGACAATTTGTTGTGCAATGGTGCGTTGCCTTCTACAGTGTTTTCTACCACTTATCCCAAATCAGACTTTTGTCCCTTGTTTTACTTTTTGTTCTTTTAGATGTCCGCCTATGTTGAAGCCGTGGCGTCTTAGGCATCACTTCGACTTTCTCTGGAATTTTTTCAGTGGCTTCTTCATCTTTCTGTATTGAGTGCACTTGGTACCGAACACTGCGTGTTCTCTAATAGCTTCATAGGTATGTTTTTGTATTGTACTGAGTCGATTCAATACTGTTGTAATGTTTTTTGGTATAGTGTAGGTTTTTCATGATTGGTTAAATCACCACGAGCTAAAACCGCCCGCATATCTTGGTCCAACTCACCCGTAGAATCAGTTAAAGAATTAGGTGGTTTATAGACTGTTTTATACAGCAAGA